>OY987321.1:600000-1087513 GCA_963920655.1 Geranium rotundifolium
CACCTTCTCCTTCCCGACGACCTTCATCGCCACGCTCTTGCCTGTCTCCACGTTCCGCGCGTGGAACACCTTCGCGAAGCTTCCATGGCCGATCTGCCTCCCGAGCTCGTACTTGCCGTTCAACACACTGTGGCTACTGTTACCGTTACCGCTACTGTTGCTCTTCTCCGCCATTTTCGTAGCTTCGAAGAAGCAGAAGAACCAGATCTAGAAATTGAAAAAAAAATCGAAAAAAATCGGGAAAAAACACAGGAGATCTAGATCTGGATCGGGATCGGACGGTGGAGGATGGATCACCCGTCCTCGACGTGTTTCCGGTGGCAGTTCCGGCCGCCGGAGCTGCGGTTTGAACGGGAACCGAGGTCAGGCTGCGACGTCGTTCCGATCATCTCTCTGCATTCCCCACTCGACGAGCGTGAAGGTTCCGTTTGGCTCTGTATCGATGAAGAAGATGACAAATATTCTCAGAATTAAATAAAATTTAGTATTTAACTCTCTCTCTCTCTCTTTCTCTTTCTATTTCTATTTCTATTTCTCTCTTTTTTTTTCTGGGTTCGCTGCATCTTCTAGCATTTATATAGGACGCTAGGATAATAAATTACTGTTTTACCCTTTGCGATGTGATGGCCGTGATTGGGATATACCGAACCGATCAGACGGTTGTTAGCGCAGTGCCCACGTGAGGGGGGTTACGTGTCGCGTTTGTATTCGCATGATTGTACCGTTATATGAGGAGAGTGAAATTACATTTGTAGCCTTCATGCATTGCATGTAGAAATGATGGTGAGGTTAAAGAAACGACTATAGTTACATTTTATATCTTCAATCAGTTACTGATTTTATAAAATAATTATAATTCTTGACTTGGGAGTTAGCTACCATTAATTACAAATGGAATATTCAAAAGATGACTATTATTCAGTGTAGTTATAATATGACAAAAATAAATTGTTTATGATTTCATTCGGTTTCGAATCAGGTAAATTTGTGTAATTTAACAAATTGCATGTTATAAAATTTGCACCATGCATTTTGGAGATTTTTTTTCCTCATAATCATCACTAATAATATGTAAAATTACTAATAATATGTAAAATTAGGGTTGTTCATGGGTCAGGAAAAGACCCGAACGACCAGGTTTGAATTTTAGAGATAAAAAGAAACAAAACTGACACGACCCGGTTCGACTTTTTCGGGTCGAATCAACTCAAGTCATCGATCAATTACCAATTTGACCCTACACGACCGACCCAAATTTCTACGTGTTGACTTTCTTCCTAATACTTAAATCATGCATCTTCAATTACGACCGAACCCATCGGTTAACCTGATGAACTATAGCCGGTCGGTCCAGTTAACCGTTGGTTCATAGTTTCTGAACCGCAATCGAACCAACTTCCCTTCAGTTATCAAGCAAACCGACATGACCAGAACCAAACCAATTGATTAACCGACCCAGTCCAGTCCAGTAAGAATATTTTTTGAGACTTGGTTGTGTAAATACTTGAATATTGTGAATATTCAGCTTGCTTTATTGATCAATATTGATACCTATTTATACAAGAAAGCTGCTAGCTAATATAGGAAAATACAATAACTGCTAGCTATAATGTAGGGAATACAACAAATAGTATATACAACGATCTTTGACTAAACTAATATAGGAAAGGAATCGGTGGAAGAAGTCAATATGTGTGGATGGCAAGATCTCAATATGATTTGATTTCTTTACCATAATACTCCCCCTCAAGTTGGTGCATGAATGGAAGAAATGCCCAACTTGCGCAGAAGCTCGTGGAAACGATCACGCCCAAGTCCCTAGGTGAGTATGTCGGCGAGCTGGTGTTTGCTAGGAACTGGTTTGGGGTGGAGGATCGATGCTTGGAGTTGTTGACGGACAAAGTGGCAGTCGATCTCAATATGTTTGGTTCGTTCGTGAAAAACGGGGTTCGAGGCAATGTGAATGGCAGCGTGGTTGTCGCAGAAGAGTGGAATCGACTGTAGTTGGGGAGCTTGAAGGTCGTGAAGCAGGTGTCGTAACCAAACAATCTCCCGACTGGTGGACGCCATTGCCCTATATTCTGCCTCGGCGAAAGAGCACGAGACCACGGTCTGCTTCTTCGACCGCCATGAGATTGGGGAATCGCCCAAGTAAATAATGTACCCAGTGGTAGATTTGCGAGTGTCTGGGCAGCCCGCCCAATCGGCGTCGCAATATCCCCGAAGGAAAAGGGGTCCTTTGGAGGGAAGTAGAATCCCTTGCCCAGGGCTACCTTTCAGGTAGCGGAGAACGTGGAGTGCAGCATCCATATGTGGTTGTCGCGGAGCGTGCATGAACTGACTCAAGATATGCACTGCGTAACTGATATCAGGCCGAGTGATCGTCAAGTAGAGTAGGCGACCAATGAGGCGACGGTATATGACGTTATCCTCACAGAGAGTTCCAGATTCGGAGGAGAGGCGATGTTGTTGCGGGAGCGGGAAAGAGGCCAGTTTGCAGCCAGTGAGTCCACTGTCGGCTAGGATGTCAAGGGAATACTTCCTCTGAGAGAGGATGATCCCTTCAGGTGAACGGGCAACTTCAAGACCGAGAAAGTATTTCAACTTGCCTAGATCCTTGATCTTGAAATGCTTGTTCAAGTGCTCTTTCAGGGCTTGAATGCTCACAGAATCATCACCGGTGATTATGATATCATCAACATAGATCAGAACGGCAACAAAAAGTCCCCGCCTAGTGAGAGTGAAGAGCGAGTGATCAGCACCAGATGTTTTATAACCGAGGGTCATAATGGACTCAGTAAACTTGTGGTACCAGTTGCGGGAGGCTTGTTTGAGCCCATATAGTGATTTGTGCAGTTGGAAAACCTGGTGCTCCCCCTGTCGGGAAAAGCCCTGTGGTATTTTCATGTACACTTCTTCGTCCAGGTCTCCATGCAAAAAGGCATTATTCACGTCCAGCTGATGTAGTGGCCAATCGCGGACTGCTGCAACCGCCAGTAGGCAACGGACGGTGACCATCTTGGCAACGGGGGCAAATGTCTCATTATAATCGATGCCCTCTATCTGTGTATACCCTTTGGCTACCAGGCGTGCCTTATATCTCTCAATGCTTCCATTAGGTCGATGCTTAACCTTATATACCCATTTGGAGTCAATAGCACGCTTCCCGGGGGGCAAAGTGGTCAGACTCCATGTATGATTGGCCTCAAAAGCTGCGATCTCCTGAGTCATTGCCTTCTGCCAGTGCTCGTGTTTGGCTGCCTGTCGGAAAGTACGTGGCTCATCCACAGAGGAGATGGCCGCTAGAAAAGCAGTATGAGCCTGAGAAAACCTATCATAGCAAAAGAAATTGGAGATAGGATATACCGTTGAGTTAGCCGAAGGAGGGGTAGGACCAGAAGGTGCGATCGAGGGCGGAAGGGTGTAATCGTAACCACTGAGGCGCTTAGAGGTCATGCGAACACGCTTTGTTGGCAGCGGTGGTTCTGCGGGCATAGGCTGGACAATCACCTCAGGGTCCGTTGTTCCTTTTGGATTGTTTATGACTTCATCGTTAACTAAGAAGGGATGACCTGATGGTCCAAGTGCGGGTTCTAATGGTGTGTTGTAATTTGTATCCATGCATTTTTCACCAAGGAAGATGTTTTCCCAAAACTGAACATCTCTCGAGACTACTATGGACTGTGTCTCAAGACTGAAGACTCGATAGCCCTTTTGTCCTTTTGGATATTCCAAAAATAGTCCAGGTTGTGACCGGGGTGCAAACTTGTCGCGAGTTTGCTGATGAACGTAACAGAGGCAGCCAAAGCTCCGTAAGTGATTGTATGATGGCTTTTGACCATACAACATCTCAAAAGGCGTCTTGCTTCTAATAACGGCAAGTGGCATCCTGTTGATCAGATAGGCCGCTGTCAGTGCACATTCTCCCCAGAATCGAAGTGGGAGATCAGCTTGGAAGCGAAATGCTCTAGCAACTTCAAGAAGGTGGCGATGCTTCCGTTCAACTACTCCATTTTGTTGTGGAGTTCCAACACAGCTGGTTTGGAATTCCATTCCAGTTGCATGATAGTGGGAGACCAGGTCGTGGTGCTGGAATTCGCGCCCCCTCGTCAGTGCGCAGACATTTAACCTGAGTGTTAAATTGATCTGCGACCCAGCTGAAGAAATTGAGTAAGTGGGTCTGCACCTCTGACTTATGCTGCATCAAGTATACCCATGTGGCCCTGCTGTAATCGTCAACTATCGACAAGAAAAAATGACATCCAGAAATTGATGGTGTAGGATATGCCCCCCAAATGTCACGGTGGATTAAATCAAAGACACGAGTAGATTTATTCGTATGAACGGGAAAAACCGATCGGGTATGTCTCGCCCTACAACAAGCATCACATGGATCCAGTTCGGATTTATTGAAATTCAAAGATAAGTCAGAAATCAAAGACAAACGGTTGATAGGTATGTGTCCTAAACGTCGATGCCACAGTTGTGTGTCACTATGTCCTTGAGTTAACAATGTCGTTCCCGCTGTCGTAGGCCCCCAGTGGTATAACCCGTTCCGCATCCTACCCACCCCAATCAGCCTCCTCGTCAGTAAATCCTGTATAGCACAACACCCAGAATAAAAAATTAGTGCACAGTTTAAATCGCGAGTGATTTTGCTGACAGACATCAAGTTAAACCAAAATTGTGGTACTACTAGGACGTCGTCCAAATTTAGTTGTGTGTCAAGTGTGACTTGACCTACGGCTTCGACCAGGGCACCTTTTCCATTGGACATTTCAACATGAGATAATTTTGGTTGGTTCCATGATTTTGATAACAAATTTCGCCTATGAGCAATATGATTAGTAGCCCCCGAGTCGATAATCCAGGTGGATAAAATATTACCAGATGGGCGTTGGATGCTTGGGTTGACGGAACTATCAGATGAAATATGTTGGCGCCCGAACATGTCAACAAAATGAGCCTTCTGTGCCTCAATAAGCTGGCCCATGAATTTGTCAAAAATTGGGCCTATTTCACTTTGTTGATTTGGCTTTGCATAACTCATTGTGTGGCTTTGTAAGGGATTGACCCCTGTTGGGTCTGGATTGTGAGAAATGGACCTGCCCAAGAGAGCTTGAGTGGAGGAGCTCATCTCAGGCGGGCCCAGTAGGTCTTGGGACCAAGTTGATGCGTCCCTATCCTCAGCAGCTACTGGAGACGCAGCAAGGAAGGTCTTCATGCCGCGACCCTCTCCAGCTCCAGTGCCACGTCCTCTGCCGACACCTCCGCGACCGGCACTGTCGCGGCCTCCTTTCCCGACGCCGCCGCCGCTTCCCCAACCAGGTGGGTAGCCTATTATTTTGAAGCAATCTTCTCTCCGATGCCCTGTTTTTCCACAATACGAGCACCGGCGAACTCCATCTCCGGCCGAGCGTCCTTCTGTCCGTCCACCGTCACCGCGATTTGCTATGGTTCCATTTGAAAAGGCTGCTAGTGCCGCTGCTTCGTGAGTCATGGATTTAGTGGCAAAAACAATCCGTTGTGATTCCTCTTGGGCGGCGATGGCAAAGACCCGTTCAACTCCGGGCAGTGGTTGAACGCTCAGAATTTGGGGGCGCACCGTGGAGTACGAATCATCCAGGCCCATAAGAAAATCACATACTTGTTCTTCCCCGCGCAACGTCTGTATTCGGTCATTGACCCGACAGGTACACTTCCCACAGATGCATTTTGGGACGGGACGGAGGTCCTGCAATTCATCTCAAGTGCCTTTCAATTTTCTGTAAAATGATGCAACTGGTTGTTGGTTCTGCTGTAGGAGAGCGATAGTCCGGCGCAGGCTGTACACACGTGGTGTGACGCCTTGTGTGTATTGCTGCTCGAGATCGATCCAAATTTGTCGAGCGGAAGTGGAATGGACCGCACTTGATTAGAGTTCCTTGGACATCGAATTTACGAGCCATGCCTTGACCAGGGCATCATTCTGGAGCCACGGTTGCAGCTCTTTAGAGTAATCGTCCGGTTGAAGTAGAGTCCCATCGATGAACTTGAGCTTATTTCTGAACAAGAGAGCCCCATGCATCAGCTTTCTCCATGTCTGGTAATTGTCTCCAGTACCAATTAATGCTTGAGTCACTAGAATCATACCAGGATGATCAGATGGTGGTAGGTAGTATGGAGAATCGGGGTCACTAGTAAGACGCCCGGTTCCCACACTTGATTGCCCTCCAGTTTCTGACATCTGAACCCGCTCTGATACCATGTAAATACTTGAATATTGTGAATATTCAGCTTGCTTTATTGATCAATATTGATACCTATTTATACAAGAAAGCTGCTAGCTAATATAGGAAAATACAATAACTGCTAGCTATAATGTAGGGAATACAACAAATAGTATATACAACGATCTTTGACTAAACTAATATAGGAAAGGAATCAGTGGAAGAAGTCAATATGTGTGGATGGCAAGATCTCAATATGATTTGATTTCTAGCCGGTCGGTCCAGTTAACCGATGGTTCATAATTTCTGAACCGCAATCGAACTAACTTCCCTTCAGTTATCAAGCAAACCGACATGACCAGAACCAAACCAATTGATTAACCGACCCAGTCCAGTCCGATAAGAATATTTTTTGAGACTTGGTTGGAGTTGAACGGATCCTAAGTCTTTTACCTTTCGTCGTAACTGATCAATTATTTGAAATTTAAAAGGTCGAATTTAACATCACCGAGTAAAAACATTTCGTTTTGACCAGATGCAAATAATTATTCGATGGATCTACATAGGTATGGGTCGAGATTCTGATCGGAAACATGGCAAGAAAAAACATATCAAATCGTGGAATGTGTATTGAAGCAATAATTGGTATAAACAAAGAGACGGTCCACAGGAATTGATCACTATGTGACAAATATTGCCTGCTCATTTTATTTGTTTTGTTCCATCTAAATCACGAGACTCAATCTTCACATGCAACACCATGTTCTTCCCCATGGTATTCAAAGGAGCCACCTCCACTTGTTCATTTCGAATCTTTCCCAAAATTCATATATTAGGAAACTATAATCGATCGATCGTCCTGGACTTACCCTTTTTGGTGAGAGACTGTAAGTTCGAATCCCGTAAATACAAAATGCAATGTAATATTTAAGAAAGTTAAAGAATATATTTGTTCGGCGGATTTAACGATTTTATCGATCTTTCTATTTTGTTAAGTTGGTATATTGAGTATTGGAAGATAGTCTTCTGCTGTTTCGAATCAGAAATTTGGGCTTTTGGTGAGTTTAATTTTTTTTTGTAAATCAATTATTTGTTAATGCACGCGTAAAAGTTCAGTCCGACTTGTTTGCAACTTTTTTTTTCTGTTAATTATGTATGTGTGGCGTGATATAATCAGATTCATGCATGTATCGCCAATACCCACGAGTGTATAAAAGAAAGCATATATCAACTGAGCTCATGACTCTAATATCGTGTAAGGTTTACATAACTTTAAAGTATATTAGGTTTAACTTCACATCTACAACGTTCATCACGTTTTGGCAAAACAATTAATTTTCGTTAGATATAAATATAGAATAAAGAGCAAACGATAATATAATAAAAGAGTAACATCCCGTATTTTCGTGTATACAATTAACATATAATTGAGAATTTCACATAGCGTATTGGATTAATCAATCTTTATATTGCTTAACAAACTCTGACAATACATATCTAAGTTGACCTAAAAAAATTATATTGGTCTATAGTGGTTCTGCTATTTTTATTTAACTATTTATTTTTATTATTATGTCGGCGTAAATTTACGTATAAATTAATCTTTACTCAAATATGGATTAAATTAAACATATAATGATTACTATACAATATGCATGAACCCACTTAAGAACCTCTTGAAATGATCAAATTACATAATGATAATCTTGAAAATTATCATCAAAATGTTTGGTAATTGGTCTCAATACACATTTGATGGACTATAACATAACACCAACAGACCTTCACAGAGCATCTAGAGAGAGAATAATATTAAAGCACCAATGATTGCAATAGTTCACATGTTTCAAATTATTGAATACCTTAAATAGAAATAAATTGATCCCAAATTAATATCTCTATAGAGACATTTTATACTATAATTGCTTCATTCCAATAAACAAGTTACAAATCACTAGTTTATTTTATTATTTAATGAAGGATCCTAAATATGTGGAGGATTTGAAGCATACACTTGGCATATGATCTCCAACTTGTCTCTATCCTTGTCTTATTTCATTTTCATGACAAATCAATTTAATCATATATCTTAATCTATGTTTTGTTTAAAGTTATAGGGTTATAATATATGATATAAATAATTGGTTCAATATATTAGTCAAATCCATATACAATAAACTAAATACATCTCTATAATTATTTTTAGAGGAAAATGACACTTTCGTGCATCTAAATATACATTTTTGACACTTTCATACTCTACTTTTTTTTTTTTTCAGTATCATGAATTTTATTTTTGTACAATAATTCTAAAACACCCATGAGTTAAACCAAAATTCAAGGTACTTCCGAGCCATTTTCCCAAAATACTCATGAATTGAACCAAAATACACATTAATTGAACCAAGTACCCATGAATTGAACCAAAACTCAAGGCCATTTTTGGTAAATAAATGGTCAGTTATCCTAAAATGAAATTCAGGGTACTGAAAAAAAAAAATAAGGTATGAAAATGTCAAAAATGTATATTTAAGTGCACAAAATTGTCATTTTCCCTTATTTCTATTTACCCCTATTTACAAGGTTGCATTTAAAAAATAAATACACGTTTTTATTTGAAACTGATAAGAAAAACAACTAATAATTAAATTTAACATTTTCTTCTTTCACAAGGACAAAAATATGAAAAATAATTTATATTAATATGATTCTATAACATTGTAACATGGTTTATGAATTTATAAATACTATTTTTTTCGGTATTGGTGTTAATAATTTATACGTATATGAAATAAAATATAAAGCTAGCAGACAACAAAATATTACAGTACAATTTGATTTCATTTATTTATATTAATGGTGAATGATTCGAACAAAGTTTGTCATTGTTGTTTGTCTGTGCTACGGATTGAAATGAATCATTTTATATATAAGAATTGTGGATGTTTTTGTTTGCTTAAATAATTTATTTTTCATTTGAAATATTAAATTTTTTATTCAAAGATGAAAGTTATATGTACAAATTGATATTAGCTCACTCGAAAAGTGATTGAGAAATGAATTGTACACTCATAATGTTCTTTTGCAAGTCTCACATGAAAAGATTACTAATATTTCTCGAGATATATATAAAATCATGCTTTCATGGGTTTATAGTAAAATTTAGAGGCAGAGCTCTCTCTCGCACGCAAAGTAAGTGCAAATAATGAGCCGATGAGCGAGATGTGGGCTTGAATTTGTGTGCGCCCGAATGACCTGGGTGACGCGAATGTTACAGAAAATTTGGAGGATGAAAGCCTGCCACATGTTTGTTCGGGCCCATAATATTTTTGAACAGAGTTTTCCAATTTGTTAATTCGAAAATGTGGCCAATGCCATTAATTGAAATTAATTATAAATTTTTAATTGAGAATTACCTAAACAAACTATTTCCTAATGAAATTTTTTTGTAAGATTTTCCTTCATTTTCCTTATAGGGATCGGCCCACCCTTTCTCCTATAAATTGAAAGCCTACCTTCATAGCCAATTGTATGCCGAAATATCCTAGTTATCTTTCTCGTATCGTTTCTCTTCAATTGCTTTAAGCAGCGTAGTTTGAGTTCGACTCTTTCGTCGTAGTATTATGGGGATAATTTTCTATACAGACCAATAATTGTCTTAAGAAAAGCAGACTACCGTACCTTAACTAAAACCGATCCCGCCTCACTCATTAATCTCGCTTCAAATCTCATGTGAAGTAATACTTGTTGTTTTGTATTATATTATCAAATCAATAAAATAGAAGTATTATTTTTAATCTATTTGTATGTCTCAGTCTATTTCCATTACTGTGTGTGTGAGCACATGATTTAACTGTTTTATTTACGTTTATTGACCAACTCTTATCTAATACTAATAGATCCAAAAGGGTAAATAATATTTTAGGCATGTCCTAATTTGAATCGAAAATGACTATAAAAAGCAAATTTGAAGGTTTTAACACGATTACATTTTCGAATATGTAATTGACATTGCACTCAAAACAAACAAGAACAAACAAGAAATAAATTAAGTAAAAATATCTTGCCTTGTATATAATATTATTACTATAATAAATTATACATATTGCAATTATTGTAAGATACTATGATGTTTTAGTATATAATTAAAGGGATCATTAAAAAAAGTAGTGGTTTACAAAGCATTGATACAATATATAAAAATAATGCAAAACCATAAATATATGCTTTTGTGGAGCCACCCATAAGTTATTAGCATGGTTGCTGATGAAGGCCAAAAGCCATATTGCATCACACTTTAATTTTAAGCATAAACTTAAATTAAATCAATAACATACTTACAATAAAACAAAAAAAATAATATATAATAAAATGTTTAACTAAAACATATCATTATAAATATACGGAAAAATGACACTTTAGTACACTTATAAATATATACTTTTGACACTTTCGTATTCTACATTTTTTTCATTTTTTTTTCAGCATTTTGAATTTCATTTTGAGACAACTGACCATGCATTTACTAAAAATGGCTCTGAATTTTGGTTCAATTCATGGATATTTTGGGAAAATGGTCCGAAAGTACCCTGAATTTTTGTTCAATTCATGGGTATTTTGGAATTATTGTCCCAAAATGAAATTCAGAGTACTGAAAAAAAATGTATAAAAGTGTGAAAAGTGTATGTTTAAGTGTATAAAAGTGGCTTTCCCCTAAATATATTCGTAATATATTTGTTTAAGTGTGTTTTAAAATACCTTAAATATCTATAATGGCACAGCTCGGTTCTAATAGTGATACTTGAACAATATTTCCAATAAAATTAGAAGACACCTGGTTTCTAATAATTGAAAACAAACATCATTTGTGTGATCAATAATATGCAATGTATCTAACTAAAATAAATTAGATCAATATATAGGTGACAAAAAGAGTTGCATTATTGTGTATATTGTCCCCGACACATGTCGCACTCGCATTGGCAATCATTTTAAATATTCACTTCCATACAAAAAAATATTCATTTGTAAGGTGAAGTGACTATGGTATTTGAATGCAATTTTAAATTAAGATATATTCGTGTAAAATTATATATTAATAAATTAATTAATAACTAATTTCAAGTGTTAGATTGATAAAAAATGTTGATACAAAAGCATGTGTTAATAATATATGCTTTTAATTGAATTTAAAATTTTGAAATTACATAATTTTGTCAAAATGAATTTAATCTTAGACCTATATTTTGTTAATCAAACGGTTATGGTTCTTTTTTTTAAGGAAATTAAATTCATTGAAACCAACTCGGGTGGTACAACCAACACATGTCCCGCCTTTCAGCCTTGGATGAACTCATCGTCGAGCAGAAAAGGCCACTGTTGGGCACCTACCTGGTCCGCATATAGGATCGGGTTGGCAGTAGCTTCCACGAGCTACAACGGCTCGACTCCGGGTCCAACGAGCAACGCCGACCACCACCGTCTCGTCTTCGACTCCCCTTCCTCGTCCCTTGCTTCGCTCAACGTTGCATCGTCTCTCCTCGTGGGTCGATCCAGATCTGAGTTGGAACTCCGAAATCCTCCTAAACTTGCACGAACTCCTCCGAGCAACACTTCACAAAAACCCTAACGGTGATAACTAAAATGATGGTCGTCAAAGCGTTTTAACTGCAGATCATCGTCTTCGCCAACGACTCTAGGGTTTGAGAGACTGAAGAAAGTTTAGAGAGAGTCGTTTAGAGAGCGGACCATCGAACAACCTCTCGTATTTGGGATATGATTCTTAATTTTTACTACAAGAGTAATTTTTACCGGAATAATCTCTATTTTACATATTTTAATAAACCAATACAAATTCTAATGTAGTTGAATATATTTTCTTTGAATCAATTTTTTCTCTTGCACAAAAGATATAAATTTGTAGTGAAATGATATTATTTAAAGTTATATTATTTTAAATATTTAAACCCAAGTTTTAGTTGAACTCATCACTCTCAATTATTATTTTTTAATGTGTCTTTGGCCATAGATTCATAACAAACATTCTAAAATAGAGTCCCTTACGCAACTTGCTTAGGTGTTTTGATTATTTTTGCTACGCTGTCCATTAAATATAATTAATTATTGACCTAAACGACGTTGACATTTTACAATCATTGATTAAATATATGGATGGGCTTTCTCTATGGCCCATTTATGGATGGGCTTCTTCAAGGCCCGCATAGTCGCAGTTCTGGGCCCATACCGGCCCTCAATTGCTGAGAACCGGATCTTCTTGAGCCATATCAGGGCCCAATAGCCCAAACAGAAATGTGTGGGCTGAATCGGTTATATTGAAATACAAATGGCCCAAAAAATAAGGCCCATATATATATAGAAAAACAAACAAGTTTGGTCCAAGTCTCTCTATTTCATTTCTCTAGATTACACTAGCTTTACTTTGAATAATTGTTCATGTGAAATATAAAATAGAAGAAATCATACAAAAACATTAAAATATTTGTTATTATAACAAAATATATGTGTGTATTGCAATTTATGCTCCACGAAGTGTAGAGTATCTGACCCGAGTGAAAAATTATCTCTCTCGACAATCCCGTTTATGAAATTTAAACTCGATATTTTTTTGATAAGATCAGTTTCTTAACTTGTTTGCATGGAGGGGCAAATGGGTTTTGAACCTTAGGTTTGATGGTCCATATGTCACCGACTCGTGTAGAGTATCATCCCTCTATTAGGGTTAGAGAAACTTTGAAGTGAGTATAAGAGATTTAACTTATAAATATCTTATCAACGATAAAGCAGTAAATCTAGCTTAACTTACGAAGATTATTTTTATCCTATATTCAATTTCGCACGTCTAACTTACAACAATTTAAACATTAAATCTCATATAAGATAATACCCGTGTTATGATCAGATTCTTAACGAATTGACCAATATACTGTGTACATTATACACACTTTGGTGAGGGTGAAATGGGTTTGGGGCTTTAGTTTGGTGCTTTCCATGTCCCTTAAAGCAAAGGAAGGGCGTAGGGTACCCTCCCCAATAGGGGCTAGAGGAGCTTTTGAAGTGGGGAGGTAATAGGACAATGTTCCCACACATTGACCCTACCTTACTCTTCCATTCACTGCAACCATCACATGCCAATGCTCTCTTTATAGGATCCCCCATTGATGAATATGGTACTCCAAGGTAACATGGTCATGAAATTCCATATTACTTACTTCCATTACACTCTTAATTCTTATAAATTATTAGTAATAAAATATATCCAATTTTTGCAAAAAAGTTGTTAGAAATTTTTATTGTAAAAAGTAGCCGTGAATTTTAATTTTTTTGCAAAATGTGTAATTTTGTCAAAAAAATGACAAAAATGACTGAAATTTTAAAATAATAATATTGAGATGTAAAATAATTTTTTTTCAACTCGAGCTCGTCTATCTTTCTCTTCTCTAACAGTTGAGTTGATATGGCCACAGGTCGAAGATATTCGGTCAAAGAAGAAGACAACCGATAAACTCAAGTTGGAAAAAATAATTTTACTTCTAAAAGTAATTTCGTGTGTATTTTTGTCATCTTTGATAAGTTACACAATTTGTAAAAGACGATAAATTCACATATTCTTTTTGCAACAAGAAAGTTTACTAACCATATTTACAAAAATTGAATAGGTCGTTTATAAATGCTTTATTTTGAAATTCTCATAGACGGGTGAATGAAGTAATTGTTTTAGTACGAGTAATTATTATTTTTCTTATGAAACTAAATTTTTAGGACTTATGTACATTGAAATTAAATTATTAATTCATAGCTTATAAGTTCTAAGCAATTTATATGATTTCCCAAATATTCCATTATATACAAAGTCTATACATAATCTATAAGTGATCTGTCAATATATGATGTAGCTCTATTTCTCATCCATAAATGTAGAGTTGTTAGTGAATTAATTAAAACTTTGTGGTTGAAATAATTTACACTATCAAAGTTGGTTGTTGACTCATAATTTTCTTCTATTCATTGCTCACTCACCAAGACTTGAAGGTTCTCACTATAAACTACAAGTCAAAGTGAAGCTTCAAGAATATACAATTCACATTCATATCCTAAACCATTTGATTTTTTTTTTCCTACAAATCCATAACCACTTGATTAGTTGTTAAAATTAGGTATTTTAATCACTATTTAACAATGATTGATTATAGTTGACCATGTTTGTTAAATTGATAAAATTAATTAATTAATATTTATTAAAAGTAGATATGCATAGTTGTATATACATAAATCAATAAAATCGCAAAATTAGGTTGTTCACGGTTCGGTTTTAAAAAAAATTAAAATTGAAACATAATTGATGGAATTCGGTTCAGTTTTGAGCTTTAGGTTGTTTGTTTGGTTCATTTTATTATGAATCAAATTTCATGAAATTCTCACGTATAAGACCGTTTTGACTTATCGATTTTTTGTTGGATTTTTTTTAAACCAATTTTTATGAAATTCTAACATTATGAACCGATTTTGACTTTTTTTTTGTTATCCCAATATTGTTAGGCCCAATTATTAACAATTTATGACTTAAAATAATTCGTGTGTCAAAAACCATCACGTGTCGGTACATTTCTCATTTTATAAAATGAGACTTAACTAATAAAATTTAAGTTCAGTTCAATTTTGAACCGAACCAATTTATTTATTTTTAATTCAATTATTTCTTCAAGTTGGTTTGTATTAGTTCGGTTTAATCAGTTCGGCTATTCTTAAGCACCTCTTTGTCAACACATTACTATTGGAAATTTTGACGGGAAGACCATCAACTATTTTCCAATAAAACATAATATTGAGGGTTTGAGTTTCCATTTTTGTCCCCAACATTAGAATCACATGAACCTGAAATAAAAATAAATACTTGCTAAAGGTTAGATTCATATGATTTCTTGTGAGTGAACTTTGTATATATATATATATAAAATGCTTGTAATAAAAATTGAAAACTCCAAGGTGAGGTTATGAGCTCCATACAAAGCATATGCATATAGTATTCAAAATCAACCATGCTAATAAATCTTGGGTCTTAATTGGGAAGCTTTCAAGATGCTATTTAGCTTCAAGGGTGGCTTCAATTTAAAGCAACAGCTCATGAATTATAGTCTTTTTCTATAGCATTTAATACCTATTAATTATATCACACCCATTAGTTAAATGATACTCTTTTCATCACATTGATTTGCAAAGGTGAGAATCAATCTTTATTAAGAGTTAAAAACCCATAAAATATTGAGGGTTAAAATTTATTTGATTCACAAATGTAAATACTTAATTATTTAAATATATATTTATGATTTATATAAATTTAACGAGACAACGAAAGATACTAATAATATTTTAAAATTAATTTGAAAACCACTACACATTACTTGACAATTAATTTAGATTTTAAAAACCGACACACATTAGTCAAATATATAAAATTTATGAGGATTAATTTGAAATTATATAATACCAAACACTGATTATAATTTATTTATAATGAAATAGTGAAAAGAAAGGGTAAAATAGTCTTTTAATACAAATACCAACTCCATTAGCAATATTATTAGTGCATCATCTAATCCATAAAGCCTTTTCATATCTTTCACCTTTTCATAATCTTATGATAATCATCATTGCAAAATCTCATTAATTTTTCAACTGTCTCTTTCTACACTTTTCCATTAAACCTTTGATTAAAAAAATTTATCTACAAAACCAACATATCTGCAACCACAATGGGCCCCACCATCTCTCCCTCCTTCTCTCTTATTTATTTTATTTTATTTTATATTTTCATATTTTTCCCTCACTTTCTCTTTCTAGCTCCTTGTTCTTGCTGCTCTTTCTCTCACTCACACACACACACACCCTCTCTCTCCTCATGCAAAGGGCATGAGAGCTCAGAGGGATTGTTCAGGATCAAACCCTCCATCACTGAAATGAAAAGGGTCAATGGTTTGGGGCTCACCAGGATCTGTTCATGCCTCCACCTGCAAGATTAAGCCAACAGGCATGGAGGGTATGGTTTCATTCCACTTTTCTGGTTTTGGTTCTCAAGTTTTCACCTTTTCCTTGAATTTGTGCTTGTTTGGTGTATTATTTTGATGGGCATGAGTTTATTTCTGATTCTGAGCTTCCAATTTTGGTTTTCCATTTGTAGCTGTTGTTAGCTGACATATAGGTTTTTTGTGTGAATCAACATATTTTGTCTGATCAGATTGTTACTGCAAATGGGTTGAGCTTTGTGTTTAGATTCCTAACCATAGTAGCTATGGCTGTTTTGTTTTAGTGAATTTGAAAACCCTTTTATTTTAGGGAAATGGGAATTTCAGCATCATGTAGTTTTGGCTTGCCCAAAATGGTAAGCTTTGTCCTGCAAATCCAAATTGTTGTTTTGGGCTCAGCTGAGGTTTCTGATTATTTTGATTTATGCTTGAACTTTTGCTTCTATTAATGCCATTGTTTCTCTAGGAAATTTCATTTTAGGATTTGGGGGATTCACTTTGCATGACAAGGTTAAGATAATTGTAGCGTTGACATTGACAAATGACAAGTCGATTTATTATGCTATTTTCGGATAATGACTTGTTTTGTTGAAGCTAAATTAGAATGCGTAATAGTTGAGTATTTGGTTAAGCTCAGTTTATAAGCATAACTAAAGATAATAAATAAATCGATTAACAAGAGGCATGCCACCACAAACACACACACACACACCAGCATGGAGATTGATTGTAGTTAGAGAGTTTTATGTTTTAACCTAAACTTCATGGCACATAGTTCTCGAGGTAGTATCAGAAATGTAAGTTTTTTTTATGGATTGTAGCTCTAGATTTTTCCCGTTATTAGGCATTAAGATTGAGAAAATCGAAATACCCATGTTTCTTCTCAAACACATGCAAGGGGCCACATATTTTTCTTCAGTGATTTTTCCTTCTAGAACAGGGCATTTGAAATTTTGATTGTAATATTGCTATAATCATCGGTTCAGTTGTGTCGAGCATCGGTGCATCGCTCATTTAGGATCAACTTTTCCTTAACAATCTTTAGAGCCTTTAGCATCAAGGCTTTCCGCAAGACACAAACATTTTCTTTACCAAAAACATAAGTACCAAGTAACGGGAAAAAATTGGGATTTGTATTTTCATGCTTATTTTAGAGTACATATGCAATTATTCTATGAAACCGTTCTTAGACTTTTGTGTACATTCCACACTAAGAAGGTTGCTAGTTGATTACGGTTGCATGAATTTAAAACATTTGCTAGAATCTTGTCTCATCCCTTCATTGAACGGAAAAGTGAGATGTGGTTACTTCTCTTGCAAATTCTCGAACTCTACATTTTTTAGGAGATAACAGTAAGGTGAAAGTCTTGTCAATGTCATTAACGTTTTAATTTCTTCAAGCAGGTCAGATGGAAACGGTGTCAATTAGAGTTCTTATCAACAGCATTTCTCGGTTCATTCATCTGGTTTCATGCCAGATGATGAAGCCCACCCCGATTCAAAAGGACTACAGAAATATGGTCGGGGTGTTGAAGCTTTTGAAGCCAGTTCTCGATGATGTTGTTGTTGATTTTGATATTCCTTCCGATGAAATCCTATGTAAAGAGTGTGAAGAACTGGATTTGACTGTTAACGAGGCTAGAGAGTTCATGGAGAACTGGAGTCCCAAGATGAGCAAGATTTGCAGTGTGAGTATCATTTGGTCAAACACAATAAAAAAATCAATATTTTTCGACACAATATACTTCATATGGACCTTTCTATGAATTGTATGTTTATGCATGTATTTTTTCACTAATTTTTTTCCGATTATTTGTGCATGAAGGTCATTCGTAGTGAGCCATTGTCGATGAAAATCCAAAGCTCTTCACTAGAAATATGCCAAATCTTACATATGCGGCTACAATCATCTTCGTCGATTTCAAGCTTGACTAGCGTTCAGGTATCGGTTGAATACATTGTTTAGTCTACATATAGAGCTATTCAGATGAAAACCACACTACTATAGTGCAAACTAAGAACGCATCTCAGTTGTTGGATTGATAGAATAAAGGGTTGTGATTAAAAACACATCATTAATAGTGAATAAATTTAATTCACATTCACCGAAATTACATATTTTCCACTGAACTGGGGTTTAATCTTAAGTCTCTAACTATGTCAATCCGACGGTTGAGATGAGTTCTTAGTTTGCACCACAAGAGTGATTTTCACCCTAGTAATCCCTATACAGACATATATCCAGGAGCTGTGGTTAATTATTTGTCTGTTGGGTCATTACGCTCATTACACTAATTCCGGTGAACCGTTGCCACAGCACTGTACGAAGGAAATTCAGTGTTTGAAGCAGGAAAGAGTAACTGAACAAATCGACGGAGCTCTGAAAGGTCAAAGAGACGGTTTTGCTCCTTGTTCTCAACATCTCGGGAAAATCATGGAAATGCTCAGTTTGACATCAAACCAAGAGCTGCTCAAGGAAACCGTCTCCGTGGAAAAGGAGAGAGCTCGTATCCAAACCAGAAACTCCCAGGAAGAATTGGATCAAATCGACGAAATCGTAGAACTCGTCTCCAATATACGCGAATGCATGGTCATGACTAAGCGGATCGACACGATAGGTGGCGTTCCGATACCTCCATATTTCCTCTGCCCGTTATCGTTGGAGCTTATGTTAGATCCGGTGATCGTGTCTTCCGGTCAAACCTATGAGAGGTCTTCGATACAGAAATGGTTTGACCACGGGTTGACCATCTGCCCAAAGACCCGGCAGGCGCTCGTGCACGAGAATCTCATCCCGAATTTCACTGTGAAGGCCATGATAGCGAGCTGGTGTGAGGATAACAGCTCGAGGCTTCTGAGCAGCAACCCCAAGGATCCTGATTTCGCGCCTCGCCGAGATCTGACGCGCACGGATAGCTCCCGCTATTCCTTGCACAGCAGTGACTCAGCGTCCAGGTCACTGGAAATGGGAACTGGGTTTCAAAGAAGGGATGTTGAGAAATTTGATAATCCGTCCCCTGAACAGTCGTATGTTCACAGCAGGAGTGAGTCAACCTCGAGCGCCATCTCCAGCGTTGACTTTGCTCCTCAGATACCAAACGAGCATACAAGTAGCCTGTCTGGCGAGATCAAGGAGTCAGGGTTTTCCCCGTGGTTATCGGGGAAAGAATTCCACGGCTCCACCAGAGGTCGAGGTCGATCCCTTCCGGTCTTGAACTCGGAATCAAGCGATCTGATCTCGACTTCCCACATCGGGAAGTTGGTCGAGGACCTCAAAAACCCGTCCAACGAAATCCAAACCTCGGCCGCAGCAGAGTTGCGGCTTCTCGCCAAGAACAACATGGAGAACCGGATCATCATCGGCCGTTGCGGGGCAATAACACCGTTGCTCTTTCTTCTCTACTCGGAAGTGAAGCTGACCCAAGAGCACGCCGTCACGGCCCTTTTGAATCTATCAATCAACAATGAGAACAAGGCCATGATTGCGGAAGCAGGAGCAATCGAGCCTCTCATTCACGTTTTAAACTCGGGGACTGACGGGGCGAAGGAGAATTCCGCTGCGGCCCTGTTCAGCCTCTCCGTCCTGGAAGAGTTCAAGGCGAGGATCGGCCGTTCCGGCGCGGTCAAAGCCCTGGTCAACCTTCTGGGCTCGGGGACTCTCCGGGGGAAAAAGGACGCCGCCACCGCTCTGTTTAATTTATCGATCTTTCATGAAAATAAGGCTCGTATTGTTCAGGCGGGAGCTGTGAGGTATCTCGTCAAGCTGATGGACCCCGAGACTGGGATGGCCGACAAGGCTCTCGCTCTTCTTGCAAACTTGGCGACCATAGGGGAAGGGCGATTGTCAATTGCGCGGGAAGGAGCAATCCCGCTGGTGGTTGAGATTGTGGACTCGGGATCCCAGAGGGGAAAGGAAAATGCCGCGTCTGTGTTGTTGCAGCTTTGTATCAACAACCCGAAGTTCTGTACCTTGGTTCTTCAAGAGGGAGCTATCCCTCCCCTCGTCGCTCTATCTCAATCCGGCACGCCAAGAGCAAAGGAGAAGGTACACATCTCTCTCTCTCTCTTGAAAACGTTTTTGCATTTCATCGGGAAGGATAGTAAGTGAGAAGCAAAAGATTATTTGATGACGATGAATAAGTATGCTATTGCTTTAGGCATGAAAGTAATTGTTCCTTGATATACTGATCCTGAGGTATTTACGCCTATTATGTGAAACTTATGTTGAAAGTTGAAACTACAGCATGAAGAACAACCCCAAAAATGCGTATCCATTTAGCTTAGTGTATTGGCAATAATCCGAGTCTTCTAACCCAATACCAACAGGACACTTTGCAAATACCAAGGTCATTATCAAACATAATGTTCTTTTACACCCTTATTAGTAATTAATATCAATCATAAGACTTTGTTGCACTTCATTGTGAAGGATAGGAAGCGAGAAACAAAAAAAATTATTTAATGATGATGTATAAGTACGCTAAAGCATGAAAATAATTATTGCTTGATATACTAATCTCGAGATATTTACACCTATTATGTGAGACATATGTCATGTCTCGAGAAATCACTACCGTAGTGTTATATACTAATCTCAATAAGCGTCATTACTTGCAACACCATTACCATATGGGTTAAATGAAAGACGGTGAGGTTTTGCAAGAAGGTGGAACCTGAAACGGTTTTTTCTGCTATAGCTTTCTATTGTCATCCTTAGTCATAATGCACAAACATATGTAGACAATACATGCTCTGATTTTTTTCCCATAGTTCATTGAGAACCATATGAGTTGAAAATTATTGTTTCTTGATCTTCTAATCTCGAGATATCTATGCCTATCATGTCATGTCTCAGAAAATCACAACCATAGTGTTATATACTAATTCCGAGAAGTATTTTTGCTAGCAACCATTTTTGCATGAATGATGAATGTGAAAAAAAACCTGAAACTGGTTTTCCTGCTTTTTTTTTATTATCATCCTTATTCATAATGCACAAGCGTATGTACACAATACATGCTTTGAATTTTTTTCCTTAGTTCATTGAGAATCATACGAGTTGAAAATTACTGTTTCTCGTTCCTCTAGTCTCGAGATATCTATACCTATCATGTCATGTCTAATAAAATCACAATCATAGTGTTTATACTAATCCCGAGGAGTATGTTTACTAGCAAAATTTGTGCAACACGATGAATCCTGAAACGGGTTTTTCTGCCAAAATCTCCTATTATTGTCCTTATTCATAATTTCTTACAAGTACATGAAACTAATTCATGCTTTCAAGATTCTATCATACACAAACCCCATACTATGAGAAACATAACATATTATCTTGTGCATACGTACAATGCAGGCGCAACAACTCCTCAGTCATTTCCGGAACCAGAGGGAGGGAGCGACGGGGAAGGGGAGATCTTGAAATCCTAGGCCGAGGCGTTTTGTGGGTTTCTTTCTCGTTTTCTTGCATACAAACTCCCATATGTAAAATCGACGAACTCGGTATATTCTTTTATTTTTTTCTTCCTTTGCTGCATCCATATGATAGTGATGGAGTTGTATGAACTGCACAATGTGAGCTGAGAGATGTATTTGGTGAAGAATTTTAAGTCTTAGCAATGGCTTGAAGGTTATGGACAAGTCATTGGAGTTGTTTTCTAGTTTCTTGCTTGATTGTAATCTTTGATTTTGGAGACATAGTGTATATATTAGGTATATATATATATGCTAGTCTTGTAATCTTGGAAATTTTTGTGTATGTGTTTTATGATTCCATGTATGGTTAGAATATATGGCTCAATAGAGTATCTAGATTGCTTAGATGTAAAAGTCTTTAGACTGTATGTGTTAAAATTCAATGGTAGAGTTTTTGTTTACAATGGGGTATTTTATATTCTGATAATATTGTGTAATTTGTGTTGGGTTTTATTTGGTCAAATGTTTTGCAATTAAAATATTTATCCTTGTATGAAAGTGCAAAAGTATTGAAAATATTTTTTTAGTTTGAATTGATTT
The DNA here is from genome assembly GCA_963920655.1 of Geranium rotundifolium. Classification (NCBI taxonomy): domain Eukaryota; kingdom Viridiplantae; phylum Streptophyta; class Magnoliopsida; order Geraniales; family Geraniaceae; genus Geranium; species Geranium rotundifolium. Next base: position 622,265 of record OY987321.1, read on the forward strand.
ATTCCACTATTGTTTTCGCAGGCCTTTAATAACTTTAGGTTTAGGCCAAACTCACGCGCACCACCGTTTAAACTTGGGCACGAGCCTGGGCTTTGGTACGGTGGCACCGCAACAAATCAAAGTTTTGTGAAAAATTGGATTAAATCATTTTAACCTTGTTAATTTTGGAGGCAACCGGTAAATGATCGCCAACTATAGTCAATCTGGACAAATTGATTTTAAGTTACTGGTCTCCATACCACGGCGCGATTGCTCTTCTAATTATGTTCTTCACCTTTACTCATTTTGTTGATATCGACATTCAGATTCCAACAATTTGTATATATGCACGTGAAGGAAAAGTGTTAAAAACGTTCATATTCAAACTCAATTCAATTTTCAATATATTGAGTTTGACGAAGACAAAAATTTAAATACGTAAAGTTCATGAGTATCATTAAGATTAAAAGAATTATTTTACATATTAAATTCTTCTTGTATGGTTTTCATCTATAAGTAAATAGGAAGAGAAATTCAATCATTATCAAAATATAAATTCAATATACATGTTACCGATAAATGGAAACATATAACTTTAGTGGATATGGCTTGTTTTGGGGCATATGAAAGTAAATTAATGATAACTTTGGGGTAAATTTAACTATATACTTTCAAAATTAGGGCCTAAGTGAGATTTATTCATAACATGTGGGGGCATGTGAAAATAACTGAATTTGATTGTTGGAACTTGTGTATGTAATATATAAATATACATGGACACACAATTGATTGAGGATGAGAGAAATATAAAATATTAATAAATTAATAAAAAAGTGAAATATTCTTTTATCAACTTTAGAAATTAGTGAAAACAACTTTTGTCTCCTTATATAATAATAATAATATTTCTCATCATGTTAAATGATTATTAAATAATGTAAGTACAAATCAGGAAAAACATCGTGTCCTTTTTCTTCCTCGTATCGCATGAACTGATCAAATGATTATTTTTATATTTAATACTATTAAAAAATATATTATTAAAACATATTAGTATATAATAAATATTTTAATTTGGAGTACTTACTGTAAGTAGCATACGAAATATAGACAAGAGGGGACAAGGACGGTGGTTATATATATATATACACACATATATATATATATATATATATATATATATGAGCTCCAGAGTGTAAATAATTATATATTATTATATATCGGTTTGAGTTTTAATTTCATTATAATGATTTTATTCATTTCGTTTCGATTTCTCATAATTTATTATATTCTAATTTAATTGAACTACCAGTGACAGGGGACGTGTTTATCGGGTCGGGTTGAGTAGACCCGACCAAGTTTAGGTTCACTAGACAAATCTCGGATTTAAAAAATCAGATTTAAAACTTGACTTGAGAGAGGTGTCGGATGGTCGGGTTTGTGTGTAATCAGGTATCGGGTGAGTCGGGTATGACCCAACTCACCCGATGAGCCCAAAATGTTGAGCCCATTACAATTGAAATCAGACTTAACTCAAAATCCAAACCATAACCTTAATCCCCCAAATTCAGAAATTTTAACTCAAAATTAAAATCAATTCAAATTCAAAACCATTAATCCCAAATTAAAATTGTAATTGTAACCCTTAATTGAACTTTAATATAGATAAAAGGTTTGGCTCATTTTTCTAATTAGGTGTCGAGTGACTCAGGTGAGTCGGTGGTTTCATAGATATCACCCGAGACTCGACTCGACCTCTTTCAAATTGGGTCGATCCAACCCATTTCCCACATCGTTTTGTCGGGTTTTGAGTCAATCGGGTTTGAATCGAATTGATCGTCGGGTCTCGAGTAAAAATGAACAACCCTAACCAACAGTGTTAGTTAAATATTAAACCGTCCATTTTGACATGTGCAGGAAATGCATATAAAAATAATGTATGTTACCATCGAAAAACTCAAGTTGAAATTAATTACGGACATAGATACCTATGACTGGCTATTTTATTGTTCATAGTTTACACTAGTCGAGTTTTTAACATGATTTTTAATAAATATTATAGTGTTACACCTTTAACTAGTTTTTGTTTAATTAATTTATATATAAAAATGTATATAATGAAGCCATCTAATTAATTAAAATTTATTCTAAAATAAGCTTAAGATCAAACAAACTAGTCTTGCAAATGGGTAATTTTTGTTATCAATCATATGCCCTAATATAATATTAATAAAAATCATGCACTTCGTTGAATTTTTCCTCAAAACCTCCATTAAAAGAGAGACAACAAGAGGTATTGTTACAAGTCTTTAAACTATACTCCCCAAAATATAAATTAAAGTTTGGGTATGAACATGGGTACCTAATTAATATATACAGGATGAAATTTTCTATCGAATACGACATGCTTCACATTGTTAGACATTTTCTGTTACCCGACTAACTTAACTTGGGTTAATCGGATATATTTTTAAATATTCAACTTGTGTTAGTCGAGTATGATCCAAAATATATGAATAACAATTTTGTTTGGATATACTTGACTAGACATTGATCAATGTTTAGTAAATTATATATTCTAAATTATGACTCACTAACAAATATAGGTATATGCAATCTGACATATTAGATTGTACCCAACCTACTAACAATGAGGTACAGTGTAATAGACCCAACTAACATGTACCCGAATAAACATTGCTCTATGACTAGTCGAGTATGGTTATTACCGATTAAGAAGTGCCGACTAACATCCAGTTGGGTACGGATACCCGTATGTTTTGAAGCCCATATGCCCGACTACTATTGTTAGTTGGGTATGTGCTCATTTTTAATAGTGTTGGTATTTATTATTTGACCAAGTACGAAATAAATCTATTCCATGTTAATTATAATTTGGGTTAATCAGGTATATCTATTTCAATAAATTTATTCCAAATCTGTCGCATTACTATATCATGAAGTGGAACAAAATATAATTTAAATTCGAAAGAGACCTGATATCTTCAAACTGATAAAATAAAAGACAAATGCCCATAAATTCATTGCAAATATATGCCATTGTCATCAACTTGTCATCCCTATAGTCTATATTAATACATGGAAGTGGTTTGTCTCTATGAAATAAAATGCTCCATACAAGGGCATGTTAGTAAAAAGAGAAGAAGAATAGTGAGAACCCTTCCATTTCTCCATCAACAATCCAATTTCTTGCATCATCATCTCTCTCCCCACCACAAAACAAACCCTAACACCTCTCTCTCTTCTCTCTCTCTCTTCTCTCTAAGATCATACATATTATAGTACCAAGAATCCATGATATATATCATGACCATGTCATTACAATTTCTCACTTGATCATCCAAAAAAACCCTCAAAAATGGATATTTTGTCCCTCTAATTCACTCCATCCACAATCTCACATCTCTATTTTTCCCCCAAAATCCCCCATAATTTCCATTTCCAAAAACCCAAACCCTAAACCAAAAAAAAATTAAAACCATGGATTTGGGTTCGGGTTCGATCCCCGAAATGGACGTCTCCAACAACAACAGCTCTTCCTCGACGCCGAGCCGGTACGAGAACCAGAAGCGCCGGGACTGGGCCACGTTCGGACAGTACCTGAAGAACCACCGACCGCCTCTGGCCCTGTCGCGGTGCAGCGGCGCGCACGTGCTCGAGTTCCTGCGGTACCTCGACCAGTTCGGGAAGACCAAGGTGCACGCGCCGGGCTGCCCCTACTTCGGGCACCCGAGCCCGCCGGGGCCGTGCGGGTGCCCGCTGAGGCAGGCGTGGGGCAGCCTCGACGCACTCGTGGGCCGCCTCAGGGCGGCCTATGAGGAGCACGGAGGGGAGCCCGAGGCGAACCCGTTCGGGGCGAGGGCCGTGAGGCTCTACCTCAGGGAGGTCAGGGACTTGCAGTCCAAGGCCAGAGGGGTCAGCTACGACAAGAAGAAGAGGAAGCGACCGTTGGAGCCGCCGCCCAACCAGCAGCACCACCCGCATTTCCCGGGTGGACTGTGATCAGGTGCGTGCTCCAAATTAATTATCGTTACAGCATAGTCAGGTTCAAATCTTAATACAATTTGCTAATAAAAAAAATACGTCACGGAGTTGAACCAGTGTGCTGCTCGGACCTAGAGTGCCCTATAAAAACTAATATTTGGATCAGTCAGAAAACAAATTGAATAAATCGAGAATTTGTAAAGCACTCGAGTTGAATAATTTACTCTGTGATTGGTTTTTTTAAAAAACAAAGATTTGCATCAGACAAGATCAGCTATACATAAGTTAGAATCAGTATTCGACAAGGGGATTATATATTCAGGTGAAAATTATTCTTCTAACATATTTTAAGAACTAATTTCATAAGTTGAATCGATAAAATTAATATATAAGCATAAGATTATATCTCCTTTTTTATGTGAAAGAAACATGTAATTTTATAGAGTATGACTTTAATTAAAATTATTTATCACTAGTGACATGTTCTAATATCATCCTAATTTATTTTATCAATAAGATAATTTAAAATGGTTCTGAATTTAATCCGTAAGGGGATTATTTTAACCTAAATAACTTTATTATTTATTTTCTTGTTGGTTCTTGATTAAATTAGTTAATATTTAGGGGTTGGAGGTTTTGTTATCTATATCAGGAAGAAGTTAAAGTACTTATAATTGAAATCATCAGTAGCTTATATATGCTTATTAAATGGGGGTTTTTGTTGCTTCACTTGCATTCTTTAATTAGTTGATTAAAATTGGAGGTGATTTGAATTTGATCCAGGTGTATTAATTTCATTTAAAGCCTTTTTAATTAAATCCATGCAAATAGTTAGAGTTAACACCTTCACTAATTGGATTACATATTTTTCTTCTTAATTTTGTTATCATGGGCAAAAGGTGAAAACCATTTATTTTAGTGCAAATTAGGAAATAATCTCATCTATTGGCTTCAATAAATAAATAGTTGATGTCAAAAGACATCATCATTAGTAATAAATAGGTTTAAATATATTGTCAATCTAATAGACAATGATTCTTAACCTACACCACAAAAATATTCACTAATTTATATGTTTGTAAGCTATTTATATTGACAGATGCAAGAAATCAGTCATGATTTGTCATCAAATATTTTATTTCTGTAAATATGTAAATATCAATATTAAATTTACTAAAATATAATATTTGTCGACAAATCATAACTAATTTCTTGCATCTGCCAATAATTTATCCTCTAAATTGTGGTATATATTATATGCTATGTGATCAAGAAGATGGTGATCATGATAGTATATCTCATTAATTTGCAGAAAGCTTTTAAAAGAATGAAGAACTGAGAGAAGAAGATATATGTATACATACATATATATAGATTCTTTGAATCTTCTATTGATGCAAAACAGTGTGAGTGTTCACTAGTATCAAACCAGCAGTATATGGATTGGTGAGTATGAATTAATTGATATTTGATACATTTGTGTTTTGCTCTCATTTAATGTGCTGATATTAATTTAATTCATTTCCTATATATGTATATGAAATGGTGGTTTCACTCAGTTGCTTGATTGATGCATGTGTTGTGTAAGTGGTGAAAGCTTGAAAAGACATTTGCATGTATATATATAAATGTTTATTTACTATTTCTGTTCATGTTTCATTAATTTCCCTCTTCCCTTTACTGTTTGATTTGATGTTTTGAAAATTTTCTTTTAATGTATATATAAGAATTTTCTAGGTGCCATTATTTGTAATTTTGTATGCAAGTATGTGTGTGAAGTGTGGACTTGTTTGTTTGGTTTTGTGAGAGTTAAATTTGGGTTGTTATTGTGATCTGATGTGTTATATTTGGTTTGAGTTCGTTAATGGTTAGGTTAAACTTTTATCTAAATTACCCATATAATAAAATTGTAACTATGATTTAATTATGAATTTTTAATATATCTATAAACTGATTATATGATTGAAATAAATTATTTTGTTTGTGTGTTTGATTTAGTTAGTACACCGCGATGATTTGGATGATTAATTTGACATAATGTGTTCCGTTAAAGCCATAATATCTAAACTATTAATGTTAAATATTCTTAAAATATGCGAACTCCTCATCTTCAACGAATATCTTAACTTTAAAATAAAATTTTAACATATATTTCGAGAATAATTATCCTCTTATTTGTGTGTTTCACGAGGAATATAAATGATTAACATAAATATATAATTCTAATGATTAACCTAGAAAAACATGATAAAAATTAAATTACATTCAAATTAAAATAAAAGTAATTTTTATAGGGAAAGATAATTAAATTAAAATAAATAAATAAACAAATATCAAAAGCATACGTACGAGAATTCCGCATTTCACGGTCAAAGGGACCATATCGTCAAAACAAGAGGTGGGCCCAAGCAGAACCCTCCAGTCGTGCACTCCCACGTGCACACCTGTCACTCGTGTCGGCTCTCACCTTTATTTTACACGTGGCGTGATCTCAACTGGGGGCCCCACACTCCGTCCTCGTCCATCGTGAACCGTACGTTTTGCTGTCGCGTCACCATCGGACCGCTCCCACCTTTTTATTCCAATTTATTTTTCACCATCGTGTGCTGTGCGTGGGACCCGGTGGGTCCAACTACTTTAGGGGTCGGATTCGTTGTCTGTTTCGGACAATACTTACTCGGATTATTTAAAGAGGTTGTCTTTTTAACACTTCTATTTAAACGTGAATTTTATTGTTACTTACATCATGAAAGACATTTTCTTCCTCACATAATTTCAGGGAAGGAGAACTAGAATCAGAATTAAAGACTCAGGGTAATTGTCGTTAATAGTTTGGTTTTGATTATAAATTTAAAAAGATTATTTAATTTTCATTCACTTTTAACCTTCATAATTGTGTAAAGTTAAATAATTAGTAAGAGTCGAACATATTCGTATAACACGTAAACTGAAAAATGAAGACTGATGATATGTTATTAATATTTTATTTACAACTTTAATTTTAATGGAATAGAATTATATAAGTGAACTTTGAATAAATCCCTCGCATTATCACAGTTTTAATTATGCTTTTCATAAATTATGAATAAAAAGATTCGCTCCAATTTTAAAAGTGAAATATTTAAACGACTAAAATACTATTGTATTTAAAAAAATAAAAAATCATTTGTTTAACTTATTTTCCTAAAAAAAATTTTATAGAGTAAATGATAAAATAATGATTTGAATATTTTTTTTTTTAAAATAATAATTCTTTAAAAATATTAAAAATAAAAACGTTATTAAAAGAGAATTTTTTTAAATATTTTTTTGAAAAATTCATTTAAAAAAAATCAAAACGAGTGTTTTATTATTGATGTGTTAAAAATATTTTTTTTAAGAAAATTCAAAAGATATATATTTTTAATTTTTGAATTTTTTTTAATATATAAGTATTATGAACAATTTACATTAAACTTAATTATGTGATAGACGGTGTAATTAAATAAAACTCTACAATAATGACATGTAACTAAAAAACTAAAAAAAATGACATGCAAAATTGAATAATAAAAAAATTTCTCATTAAACTTTATAATACCACGTCGATTAGTTCTCAAAGGTCCTCTATGAATATTATGCTTCTAACATTTTCTACGATACAGACTAAAAAATAAGTTGAATCGTGACAGTTTCAAGTCAAGTCATCTCCAAGTGACTGTTCATGATTTTTTTGAGCAGGAGATTCTTGTGGGTCCCACCGCTCTTCAATTTGCATCTAGATGCCTGTGGCTGACTTTAATTGCACCTGAGGGCTCGTACTTTAAATTTATTTGCAAAACGAGAAGCTGACAAATTGATTGTGAAGCAGAGACAGTGGAGACTGTGGGTGAGCACGTGCGGGAGTTAAGTGTGTAAGGTTGTCGTTGACCAGAGACTCTGTGTCTCTTACTGTTTTCACTGTCTCTTACTCTCAGTCTCAGATAATAAATAAGTACTCCACTAGTGACCAGTTCCCTGACCCTCTCTCTCTCTCGTGTGAATTTACTATTTTAACCTTGCTAGATTGATTGATCAAAAGTGACACTATCACATTTCTATAATTTGTGCTACATAAATGTTATTAAATTCCAAAATATGAATAATATTCAGATTATGGAATTTAATAATTATTTAATGTCTAGTGTCACTGCTGAATATAATAAATATTTCATGAATAAAAATTATATAACGACGTGTATAATCTGAATTTGAATGAACTTCTTCATAATTAGCAACTCAAAATTAATAAATCAGATCGAAATCGTGAACTGTATATTAAACAAAAGGGTCTAACTCGAGGTCGATTTAAACTTAAATAAATTTGCAGATTATATAGTTCAGATTAAATTTCTCAGATCAATTTATTTAGTTTTTAGCATAGTTACTATGAAATAAATATTCAAAGTATATAATAAGTATAATTGGTTGGATGTTAATAAGTTTATTAGAGAGTCTAAAGCTCGATGCCTACGTTAAATAGGTCAAGTCTTGAGTTTAAATTCGGCCTATAACTCAGTTATAACGAACGTGATCTAAATATTTATTGAATCGGACTCGACCAGGTCGTTGATTATTAGGCCCATTTACACCTTATAATAGTGTGACTGGTCGATTGCCCATTTCGAAGCCCATATATAAACTTCTCAGCTAATAGGCCTTTATAGTGGTCCAAGCCCATCCCAATACTCATGGGCTGGGTTAGGCCCATTATAGCTCAATATTATGGGACTAACTTGAAGTTGGGCCAAAACCCAAACGAATTAAGAGGCACGTGTCCTTTAAATTTTGTGTGGACCGACTCGAAAATAAATATTTTATGATCTCATTTTCATATATCACACTGTGAACATGACATGACAGTGTGACACCAGCACATGATATTGTCTCCTCTTTTTCTAGTAAAGTCTAAATAAATGAATGAAAGTGACACAAATAAAATAACAACTATTCAAGTTTGGAAAAAATATATAGACTTACTAATTTAGTAAAATATGTAAATTTGCTTACAATTAATAAAAATATTCCTAAAATTAAATAATTTAAAAAGGGTTGTTCTTTTGAACAAAAAAACGACAACTGAACTAAAGAGCGATCCAAGCCAAATTTGAGAAGCAAAAAATTATAAATATATAGTTAGGTTATGGTGTTTATTTTCAAGTGAATCGATCGATTTTAGTTCATATATGATTCATATTATTTAAAATCATTAGTTAACTGGATAAGTCGAACCAGAATTACATTTTCCATGTGTCGTGATTCACATCATTCTTCATTCTCATATACAACATCGTTTTAAAACTATATAAAACTCTATACCTCCATGTACTTATTTCAATTTTATACCCTAAATCTTTAATACATCTCATATTGAAAATCGTGTCAATTTACAATTTGAAAATAGTTTATTTATTCTTTCTATGATCGCCTTCATCTCTATCTCATTATATCCATCAGACCACCTCCAGAATCGGGACTAATAGTTCAGTTTTGAATCAACAGACAAGAACCACCATATTCGTCTCTGCTTCCTCGTTACTATCTCCCCTTTTTCAGTGTTTCGCTCTCATACTCACACTCCGTCATCCTCGGCTACAGTCATAGTGAATCAAGAATAAAATTGCTAACACATTGCTGTCGGAGCCTGATCGACTCCATAATCGGGAGTGGAGGGCACTGTAGACTTGGAAAGACGATGAACTCTTCAGACCATAATTGAACCGATATGATGTAGACCAGTGTTCACTCCAATCATACCACATTAATTTTTCAAAAATGACAAATAGAGGGGTACTTTGGTCGCTTTCGACAATGTTTTTTTAAGAAAAAGTAACATAGTCAATACAGAGAGAAACAAAACTTTTTAGGTAACTTAAATTTGGAAGAAACAAAATATCATATAACCTACGTGAGAAACACATTCTTTTAAGGAGATGCATTTAAGTGAAAACTAAGAATTGTGTGAGAACCACCAAAATGTAACGAGGGGACGTGCATTTTTCTATAATCTAGAAGACAAATTGTTACCCGTCGAGCAGAGGAGGTGTTACGAGAAATTGGAAGAAATTTTTTCTTCTTCTCTGATCTGTCATAATAATGTTATGAAAATACATATTATTATAATGGAAACACGGTTATGGAAATACATGACATAATAATAAAAACACGATCTCACACATTCGCACAAGACCTTTTGATTCGCACGAGATCACGACCCTGCGATCATGTGGACCCCGTTACGGCGACCCAAAGAAATGATTGAGGGGCAAATCCGTAAATATGGACTTGAAAAGACTTGAGGAAATAAGGATCTGGATCACCGACACACAATCCCGCGAAATGTAACCGCAAAAAATCCCTAGAAAATCACACACACAGACTCTCTCTCTCTCTCTCTCTCTCAGAGGACTTTCGTCGAACACCTTGAGCGCACTCAACAATGGGGTCTCTCCCACCACCTTCAATCCCCAAAATCGACCCCAAAACCCTCACAGCCCTCTTCAAATCGCAGCAGAGCCACCTCAATTTCTTCTTCCACAACCTCGATTTCTCCCGAACCCTAGCCTTCGCGCAGACCCTCCTCGACCTCGACCCCAATGGCACCGCCTTCTTCTCCGGCGTCGGCAAGAGCGGCTTCGTGGCCCAGAAGATCTCGCAAACCCTAGTCTCGCTCTCGATCCGCGCCCAGTTCCTCAACCCCGTCGACGCGCTCCACGGCGACATTGGGATTCTGGGCCGGAGCGACGTCCTGGTGATGTTCAGCAAGTCGGGGAGCACCGAGGAGCTCGTGAGGCTCGTGCCCTGCGCGAGGGCGAGGGGGGCGTATTTGATCTCGGTGACCTCCGTGGAGGGGAATGTGCTTGGTGGGTTGTGTGATATGAATGTGCATTTGCCCCTGGAGAGGGAGCTGTGCCCGTTCGACCTGGCGCCGGTGACCTCGACGGCGATACAGATGGTGTTTGGGGACACGGTGGCGATCGCGCTGATGGGGGCGAGGAATTTGACCAAGGAGGAGTATGCTGCGAATCACCCCGCGGGGAGGATTGGGAAGAGCCTCATTTTCAAGGTGAGATCTGGAGGAATTGAATTGAATTGAACTGGGTTTGATTGGTTTTTGAGATACTCAATTGCAAGTAGTTATTGACTTATTGTTTGCTTGCTTCAACTAGGAGTCAATTCTCGAATTAGTCGAATTAGCATTTTTAGGATTGTTTGAAGCCTGATGAAGATCTAGGAGAATTGAGTTGGTTTTGATTTGTTTCACTTTTCTGGTAATCAATTGCGATAATTGGTTAATCGTTTGTGTTGATGCCTTTTGGCAAGAGTTTCATTTTCAATGTCAGATTTTTATTCTCAGATTCAGCTCATATGGTATTGTGTAAGTGAGGATCTGGAGGACTTGAATTGGGTTTGACTGGATACCCAATTGCAATTAGTTATTAATCTATTGTTTGCCTGCTTGAACTAGAAGTCAATTCTCAAAGTGGTCAACTAAACAGTTTTAGAATTGCTTAAGGTTGGATGAAGATCTGGGAAAGTTCAGTCTTTCGATTTGATTTTTGAAATGTTGATGTAATGTTTTGATAGAACTGGTTTTTAAGGTTTTGTTCTGATGTGTGGTGGCTTCAGGATCTATTTTCTGAGATTCAGTTCATATGGTATCATGTAGATGAAGATCTGGAGGAATTGTGTTGGGTTTGTTTGGTTTTTCAGATACCCAATCGCAATTAGTTATGAATCTATTGCTTGCTTGCTTGCTTGAACTTGGAGTCAATTCTTGAATCGTTAAAGTAAACAATTTTAGAATTGGTTAAGGTTGGATGAACGTATGTGAAAGTTCAGCCGATCACGATTTGATTTTCTGAAATGTTGATCTAATGGTTTGCTTGAACTGGGAATCAATTCTCAAATAGGTCAATTTAGCATTTTTGTGATCTCTACAAGGTTTATCCGTTAGCAGTATGATGGAGGGGGGCTTCAACCTTTATGTTTATCCGTTATAGTTGTTGAGAGTACTGGTTTAGGGGTAGCTGATGATTTTGCCGGTTTGGAGTTGTTTGTGCTTGATGTTTAGCTTATTCTCTGAAAATGGTTTACATCTACTTATCTACTATTGCTTTCCACATTTCCAGACTCATCTTGTGTGTGATGATGGTGGCTTAACTTCAAATTCATCATATTCTAAGCTTTAAACAGCTCGGTTATTTTGTTGCTTAGCATTTGTTTAGCTGTACTCATAACACACTGTCTATTCGTGTGCGACTTATTAGCCAGAGAGCTGTTGATTTCAGATAATTTTAGTGCAGGTAACCAATGAGCTTCCCAACTTAATTAAATAAAGAACCAATATCATGCTATTATGAATTTTCTTTTCCATTGTATAGATTATGTATTTGAATTTTGATCTAATTGGGATTCTCTTGGATTTATAGATCATCACATTAAGGAACCAACATTATCTTTTATAGTAGGATAGTCGATAAGTTTCATATGCTTCTTTGAATTGCTCTAGTTATGAGCAGATTGATAAATATGCCCTGTCTTTTTTCTGATGAGTGTAGGTAAGAGATGTTATGAAGAAGCAAGACGAACTCCCAATCTGTAAAGAAGGAGATTTGATCATGGATCAGCTAATGGAGCTAACAAGCAAAGGATGCGGATGCCTACTCGTCATAGACGAACAATACCACCTCATCGGGACTTTCACTGACGGTGATCTCCGGCGCACTCTCAAGGCGAGCGGGGAAGGCATCTTCAAGCTCTCCGTGGGAGAGATGTGCAACAGGTAAAAAAACGACAATGCTGATAGATTCACTCGCTGTACCTCGTTTCGCAGTTTCTTTACTCTAGTCTCCTTTGAATTTATCAGGCACCCGAGGACTATCGGGCCAGATGCAATGGCAGTGGATGCCATGAAGAAGATGGAGTCGCCTCCATCGCCTGTACAGTTCCTTCCCGTGATCAGTCATGAAAATGTCGTGATCGGGATCGTTACATTGCACGGACTAGTTTCAGCTGGATTGTGATATCTCATTCTGTATGTTTCTTGCCATCTATTGAAATTATTCTTTCGCACCTGTTTTAGATTCGTATTCAGACAAACCTGAATAGAAGAGTAATATTGTACTTCTGGTCAGAGACAAATGTAACTCTATTATGATAAATATTAGTGTGTTCTTCAAATATAATATACTGTGTGCAATGTGAGAATTTTTTCATTTTTTTACAGATCCCATGTTGCTCACTCGTGCCTAGGGTTGTAAATGAGTCGAGCTCTTAAAGAGCCGCTCGAGTTTGATCTGTTTGGGCTCGTTTAGTAAACGAGTCGAGCTCGAGCCTAACTCTGTAAGGATTGACAAGTTTATGAACCGGCTCGTTTAATATTTAATTAATTATATATTCTTACATTTCGATAAGTATTTCATATTAAATTAAATAATGTTCATTTAATTAATTATATATATTTTTATTCAAGATTGATTTTAACTTTTAATAAATATTTGAATTAAAAAATAAGCGATTTTGATCCGAGCTCTATTTTTTTTTCTGATCAGCGAGCACAAACTTAGTTTGTATAAGCTCGTTTGAGCTTGAGTCAAGCTCGAGCCGAGCACTTTTTTACGAACTGAGTCTAACCAAATTGAGGCTCGATTCACCTCGTTTACACCCGTGCTCGTGCCTCAAATGTCTAGCTGCTAGAAATGGGTAATTATTATCTATTCATCTAAACACACTATTTCTTATCAGTAACTATCGCTATTTTCAATTTCATCAGTGGGCTATTCTCTGGATCAGGTGATGGCCCATTCAGGCCTATGGGAAAACGACTGGTCGTTTAGAGGGAACCAAGGCCCTATCATATGGAGTGAATTTTTCAATTCACTATGGTCTATTAATTGAATTACTCATTTTAAAGCTCCATATATAAGGTATATGATTATATCAGTTGATCCTAGTTTGCAATTTATAATTCAATATATATATTTTTAAAGATAATACTATTTTAGATATATTATAATGATAAATCTCAATTTTAAAGATTTCGTGTCTATATAATTTATTATTCTAACTTGAATGAAAATTAGCCTACATATATGATCTTAGAAAATGAAAAATGAAAAGCGACAATTGGATGGCTTTTGTGGTATATGAGCTGAGCTTTGGGAGGTTCCTTCTTCATTATTCGAACGAAGCGACTCAGAACGTAAGTTTTTAGCCATTAAGTTGGGTTCTGTGAGCTAAGTACTCGACTGTGGTAGTAATTGGTGTCTCTAAAGTCACTCTGCTGAATAAAAAGTACCTACAAAACTGAATCGAAATGTGTTCAATTCAACCTAATAATGATCCGAGATCCATATTGCATGCGATAAGCTCGCAACTTATTTTTCTCAGGCAGATTTCAACTTGGAAGACGCCGACGCCAGGTGGGAAAGGATCCTGTGCCCGACGAGCATCAGGAACGCTCCCAAGAAACCGAGCGCTTTCAGTGTCGTGAACAGATCCAGCTGCACGAGATCACCAACGACAACGTTAAGCGAGATGCAAAATGAAAAACCCGAACGAGAAATTGCATGGATGAGTCGATATTTGATCACAAGACTAGGGATGTAAACAATCCCCGAACCCGACGGGTAGGGGTGTGAACGCGTCGAATCTAGCCCCAATTTAACAGGGCTCAGCTCGGCTCGTGAAAAAAGTATTCAGCTCGAACGTGCTTATGCAACAAAACTCGAGTTTGGCTCGTATAAATAAAAATATATAAGCTCACTCGAGCTCTGCTCATTCGGTTTGCTTAATTTTCAATGCAAAATTGCAAATATTCATTAACAATAAAATAAATATAATTCACTAAATACTAAACGAGCCAGCTCGACTTGATTCGGCTCGTCTAATTTTGTTATAAATAATTACTAATTTTAAAAGTATATGTATATTAATAAAATATATAATTATTAAACGAGCTGGCTCGCGAGCACATCGAGCTTGCTCGAATTTGGCTCAAGCTCAATTATAACGAGCCCGAACCGAGCTCGAGCGGCTCGTTAACAGCCCTATCAACGGGGGCTCAGCATCCCGATCCGACGGAATAGAGGACGGGTACCACTATATCTATAAAGGACAAAAAACCCGAATCTGACAGGGGCAGGGGATGAGAATCATCAAATCAGCCCCGAACCTGCCTCGTTACCATCCCTATACAAGACTAGTGTTGTTGTCAAGTGAAGGGAAAGAAGGTGATTTACTGACCTTCACCCAGAAGAGAACATAAAGTAGTAGAACTGCAGCAATTCCTAAGTGGAAGAGTCCGGCAAATGTTGCAGGTAGAGCTGAAGTCGGGAAGTTCTTCATATTCAATCCCAGACGTAATAGCTGTTGAAAACATAATGTAACAAAAACAGGTTAACAATTTTGACCACAGAAGATGGTAAAGTAGTTTGGATTGGAAACTTAGATACTCAGTGAAGAAAAATGCATGCAATAAATAAGAAGAGAAACGAAAACCAAAGCCTTCCGAGGTCCATTTCCTCAATTATACAATAGAACACCAGCATCACAAATCATGTGGACTTTAAAACCCTCAACCTCTCAGATAGTACTTGGTAGCTCCAACTGCCATTAGACTTACGGGTCATTGGCAGCCTAAAATCCGACTAAAGCAAAAGTAGCATTCGCTTTTTAAAACAACCTATTTCTCAATAATTTGAGCGTAAATAATAAAAAAGGCAAGAGGACAAAACAGATGAATGAAATACTCAGTCTGAAACATAAAATGAAAATTTTGAAGTCGGACTCACCCCAATCAAGAACCCAATGAATGGCAACAAAATAAGACCCGAAAAGGTAAGGGACAACTCCTTTGGTGGGAGTTTTTCTGGAACCCTGAAAATGTGGCTTATCTCAGCTTTGGGCCCATATCTCGAGTGAACGTCAACAGGCTGCACAGGAGGGCGAGGGGCCTTTTCAGGCGCTTCTGGTAGATCTAGTTCAACACGGCCAATATCTTTAAAGAACGAGTTTTCCTGAAAAGATAACTTCATTGCTCAGTTCAAACTCTTTTAATAATAGCTAGAGACAAGAAAACAGTAGGAGTAGTTGAACGCTTACCATGACAGCATCACCTACAGTTAGCTGGATATCGTACACCCCGGAGAGATAGAAAAACTTCTCAACTAGTCCGAGAAAATCCTACAACACAAACAGAGAACATGAGATCCATGCCACTCAATTGGTGAAATAAACACATATTTCCGTTGCTTAATGCATATCTATTTCGACGTAGCAAACACTTGGTGATCGGCATATGCATTTACGACACTACATATTGATATGTTGTAAAATGATTTTGACTGGCTTAGATCACGATTACTGTACAACTGTACAAGTGAAAGAGCATGAAATTGAAAAGATGTAACAGATGAAACTTAACTAGAATTATTTCGAACTGCTTCCCAGAACCTTCCATCATAAAGATATGCTCCACCTTGGTCTCATGTCTCAACTTCAGAAAAGCCTGCAGGGGAACGAATTTCTTAATCTACCGTGTGAAAGACGGTCATCTAGGAGACAAAAGAAGGATTGCAAACCTGGTGTGGCTTAAAAGTATGCCCGAGCGGAGTGGTCAATTGAAATGATAGTTTCATCTTTTGTAGGTGGTTAGCCGATAACGACACAGCATTTGCTCCAGCTAAATCTAGCCTGTGTTGGACCAAAGAAGTAGAATAACAATGTAAAATGCATTCTTAGTCATATTATAAGAATTGCTAGGCGTATTATTAACAGTAAACAGGACATGAAAGCGAGAAAAAAATATCATACTGTTTCCGGGATTCCACGCTCCCAAGATCGCTGTCTAGTACAGTAATTTCTGCATTTTCAATTTTGATGGCCCCCGTGACAAATACTGGGACTTGATTTGGGACACCAGTTGTGTAAACTTTGTTATCCTCAGTTTCATGAAGCACCATCTATAAGAAGTTAGTGGTGTTAAGAGTTGACATTCAGATTAAACTTGTTAATGGGACCAAATAGCAACATGATCACCTCAAAAACGAACACATAGTTTCCAACATCAACGCCCTTTTCTAGAACATCCAAGTAATAGAATCCATTGTTGGAGTCGAACTTGAGGTCCTGCATTACAAAACAACAAATATTATTAAAAAAATAATACAATTGGAGAAAATAAAACCAAGCATAAGACATGAATAATTATTGTACCTCGTTCTCAATTATAGATGCAGCCTTTGAACCAGAAATGGAAGCTCGTGTGAGCTTCACTATTAGAGCAGGTGCACTAGAGCCAAGCACAGTATTCACCTTGACCTATTTCAAGCATAGAATGTCATATGATATATTATACTAACACCAAAAATCCAGAACAATACTGTCAATGAATTCAGTCCACATGAAACTTAGAAGATATCAAGAAGCAAACTATTATGACAACAGGTCCAAACGAGCATTGCATGCACTTCACTTAGTTTAACATACCTTGAGCACATCTTTCTTTGTCATTGAAAGCACGGTTGATGGAAGTGATAAAATCAATGGGATGGCAACTCTGCACCAAAACAAACACAAGTTACCATAACTGAAATATTGTAATAAGAGTAATTGACATAGACAAACGTGAACAAAATCTGTGTGAATATGTATGCCTTGAGTTTGTAATGGTATGTAAATTATAGTCTATACCATTTTGGTCTCAAGGTCATGATAAACCTTAATACACGAGAACAAGTTCGAGACATTCTGGAGCTGTGTTTCAGTTCTATACAATAAACCACTAAAAGAACAAGGTTTGTTATGTTACATTCAATGTCCTTTATGTGTACCTACACTAAATTCCAATTTTTAGTTTTATTTTTGGGAATATAAGCATATATACAGAGATATGTGTAGTTTAAATTATATCCCAAGCTTGATAGCAAAATCTAATCCATCACACACATACAAATACATGTTTGACATAACACATTATACACTATTGAGAAAGTACTTGCCTATTGCTTTCTAAGCGAGCTAATGAATCAATTTGGTTGAAAAAGTCTTGGGCATCACCGGGAATTCCAACGCCTAAGAAGAATTTAGCCAGGCCCAATATTTTATCCCCCGGAACCTGCAAACAAAACATGAAATCACTAAAAGGCGTGCAAAGAGAAATCAACCGAACAGACCTTATGTCACTGAGATGCTCCACTCACGTTCAAAGATCCAGAAGTAACAGCAGCAAATGATGTCAACCCTCGAACAACTGAAGAGGTAGCTGATAGTGGACCTTGGTTTTCACGTGCATCAACAACTTTCTCATCGAAGTAATAGGTTCCATCATCTGCATAAGTCACATCATATGTTGTGAGAAAAAAATGGTGAATAACATATGATTCTAATACAATAAGAGATCAATGCTCTATATTGGATGAGGGTCAAGAGAAATGTAGCAGAATGAGTATCATGTACAATGAAGATTACAGATCATGACCAAAAAGAATTATCAAAAACATCCCATACATCATAAATCATATTATGCATAGAAGAATAAACAGTTTAACATCGTAGGCCAAGGGAGACAACAGTAAACAGAACACAAGGGCTGGGGAAATGATACAACAGATTCTCCTAGTCATACTTGAGCCAATTGCAGTGCTCATGGAAGTGCTAAAAAGTGCACCTAAACTAAAAACTAGCTCTATTGAGTTCTATGCAGGAGGAAGAGGTAAGTTAATAATAATATCAAAAGCCCCACATACCATATTTCTCAATACTGTCAAAAAGCTTCAGAACGTCGCTCTTCACCTTAGCAATCTGTCAATGATATATTGAGAAAAATGTGAATAAGAAACAGAGCCCATAACTCATGAACTCATGAGGGTAAATAAAATAAGAGTATCATATATGGCTACATCAAAAAAAGAAGAAGAAAAGGCTATGCTGTTAACAGTGCAATACTTGTAGTTTTAAAATTACGGCCCAATCAAAACTACTAGACAGGAAATTCAGAATTACCAAAGACTGGTCGATCTCTGAAGGTGCCAATGAGATGACTCCAGCTAATGCTTCAAGTGCTATTCCTGCATTTACATGATAAACTCATCCATATGAGCATTAATCCAGAAGTAATTCACTGATTATCGTATTTACATAATGCTTGAAAAGTATATCATAAAAACCTAAATTTACTTTAATAGTGCAACAAAGCTAATATATTCATCACATCGTGTGTGAGATACATTTTCGTGATTATTACCAGCAGCATAGGTACTGGACTCAGGATTGTTTGAACTATATCGCCACCTTCCATCACTCTGGCTAAGACCCTGAAAATAAATCATTACATCAATTGAAGCACTAACATGATAACTCATGTATCATGATTATGACACCACATTCAAAAATTGAAATAGTATTTCTTTTCTGGACAGAAAGCATGTTTTAATATTAGCAGTTATACTGAGTATGATTACACCTACCTTAATGGAGCGAAAAGCTCTAACAGCATCTCCAAGATGAACGTCAACATTAGTAGTTTGGTCCTGCTTTCACGAAGAGAGAGAACAATATTTGAGTACAAATATAAGAGCTTCCTACACTACTACATGGATGAAACTGGTTGACTAGTTACCTTGATGAGTACCAAACTTCCAATCAAGTAGTGAAAGTCGAGTAATGAACTTCCTTCACCAACAGCACCCTGTAGTCTTGACTTGATGCGCTTTAGACGAGAAGAATGTTCAAATATCAATAGTCAATCACCATATGCTAACAAGAAATTAAGCGATTCAACTCATGAACAACAAACCTATCAATGGAAATAGTTGGAGAGTACCTCGTAAACGTCATCATTGACATTGCACTTCAACACGCTATTAACTTTGAGGGCATAGTACAAATCCTTAGGAGTTGAATCGGGTGACCCGAATTTTTCACTCACAGACTGACACGCAGAAGTGCTCACATCAGGCTTTTCTGTTCCGAGAATCTCAAATGTTCTCAAAGCCTGATACGTCTCTTCTAAGCTGCAGGTTCCCATAATTCATCATTAGCATACTTTATATTTTCCAAATGAACAACTTATTCAATTCTATTTTCAGAAATTGACCATAACACAGCTAGATCTCATTTCATCGATCACCTAGTTAATTCATCACTATCATTCTTATCTTTTCCAGAAAATGACCAAAACACTGCTAGATCCCGTTTCAGTGATCATCAAACGTAAGTTAATTCAATTTTTCCTCCAATCATCCATGTACAATCAGAAAAATTAGCTTCTAAGCAGAAACAACAAAACAAAATCAGTTAAAGTCAATTAAATCGTAGAATTGACCTTCCGAACGATCCATCGACGGGCCTGAACAGCTCCGGGGCTGCAGATCGGTGAGAATCGGAGATAGGCTGAAAGATCGAAGCAGCTTCGCAGATCGAAAATGCCAGAGCCAGCACCAGAAATGCTCCTAGCCTCCTGGCCATTCCTGCAACAGCAACAACAACACAAAATCAGGAATCAAAGGTCAATGAGCTTCAGAGAAATCGATTGAGAGCTTCGAGATCGATCCGTGAAACCCTAGGGTTCCAGATCGAGAAAGGACCGTACTGGAGTGCGAGTTCGAGTCTTCGCAGAGTGTTCTCAAACTGAGAGAAGCTGAAACTGAGACTGGGAGAGCGAGTAATCACGAAACTGCCACGGGCTTTTCTATAAATACCGAGAAAGAGGACTGTAAAAATAGTCCCTGTTTGGTTTCGGGATTATCGTTGTGCGTATTAAGGGTAGGAAACAGTTCATTTCCAAACAGAAGTGAGAGGAAGTAGTAAACGGCGTCATCAATGGGCTTAGAGCCCAAATCCGTATAAGCAGGGGTCGACATTTTAGCAGTGTTGTAAAAGTCGCTAGGTGTTAAATAGTCGGTAAGAGCTTTCTAGGGATTAATCAAAAATTAATTGGGGATCAATCGAAAAATAAATTGGTTTAAATGATTAATTGGTAATTATGGAGGATTAATTGGAGACTAGTCGGACAAGTTGGAGATTTTTACAACATTGCATTTTAGAGCTAGAACCGATACCGAACCAAGATTCAAGTTGAACTGTAATTAAAAAACCAAAAACGTGGGTGATAGATCGATTTTAGTTCTGAATTTAAATTAAACAATTATTTCGATTCGATTTGATTCCAGTTTCAACAATAAAGAAAATTGTAGACAATTAGTTCGGGGTAGGAAATTATTTGTTTCCAAACAGAAATCAGAGGAAGTAGTAAACGATGTCATCAATGGGCTTAAATCCCAAATTTGTATAATTAGGGATGGAATCTTTAGAGCTATAACCAGTACCAAACTGAGGTTCAATTCGAATCGTAATTAAAAAATCGAGAACGTGGGTAATGAATCATTTATGGTTCTAATTTGTAGAGGTTCGGTTATTTCAGTTCGATTTCACATTCAACGACGAAAAAGGTTACGCATGATATGTTATGTGATATTTATATTTTAATTTGTAACTATTATATTCGATCGGGGTGTAGTAAT
The DNA here is from genome assembly GCA_963920655.1 of Geranium rotundifolium. NCBI lineage: Eukaryota > Viridiplantae > Streptophyta > Magnoliopsida > Geraniales > Geraniaceae > Geranium > Geranium rotundifolium. The sequence goes on from OY987321.1 coordinate 643,792, forward strand.
TTAATATTAACAATCATTTTTCGTTATTACTTTTTATAATTTTAAATGTAATGTTTTTGCTTATGAATCGGACTTATTGTCTGATTCGGCGTATAAATTGAGCGTGAATTCAAGATAAGAAAAACTAATTAATTTCAATCAGATAAAAACATATAATCAAAATGAATAACTGAACCCACAACTAAACCATTTTTTATTCCTCTAAATTAGAACTGAGAACTCTGGTTCGGTTCGAAACCGTGCCCACCCGTATGACTATATACTGAGGTCCAATTCAAGTTGGGCAGAAATTGTCGTGGCAAGAAGTTTTTTTAGTATTGTAGGGGTACTTTAGTAACTCCGCATTTTCATAAATGGGCTTCAAGCCCAAACCCACGAATGCAGTTGACGTAGAGAATTGCCAATTCAAGTTGGGCCGAAATTTTCATGGCAATAGCGTTATTATAGTAGTATCATAGGAGTAATTTAATAATTTCCCTATGTTTATTTTTTAAAAGCAACCCGAAATTCATTAATATCACAAAGACAAAAATATTATGCACTCGGAGATCGAGCATTAACCGTGTACAGTTTACGAGTAAACTAGTAAAAGACAACCTTAAGACACTCTACCTCTCTGGACACCTCCAGGCAACCACACCAGACAAACTGACAACTAAAACTAAAACCACTAAACCAACTAAACATGTCGAATATTCTGACAGCCGCTAAACAAACTAGAAATAAACATGAAACACCCAACACAAACTAACAACACGCCCGCTACAATATAAACAAACAAAAGACACAGACCACCATTCCACCATCATCTCGGGGACATACTCTCATTTGAGCCCATGCACCTCGGCGAGCACTACTGCTCAAGTTTCATCTCCCACGGAGGTATCCGATAATTATCCATTCTCGAGTTTCTCGGCTTGCCCCGGTTCATAGAAACCTCACAGCTCAATGGTGCTCTTGATATTATTTAAAGATATATCTGAGTGATCTCGACGGAAAAGAAGCCAAACCACACAGACTGCGAACTGTCGAAGGCGAGCCAACTCCGCATTTTCATAAATGGGCTTCCAGCCCAAACCCGTGAATGTAGATAATTATCAATTCAAGTTGGGCCGAAATTTTCATGGCAAGAGCGTTATTATAGTATTTTGATAGGGGTAATTTAGTACTTTCCATCTGTTTATCTTCTTCTTCGACCATCTTCCAAACAGAGCAACACTTCCAATCCACGTCTCTCTCTCGAACTCTCGTTGATACCTGAAATGGGCCTGAAGCCCAAATCCGCAAATGAAGTAGACGACCCTATTAAGGCCCAATCCAATATGGGCCGAAATTTTCACGGCAAGAGCGTTATTATAGTAGTAATACAGGGGTAATTTAGTACTTTCCACCTGTTTATCTTCTTCTTTGACCATCTTCCAAACAAAGCAACACTTCCAATTTCTCTCTCTCTCTCTCTGTCACTCTCCTCGATACCTCCTCTGTACCTTTCCTCAACCCAAATTCACCACAAATTCAACCCAAACCCGCGTCGAATTCGAAAACCCAGATCCCAAATCGCCCCCTTTTTCTCCGGATCTCCCGATCTCGCGCATTGCTCCCCCGAATCTCGCCGGAGCTCCGGGAACCATGTCGATCGAGGAGGAGGAATCGCTCGAGCACACCCTGCTCGTGGTCCGAGAGGTCGCAGTGTTCAAGATCCCTCCTCGGAGCACCTCCGGAGGCTACAAGTGCGGCGAGTGGCTCCAGTCGGACAAGATCTGGACCGGCCGGGTCAGGGTCGTGTCGTGCAAGGAGCGCTGCGAGATCAGGCTCGAGGACCCGAGCTCCGGCGACCTCTTCGCCGCCTGCTTCGTCCTCCCCGGGCAGCGAGACGGCGCGGTCGAGCCCGTGCTCGACTCGTCGCGCTACTTCGTGCTCAAGATCGAGGACGGGCACGGCAAGCACGCGTTTATCGGTCTGGGGTTCTCCGAGAGGAACGAGGCTTTCGATTTCAATGTGGCTTTATCGGATCACGAGAAGTATGTGAAGAGGGAGCAGGAGAAGGAGGTGGGCGGCGACGAGGCGGATAGTGATCACATCGATATCCACCCGGCGGTGAATCATAGGCTCAAGGTATGGTGAAGGATTGTGAAATTGTGTGTGCCATTTGGGTTTTGTTGGATTTGTGTTATTGTTCTGCAAAAATGTGATCTTGAACATTGGAGAGTGAAATGTGGTATATATATAGATGTAGTGACATAATTATATGAGTTCAATGAGTATTGTGTGAAATAATGAACCAGTTGGGTTTTGTTGGATTTGTGTTATTGTTCTGCAAAAATGTGATCTTGAACCTTGGAGAGTGAAATGTGGTGTGTATATATATAGATTTAGTGAAATAAGTATACAAGTTCAATGAGAATGTGTGAAACAATGAACCATTTGGGTTTTGTTGGATTTGTGGTATTGTTCTGCTAAAATGTGATCTTGAACATTGGAGAGTGAAATGTGGTATATATTAGATACAGTGAAGTAGTTATATGAGTTCAATGAGTAAAGTGTGAAACAATGAACCATTTGGGTAATGTTGGATTTTATGTTACTGTTCTGCAAAAAAATTGTTCCACAACCTTGTAGAGTGAAATGTGGGGTGTATATATATATAGATTTAGTGGCTTATACTTATATGAGTTCAATGAGTAAGCTCAATCGGAGCAGTAATGTGTGAAACAATTAACCATTTGGGTTTTGTTGGATTTATGTTACTGGTCTGCTAAAATGTGATCTTGAAAGTTGAACCTTAGGAGAGTGAAAATGTGGTATATTTAGATATAGTGACTTATAGTTGTGTGTAGCTCAATGAGTAAGCTCAATCTGAGGAGTAACATGCATAAGAGTATGCATTCAAAATTCATACATTGACGACTTGATGAACACAGTTGAATTTTGGATACGTTAAATTTGAGTTAACACTAGATGTTCTTCGTCGAAACATATTTAAAATTTCATAGTACCGTAATGAGTAAATTTAGCTGTTGTGTGTGGCCTGGCACGAGGATGTGCTTCTTTTTTTCTGTCACAATAAGTTGTTTTTAAGCCTTGGATTGTGAAAATGTGGTATATTTAAATATAGTGACTTATAGTTCTATGTAGTTCAATGAGTAATGTGCATATAAGAGTACACATTCAAAAATTCATATATTGAAGACTTTGAAGAACACAAGATTTTGGATGGTTAATTTAGGTTTAACACTTGAGTTCTTCGTTGGCTTATATTTAGGAGCTCATAGTACCTAGTAACGAATATATGTTTCTATATTTTTTTTGGTTGATCTGTCATGGGAAGTTGTTTTTCTTTGTAGGAAGGAGAAACCATCCGGATAAATGTGAAGCCGAAGCCGACAAGTGGAACGGGAATGCTTTCAGCTGCCGGGTTGTCTGGCGGTGCATCTGGAACTGCAAAGCCTAAAGCTCTGTCACTTGCTCCGCCGCCTTCCGGGACCAAAAAGATCAGGTCTCCTCTCCCACCTCCGCCGAATGACCACGTGGCTGCAAAATTGGCTTCTCCGAGTAAAAGTGCCGATCTCAACGGACCCAAAGAAAATGTGAGGCGCTCTACCGATCCCTTTTCAGATCTTTCACAACTGGAGGTATGAGTTTGTCCTTTTTCACATTTTGATGCATGTATGTATGTTTTGCATATTCCAGATCTTGCATAGTACAAGTCCTTTTTAAAAGGATCCTTGTTCGTGTATGGTAAGGTCTAACATGTGCTAATTGTGTAGATTTGTCCAAAAAAAACCTTGAAATCAATTTTTTTTAATTTAAATTAAATATATATTTTTTGAACTTGAGTTCGTCCGTGTTTTATTCTCTCACACGCCATTGATGTCCTTCCGTGATATTTCAAATCTAGACGAATTCGGAGTAAAGAGGAAAACCGGCAAGCTTGAGTTGGAAAACAATATTATTTTTTATTTTTCAAAAAATAAAATTAAGGTCATTTTTGACAAATATACACATTTGCAGAATTTGAATAGTTCATGACAACTTTTTGCAATTTACCCTTTAGCTGATGTGAGACTTGAACTCATAATGTGAACTCCTAACACTCCATAGAGAAACTGTACACTGCAAGATTCACTTCATGACCTGTCTTAACATTATTTCAATCTGTACTGTGAAATTGATTGATCTTTATATCACACATCTCCTGGTTGAAAGTCCATGTATAATATAGCGCGTCGTAAACAAAACATTATAGTTGTATACATGTAGCGTGATATTTAATGTTTATGGTACGATTGTTTGGGTGGCACATGCAGAGGAACCTTCCTTCCACAACTGGATCAGGATCGGCAAAAACCACTCCTGCATCGGGATGGGCAGCATTTTGATGGTACGGCAAGAGTGATCGTTGGATTGGATGTGATCGATATTTTTGTGTGTTATGTTGTCGAGAAGAAAGCAAGGAAAAGAGTAAACAGAAAAGGAAAGCTGAGAGAAGTAGAAGACTGAGGTAGCAAATACCTCCATGTATGGAAAAATAATATTCACTGGAACATGTTGATGAAAACTTATCTTGTCCTTGGATTTATTATTTCTATAATATACTAAATTGTTGATTCTCATCCCTACAAATTTGCTTCTAATTTTTAGTTTATAACATGTCATGTCATTTCCATAACTCATGCATATTCTTTTCTGTTTCTGGGGAAGTATCAACTGATATTGGAATGGATGTTTAGAATCTCACCTGCTGAAAGTCAATTTTGAAGGTAGAAAGTTCAGAAATGGTATTTGAAGTGTATATTTTCCTCAAATTTTGTATCCTAAATATTTGTCGATTGGATTCAAGTATTGATTGTTCGTTTTTTTCACTTATTTTGCAATGTTTTAAAAACGCTAGGCACCAATCGAGCGGATTAGTCCCCAGAGACCTTCTCCACTTGATTAACGACTAGCGTTTTTTAGACAGGAAGTGTTCAAAACAGAACATGTACCAAAACATACTTTATATAACAGAATGAAAATGGCATGTGTTAACAAGATCTGCAAAAACAGATATCCAAGAAAAAGAGCATGTATTATCTTCCTCATTTACAGCAAATAGAGGCTATTCCAGGTTCATACACATTAGAATTAATCAAAAAAAGAAAAAACTATGATATTCACTGCCTCAAAATTAAACTATCCACCATCATTTCACCTTTGCCCTAACAAAAATATCACTCAGAGAAGCAAAATATAGTTCCTTTGAAGATTAGAGAAAAACCTGTTACAGCCATATAGCTAAGCTCTGTCCAAGGAATCAACGGCTTACTGATACTCAGGTTTCAGAACCCAGCAGGTTCCGGTCGGGCCTTTCTCCAGTACTGCAATCTCCTTCAAGAGGTTCTTGAACAACGGACGATCCCTGTCGGAGACCGTGTCCTTGAAATGATCCACGATGCTGACCGAAGTCGTGCTGCCGCCTCTTTGTTGTATGAATGTACAGATTTGGCGGATCAACACCTCGGCCTGAGCGCCAGATGGGTTGTTGGACGGTCTCGTCGGTTTCGCATTCTGTTGGATGCTCGCTCTGTTCGTGGAGGTGGACACCAAGCCTAACTGATGTTCGAGCCCTGCGCCAACGGCTTTTTCTTGGGTTCCCCGGATTCGGGCCAGTAGTTGAGCCGAAGACAGTGCCTTACCGGCAGATGCGCCGGCAGGAAAGCCGTTTTGATGGGTGGCCTCACTGGTGGAGACGGAGGGTTTGGAATTGCTGATCAAGCGGGAGTTGAGGGTTGAGCCGAACTTCTGGCGGACAGATGAGGGCGCGCCCGCACACCCTGATCTTCCGGTCCATGTCGGGACGGAGACACTGTCCCGCGCTCTCAAGAGGCGTGACTGGCGAAGAGCTTCTGCTGCTCTCTGTGCTACTTGAGAAGCTTGCTCCTCAAGCCTCATTTTCTCTTCGTCGTGCGCATCCATGATTGCGTCGTGGTTCACAGCGCTCTGCAATGAAAAAGAACAATGAGAAAGAGCATAATGTTTATTATAAAATAAATCTTAAGCCTCGCCATTTTTGTACAAATATACATTTTGCACAAAAAATTGAAGTTCACAGCAGTTTTTTGTCATTAATAAAGTACACGGCACCCTATTGCAAAAGTGTGATAGTATACAACACCATTTTCCCATTTTCCCAAAAAAAATCTCATAGAACTATGTGAAAGGTGACACAAGTATATGCAAGATTTTGATTTTTACTTATGGCAGCAAGAAAAAACCCGGAAATATATAAATACAGAGACAAAATGCGAGGAAGCTTACATGTATCCCATTGGCGTCGAAGAGAGACTTCAGGATATCTGTTTCTTCATCTACTTCGCCGTCATTCTGATTTGCCTTTTCTTTTCCTTTCCCTGCAACATCGTTGCTGGGATTGTGCTCGTCCTCGCCTCTCTGATTCGCCCCAACAACATTTACATCCTCCGATATCTGGCCAAAAAGATTAGATGTTTCTGTTGACCCACTCTCTTCATCATCTTTCAGCACGAATAAATCTTTCATGTCTCGTGATTTGAAGAACCTTCTCTGTTGGGGATTCTTCAAGATCTTATTGGTAAGAAAATGCTTGTAAATCTGCCTGTGGTACACCTTCTCCTCTATGGTTCCGCGAGTGATCAATCTGTATATTGTCACGTCGCGTGTCTGGCCAATACGCCAAGCACGCTCCCTGGCCTATGTATTTATGAACATCTTTAGGAATTGTTTTGATGAAACCCTCATTCTTTCATGAATTCAATTATATAAAGCAAGATGCCCATAAGATTTTGTAATGACATGGTGAAATATTCGTAAAATACCTGCATATCATTTGAAGGATTCCAATCAGGATCGAAGATGATCACCCTGTTCGCACCGGTCAGATTTGTTCCCAGGCCGCCAACTTTGGTTGTTAGAATAAATACATATACATCACTCGAGTCGTTAAATTCGTCTATCAATGCCATTCTCTGTCTTATGGGAGTTAGGCCATCCATTCTCCGGTAGCTGTAATCTCTGGAGATCAAGAAATTCTCGAGAATGTCAAGCATTTGCTGAGTTTGAGTGAAGAGAAGAACGCGGTGACCCTGTTCCTTCCACACCTTGAGCACTTCAGCGACGACCTTCATTTTGCCACTGCGTTCGATGTTCCCGTAATCTGGATCGTAGCGAGAGTGCTCCCTCTCGAGGAGATCAGGATGGTTGCATATCTTACGCATCACATCAATTCCATAAAGAGAGTTTCTGTTCCCGTCTAGTATATCTTCCACCTCAGAGCTAGCAAGAAATGCTCTATATACAGATCGTTGCTCGGTGGTGAGACTGCAAAAGAGCACATGTTCTGTCTTCTTTGTAAGTTGGGCGTTCACATCAGCCTTCATACGCCGGAGAAGGTAGGGCATAATCAAGTCGCGTAAGACAACAGCACACCTGTGCAGTAATATATTACAACGGGAAGTGTCAATGACAGTTGGTCGTGATGCTCACAAATAAAACAAATTGTGAACAAGAGAACCTATTAGAATTTTGGGAAAATTGCAAAAAGGTGCCCTAATGTATCACTTTTGCAAGAGGTTGTTTGATAATGGCAAGGTGTTGTGTTGTTTGCATTTTTTTTTTGCAAAATTTGTATTTTTATAAAATTGACAAAATTGCCCCTGAAATTAAGAACTAAGACTCTTACAAATATTTTTAACTTAAAAATAGTATAATTACAAAATTTAATCATACATGTTTTAGTTAAAAGATAAAACAGAAAAACTTTAAATATTTCATTTTAAAAAAAATAATTTTTAGTTTCAAGGGTAATTTCGCTATTTTTATAAAAATATACATTTTGCAAGAAAATTCAAACACAGCTCCTTTTGCAAAAGTGTCATATAATAGGGCACTTTGTTGCAATTTTCCCTAGAAGTTTTCATTTGATCAGAGTTTGCACCTGTAAGCTGTAGATACTTGTAATGCAGAAGCATTAGCATAGCCACCAACAGATATAGGAACTGCAAATTCTGCCTCAAACACAGGCAAAACCCCCAACTTTCCGGGAAAAACAAAATCGAACAAAGACCACAGTTCAGTGAGCTTGTTCTGAATCGGTGAGCCAGTCATTATTATACGATGGACTGTCTGTAGCTGTTTGCAAACCAGAGTAACTTCAGTATTTGGATTCCGAATGCGGTGTCCTTCATCCAATACTGCATAACCCCATTCAATGTCGAGCAACTTTTCCCCTAGCAACCGAAGTTGCTCATAACTAGTAAGGAGCAACCCAGAGTTTGATCGCAAAACCCGGTTGATCAAAGAATCCCATTTCTTGGCATTGTTCTTTGGTGGCGGATTAGGCTCATAATCACTGTCGGGGGAACCTTCACTCTCATTATCACTTTCCCGTTTCTTTTTCCTATTGCCGGAATCCAGAGCTGAATCGTGTAGTATCTCTACATGAAAGCTCGGGTACCATTTTTTAGCTTCCCTTCTCCACTGTCGCAGGAGAGTCACGGGGCAAACCACGATGCTTGGTTTGTACATATCACTAGAATGCAATGCTGCCAAAAATGACAAAACCTGGATAGTCTTACCGAGACCCATCTCGTCTCCAATGATTCCACCGGCCTTTTGGCAGTGCAGTTCCCAGAGCCACTGTACTCCCACTTTCTGATAGTCGAAAAGCTTGCTAAATATTGTTGATGGGATCTTTAGCCCGCCTTCAAGTGTTACATACGGATGCTCACTATCTTCATCGTCCTCACCATTTTGGCTTTCTTCTTCATCCTCAGAATTGGCCAAGTTATTTTTTGTATCTATAAAAAGGAAAATCAAGTTTGATAATGTTATACATTAATCATATAAACACACACAGCTATGCACAAGTCTGAGTCGGTAATTGTTAAAGAAGATATATAATGATCATATAATCAGAAAAGGTACTCCCATACAGCAAAGATAGACATAAGCAGGCAAATTTAATAGAGATGTAAAATAGTTTGCATGCTTAGGAATAGAAGGTTAGTGCAAAATAATGGAATAAAGAACCATTAAAAACACAGATAATGTTTCAAAACTTTGGGAAAAAATATAACATTTTTAAAGTCAAGAGCAAACCATGTATTAAATTGATACTAAATTTTGGGGAATCATACAGCATCAGCAAGTGGACTGGTGGAGTAATTAACATACCAATTCCTTCCAACTGATATTCCTCTCGAGAAATGCGTTTTCTCCATTTCTTCTCGGGCAAAGGTCGTTTCTTACTTCTTTTTGAACCTTTTTTCTTCTCTGGTTCACTGTCTGGGGACTGAGAAATTTTGAGAGGTGTTTTTAACCTGTGAAAAGGATTAGTTGGTGCTTCAAGCTTTGGCAGAGCATCAGGATCAACCAGTTTGGTTGTTGGGCGAGCTTTGGCAGCCTCTGATATTGACCGAGCAGCTCTAGCAAGACTGGAAGAAGCAAGATCATCACTCTTCTCTTCTTCCTCAGGTATTCTGCACTTATCAGGAGGCTTCGGCTGTTGAAGACCTCGCTCAAAGCCCTTAAGCTTATGAAAAGGCGTTAGGATTCCTTTGCGAACCAATTCATCCCTTTCCTAGGACATAAACAATGATAGAAGATTTACCGAACAATGACTTTCATCTCTACACGAATATCATTCAAATGTTAGAATAGTTACATAAAAATCATGGTGTACTTACGGTTTCAACAAACCCTGCTGACGCTGAATCCAGCACTGCATCAAAATCAAAATCATCATTATACGAAACTGTTTTTTTCCGCTTTTCTACACTTTTATTAGACTTCATAGCTCCTTTTAATTTTCTCTTGGCCCTTGGCTCTTCTTTCACCAGATCTTGTATCAACTTGCCATTCTCTCTACCTTTGGATAGGCCCTCCTTGGGGAAACCTTGAAGTTCCTTCTCAAGCTGAGCCTTCGTTTTCTTAAGGCTTTCAAGTCGATCAGTGGCAAGGGCATGTTGAAGGGTGGAGCCATTAGCAGAAGCCTTAACATCAAAATTGCGATCATCTTTGTCCTTTTTCCCTGTTCCATCATCGTCGCCATTGAAATTGCCTTCATCACTTGCCTCGTTCTCCACCTGCTCGACCGTGGATGCAACCGCAGCTATCTCAAAGTCTACTGCTCTCAATTTGTTATATAGTTTTAATTGACTAGCAGATAATGGATCACGACTTTCAGAGTTCTGAACTTGCTCGTCGTCACCGATCCTGCCAACTTCACTAGCATCCCCATCATTCTTACTCACCTGCCATTAAGGAGTGGCACAAAAACGTCGTAACATTGAAAATCCATGTCCAAACTAATCGTGAAAATGAAAATATTTGAAGATGAAACAATTTGAAAATTTTCTTGGTGACAATAGTAAAATTAGCCAAATAATGAAACCAAGAACCACAAGCTGAGACCTGTTCTAATATCCCGCGTTCAATATCCTCGGGATTAGCAGATGTTACACCCAAACTACTAAGCAAAATTCTCTCTTTGTCTTCCTCCATTGAATTCAACGATTGTCCGGCCTGAAAGTCACTGTAAAACCATGAAGATCCACCTACCAAAAGACACGGTATCGCATTACCACCATATATCAACTAGTTCCAAAAATACACACCCAGTTGCTGATAAACAAAACTAGTTCCATAAATAGTATGTTAAAAACATGGGCATCAGTCAAACATAGTGTATTTGCAGTATTTGACAGAAACAGCAGGGCACAAAGGCCTCAAAATTAACACATTCACCAAACAGTTCATCTACAAACCTAGCAACAAAATGCACTGAACCATTATACACTATTCTAGCTTCTTCTCTCCCAAAAACTTCATCAATTCATTATCAAGAACAATGCATGCTCCTCAAACATAGACTACTAGCATGCTTCATATTCCCAATCAATCACTTCAATCACCAAAACCAACCCTAAAAATCCAATTTCGAGTCCCACTGGCTTCTACCATTACTGCATTACATGCATATACACACACACACACATATATGTATCTATCAAGAGTCCAGAAAATGAGCAAATTTCGGGTGAATTCAATTTTGTTCACAGCTCGTGTTCAAATTTCATGCCAAACTCAATCAACACCACAAGGTTTCGAAATTTCAATCGTTGGGTTCAATTTTACCTGAAAATTGAGGAAATTTTCCCCAAATCCAAAACCCTAGGCCTCGTCGGGTTCACGAGACCTCGACAATCTCTCTCTTTCTCTTCGAACGGTCCCTTCAGATTTCCAATTGTGCTCTCTTTCTTCTCCGCCAAGCTCCGATTATTCTATATACGAATTTGACCAGAGACGTTGAAGAGTACAGTGCAACGATGGTGTGCTTTAACCTGAGCGTGGTGCTCACGATTACTAACCTGCGCACCTCTTAAGAGTCCCCTTCAGGGTGGGCATGGCCCGGAGCACAAGTGAGCGGGTTCGAGAGCGGGTCGTGGGACGGGTTCAACCCGGGCGGGTTTAGGAGTTTTACCCAACCTGGACTGCCATCTTGGGATCGTCCCAAATCCGACTCAGGGTCGTCCGAAACCAACCCCAAACCTTGCTTGGACTCGTCGAGCTTAGATCCGGACACCTCGACGAGTCCACACCAATCGCTCCCTGATCATAACCTACAACTCGAATCGACCAGAGAATGTAGCGGCTTCAGATGTCTAATTAAACCCTAGCGGTTAAACCCATACATATCGTCGTCGGGGTATAAGGAGATGGCATCAAGACTGGCGCTGATTGGGAGGATTCTCTGCAACTCACGTGCTGATTGGGAGGATTCTCTGCAACTCACGTGCACGACTCCATCGGTGCCACGTAAATTTAAAAATATATTTAGTTAAGAATGTCACGTGGAATTATCGCATGTAAAATAATAAACAAATACATAATTAATCTATAATCAAACTAAAGTCAATGTACGATCAAGGGTATTACCGTGATATGTATAACTTGCAAATTAATGATGTGATCGCATTGATATTTTGGAAAAAGACGAATGATCTCGTAATACTTTCGACTCTGACTTGTATCATCAATTGATCATACATGGCATGTTCATTGTTCGTAGTTATTTATTTATAGGGAACTAGTGATTATTAGAAGGCATGATTATGAATAAGAATACAACTGTTTTAGTGTTGGCCACAAAACTCAAGAAATGTATTTTCGGTGGCCTTCTCTCTCTCAACGGTCTCAAGGTCTTTCGTATATTCAATTTGGTTTCATTCCTCAGTTGACCACAAGCCTTCATGAATCTAGTTCTTTTTTGTATTAACTTACTTGATCATTTTCTTTTGTGCATTTGATTGTCTCAAAGTAGACTCCTCACATTTTGTTTTTAATTGCCTACGTATTGTGTATTCACTGCAACAAGTGACGTGTACTATTTTGTTTTTGAACTTGTGGTTTTAAATTTCGTTATTTTAAAAAAGTATTTACTGGTCGGGCACGAGAGTTGCAGAGAAACCTCTTCGCCGTCGTCAGTCTCGACGTCATTTTCTTCGGCTCTGAGGAAGAGTTCGTCAGAGAGAGATTGGAAAATGAGTGCAAACAGGCCAAATTACACACTATACCATTTTAAAGAATATGGAGAGATGTTTTATTCATTTCATAACTAATAAAAAATGAAATCAGCGGAGATTTAACGTTGTGCTATGAGAATAAAGCCAACTGTAATTTTATGCATACAAAAAATTGGTTACCGATATTTTTATGCAAAGGAAATTATAGGTTTTTTTGACTTTAGGCAATTTTCTCAACATACTTTTCTTATTTTTAAGGAATTTAGAGAGACATTTTATTCATTTTATAATTAATAAAAATATAAAATAAATGGAGATCTAACTGTGTGTTATGAGAATAAAGCTAACCGTAATTTTTTGCATATAAAAAAATTGGTTAAGTATAATTTTGTGCAAAATAAATTATACAATTTATCGTGACTTTACATAGTTTTCTCAACGTACTTTTTCATAGACCAATTAATGTAAGATCAAAATTAGTTTAAGATGTATCGAATAAGTAATTGTATCTCTCACTTTACTATCATGTACTTTTAAACATACCAATTTCTTACCATGTGCTATTATTTGTATAATATTAATTAAATAAATGTATAGTTCAAATTTTGATTGTTATTTTTAAAATTATAAAATTGTCCCTCCATATAAGAATTGTGATCAAATTAAAAAGAAATCTGAGAGAATAAAATAACATAATTTGAATACCTGAATAAAGTTATGATCAAATTATGTATCAAAATAGTTTTTTTCTCTATTTTTTTTACTAACTCCTTGTCACAGCGGAAGGAGACGGCATCGTAACTGACATCGACAAACACACAATTCAAAAAATAAAATAGTACGTGTTACATGTTGCAATGGATACACGAACCTTCATGATTTAATTTATTTTTTTGTATTGATTCACTTAATCAAACTTTTGACATTTAATTGTCTCAAAATGAACTCCTCGCACTTTGTATTTTATTGCTTACGAATCATGTATTCATTGCAACAAGAATATCAATATTAATAATACTATTCTCTACACTACTGATCCAAATAAAACATTAAATCATAAACCATAATGCATAAACACTATTTTTCGCTCGCGTTCGTAATTGTTCAAGCTCCGAAAAAAGTTATAGATGGGACGAATCATAGTGAAGGATATTTGGTCAGAGTGTTGCTACTGTTGCTGACCTTGTTCGATCCAACATCCCCCATACTCTCTCGTCGGGGGAAAAAGGTCTCACTATACAGGTGTATTGCAACCAATCACCGTCGTAAGTGTAGAACACGTGGTTGCTCATGAGATCATCAGGCGGGTGCACATGACCAAAATATAAGTCAAATGAAAAATATAAGTAAAAAATAAAGAGTCAAAACCGGACTAAAATATGAGAAATTCATGAAAATCAAACTGAAAACAAGTAAATTAAAACGACATAAAATGTGAAGATTTCACAAAATATAATTCATACATAATTATTTGGTTTAAAACTAAGCCAAATTGAACCAACCCAAATTTCACCGATTCGATTTCAGTAATTTTTTTAGTACCGAATAGATTCAATTTTGAGTTTTAATATAAAAAATTCAAACTAAAACACTGACTCATTTATGCTATTTATTTTAGTGTCGGTTGATTATGATCTCACGGTGGGTGGGTTGAGAATTTTGAAGTTGTTGACTGTTGACCTTGTTGGCGCTTTCTACACCAAAAGCTCCCTCCAATCAAGTACTTTTAATCAGAGACCGACGTGGCCCCGTAAATCATTCGCCACGTGCAAGGCTCCGCTGCATCCAACGGCACTCGCCCACCTAACCTAACGTCGTGGCGCGGCTCCACCGAAAAGTACGGTGGAGCGACAAGCACCCAACACAGAAAGAGACGCATATATATATGTGCCTTCTCTCTCGAGCTCGATTTGCAGAGCAAAAATGGCGGACGGAGGCGAGAATGGAGGATCGAACAGTATCAGAGTGTGCGGTATGCAATTCGCGTACCAGGGACAGCCTCCTCTCTTCGCCGATTTTAGCCTCGACGTAGCTCCTGGATCTCGATGCCTTCTCGTTGGCGCCAACGGATCTGGTAACCCTAACTGGATTGAGCTTCTGTGTTTTGATTTCTTCGATCGGTAGATTTGATTGTTGAAGGTGTTTTCGCGGAAAATTGTTTGGTTTTCACCGAGAAAATTTGGGGGTTTGGGATTTTGTGTTTTGAAATTTGAATTGATGAACAATGCGAGTAGTGTTGCTGCTGGATCAGGCTTATTTGTTAGTACTTAGTTGTGTTGAAACTTTACTGGAAATTTAGTGTTGTGACTTGTAAATTTGAGTTGGTTTATTTAGATGTTTGGTGCACACAGGTATGGTTATGGTTGGAGATGAATCTGTAGTTGAATCGTTAAAAATTTGAACATTTGTGGGGAAATTGAATTTTATATATACATAGCTATTTTGAAGATGGATCAAGGCATTGAGGTGATACTATGTGCTTTAGTGTGCTACTATATATATACATGTATATAAGGAATGAATGGTATAGAACTGTGGAAAATAAATTGGTTTCCCGAGAAAATTTTGGTATTCGAGGTTAAGTGTATTACATTGATGAACAATGTGAGTAACGAGTAGAGTTGCTACTGGATCAGGCTTGTTTGTTGTGTTGAAACTAGACTGGAAATTTGGTGGTTGTTACTTGTAAATTTAAGCTGGTTTATTTAGATGTTTGGCGCATACAGATATAGTTATGTTTGGGGTAAATTTGTCGCTGAATTGTTTAAATAATTGAACGTTTGTGGGGTAATTGAGTTTTATATCTGCCACTATTTTGATGGTGGATTGTGGTGATATTATGTGCTTTTGGATGCTGCTACAAATGATATAGCACTATGGTCTTGTTTCATTCTCGTGCCTTGTTCATGTTAAGCTGAAGAGGAGGCTCTGCAACTTACACCACTTCTTGTTACTGTGCAGGGAAGACCACTTTGCTGAAGATTCTGGCAGGTAAACACATGGTGGGAGGAAGAGACGTTGTGCGGGTTATAAATGGTTCGGCCTTTCACGATACTCAATTGGTTTGTAGTGGCGACCTGGCATATCTGGGAGGATCTTGGAGTAAATCTGCTGGCTCTGCGGTGAGTTATTGAACTTTGGTCATTCTTATGATAATGTAAATTTTCTGTTCACTTCAAAGGAAAAAGATAATTGTGAGTTTCATTGTGTAAATCTAACATGTTACTGTATGATTTGCTATTTGTTGTCTGCGTGTGTGTCTGGTACGTCTGAATAATTGCCATAACTTAGGAGTTGGGACCATACTTTAGGCAAAGTGATTGACTAAATTGCCGTGTAGTGACTTTCTTAAATGATCCCTTAATTTGAAAAGGGACTATAATGCAACACTTAGCAAACTAGTTTCTCATAGAACCTCATTGTCTATATATCCTTCCAAAACTCGGTGAGGATTTCATCTCTATACTGAGGGACATACTGCAGATTGGAAAAGGTATTGTAGTTGCACTGTAAATATAGATTTATAATAACTCTAATATGTATTGAATTGACCTCCAAATTTCAATAGTTATATGGATTGCTTAGTTCGGTTTGAAGCACTGTGAAGCTACTTTAGGTTGACAGTCTGTTAAATCCTTAGGGGGGTTGCCTTGTTAATTATTCATTTTTATTACTTAGTTAGAGCTATAATCATCCTTGTGTAATTCTCATGTTCAAATCTCAATAAACATGAAGGAGGGTATAAAGGAAAAAGGAACCGTTATTTTTGCACAAGAAATTAAGAAACAAGAATTCACTATAAATCCTTAGGGGGGTTGCCTTGTTAATTATTCATTTTTATTACTTATTTAAAGCTATAATCATCCTTGTGTAATTCTCATGTTCAAATCTCAATATACATGAAGGAGGGTATAAAGGAAAAAGGAACCGTTATTTTTGCACAAGAAATTAAGAAACAATAACTCACAGTGGTTACTACCTTTCCCGTCGTTTCCTTATTCACAAGTATTCCATGTGCCCTAATCATGCTCAGGATAAATCAACTTCTCTTTGTCAAATTTCAGGGAGATATACCACTACAAGGAGACTTCTCTGCCGAGCATATGATTTTTGGAGGTGGGCAATAAGATTTTGAACCACTCTTCATTTATTTGCTAACCCCTACATTTGCAATGCACCCAATTTAGAGAAGTTATTAGTGTGCTAGAAACTGCTAGGATACTCTTCCCCTGAAGAAAATAGAAATGTGAATGAAATTAAGGAAGAAATTATTAATATTTGGTGATTAATTCTCTAGAGCTGTCATTCCTTTTGACACCTGAGTTTTTCTTGTCTAAACAGATTATATACCCCATCTTTATTGATCTTCAATTTCTAAGAATCTGATGGTCAAACATTATGTTCTGTATTTTAACTTTTGGCATCTAATTTGACAATGTTTTGGCAGTTAATGGGATTGATCCATCCAGGAGAGACAAGCTGATTGAACTGCTTGATATCAATCTACAATGGAGAATGCATAAAGTATCTGATGGACAGCGTCGTCGAGTCCAAATCTGCATGGGTCTTCTCCACCCTTTTCAGGTATTACAAATTTACTCATTTGCCTTGAACAGTTTCTTTTGGTAATATCTTAACAAATTCAAGCTTTATTTAATGTCTTTTCCAAGAATATATCCATCTTCTCCAATCGTTTCGCTGATTGTCCATTCTCGAATGGCAGGTTCTCTTACTAGATGAGGTTACAGTGGACCTAGACGTTGTTGCCAGAATGGATTTACTCGAATTCTTCGAAGAAGAATGCAATCAGGTATCACTACACAATTGACATTGTATATGCAATCCAAATAGTTCATTCCTTGTTTTCTAACGGACGTTAACGTTATTCTATTGATAACAGAGAGGAGCTACAGTTGTATATGCAACCCATATTTTTGACGGACTGGAGAGTTGGGCAACGCATCTGGCATACATTCAAGACGGTGAGTTAAGGAGGGCCGAGAAGTTATCAGAGGTTGGCGAGTTGAAAGCTTCAGTCAATCTGCTTTCCGTTGTCGAGTCCTGGCTTCGCGCCGAAACAAAGCGCGAGAAGAAGAAACCTGCCACTCCCGCTCCCCAGGTTCAAAAGCCCTCCCCTCTCGGTGCTTCTCGTTTTACGTCTTCCAGGCACATGGCATACTATCGCTGATCACTTATCGCATTTTCTTCACGATTTTTTATATACAAACGAAAAGTGGTAGAAATCTTCCTCTGATTCGTCATTGTTGTACCATTCTTGTACAATTGTCGATCCCCTTCAGTTACAAAGAATTTTATCTTGTTTCTGTTACTCCTTAGAGACGAGGCCAGCTGGTTAAGCTTTGTCCCTTTGTGTTTATGTTGAATAATGTTGTGGTAGCATTTTTATACTCTATATATAAGAATCTTTCATCGTGTTTCTCTAAAATCTGCTCTTTCTGGTTTGTTAATGGTAATTACTAGTGCTGTCCATTTTTATTTGGTACCCGACGTTTAACTTGACCCAAATTCAATTTATTCGAGACCCGACAAAATTGTATGGAAATAACTACCCTTGTTGCGTTTCAGATATCCATATCGAACTGCGACAAGTACATGTAGATATTTTTATGGGTATATTGATTCTCATATTCCGCCGTATTTTACTTATTGAGGAAGATAATTAAACACGTAACATTTTATTTAGACTAAGTAAATAGAGAATTTTCATAACAGTTTGTAATTCGAAACACATATGATTACCTTGCATATTAGTAATTAATATTAATTATCATACGAAAGTGAGATGAACGGTGGAAATGCTACCACACATACTAAATTTGATAAATTTTAAAAATTTCGAGTACCCGTGTTTTCTTGAGTGGACAATCCAAATCTGGACCAAAACCATATGAATTGCCATTAATAAATTTAGGATCAACTCAAATAATCATGGGTTGCGTCCAGTGGCCGACGCGATCCAATTCCACACATGAGTACCATTCCGATTATAAAATGCTAGTCCCTCGTAAGGAGCCATTTAAAATGTCCTTTCACCAAACATTCAAAAAAAAGTATTTTTCTTTTAAAAACTATGGTATATATAATATAAAGAGTAAATTTCACATGACCCCCGAGTATTTTTTCTATTTTCTCGTTGTACAAAATAAAGAATAAAAATAATATTTTAGTATTAATTTTTTATTAAAAAAATCATTTATAAAAATTAATAAAAATAAAAAACGATGTTTAAAAGTAAATTTTTTTTATAAAAAAACTTTCTAAAAATTATTTTTACTATTAACAAAATTTTATTCTTTATTTTGTAGAACGAGAAAATTAGAAAAAAAAGTTCAAAATCATTTTTATTTATTTATTTTAATTTTTCAGATACAAGGGTATTTTCGTCATTTCACAAAAACTTAACAGAATTTTGAAAAAAGTAAAAAAAAAAAAAATAAAGTGGGATTTTTGGATAGTGAAGGCATCTCAAGATTGATTTTGGTCACGTGGAATTTACTCTAAAATAAATGTCCTTTCAATAAAGACAAAAATAAATAATTTTTAGAAATAAGAAAAATAATGGTATATAAAACGACGCGCGCATATGGAGGGAGAGTGGTCGTTGCAGTTTCTCTTCCCTCATATTTTTCCTGTCTATTGCGGTTCACCAATTTTCGCGCCAATTCCGATTCCTCAGCTCCCCAAATTTTCCTCTCCATTTTCTCACACTTTCCGCCTACCCAAACAGCACCAATCACCTGACTATCACCTTCCCTCTCTCTCTGGGTTTCATTTCTCCGATTTCTCATTTCCCCCAATTTTCCCGAGGTTTTCTGCGAAATCTGTCCATCTCGATCTCCAATATTAGGTAAACGTCGATCGGATCGTGACTCGCTTCTTCCGATTCCAGTTTCAATGTCAATGCAGAGTCGCGAGTTCCTGAACGAGAGTGGATCTTGCGATTTCACTCGATGATGATGATGATGATCAGGTGGTTGGAGGTGTAGCCGAGAGAGAGAGGGAGATCATGGATTCGGCGAGGAGTTGGCTCTCGAAGCTTCAACCGCGCGACAAATTGAGGACCTCGAAGAAGAAGTCCCCGTACGAAGGAGACGAGAACGAGAAAGGAGGAGGTCCGGAGACGAATCAGAGCGAGGACGAGCTTTCAAATGCAACCAAACAGAGGGTCGCTGCGGCGAAGCAGTACATCGAGAATCATTACAAGGAGCAGAAGAAGATCCTGCAGGAGAGGAAAGAAAGGTAATGATACATTTTCTGCTTTATGTTAATAGTATTCAAGTTGATCATATGATTTTATTCATTTGCAATGTGCCAATTGAGTTTATGTGAATCTTGGTGATATTTAGATTTTCAATATCTGTGTGTTTATAGATATAGATAACATGGTTTATTGACATTGTGAACTGTCAAATGAGCATGATATGCAGTATGTTAAGGCTGTGAACGAGTCAGGACTCGGGTTTTTGCATAGTAGTTGGTATATAACGAGCAGTAATCGAGTCTTTCCTTTGTGTCACTCGGTTTTTAGTGGTTTAGTTGGCATGTAACGAGCAGCAATCGAGTCTTGCCCTTGTGTCACTCGGTTTTTTGTGGTTTAGTTGGCATATAACGAGCAGTAATCGAGTCCTGCCCTTGCGACACTTGGGTTTTTATGGTTTAGTAGGCATATATCGAGCAGTAATCGAGTCATGCCCTTGTGACACTCGGGTTTTTGTGGTTTAGTTGGCATATAACGAGCAGTAATCGAGTACTGTCCTTGTGTCACTCAGGCATTTGTGGTTTAGTTGGCATATAACGAGTCCTGCCCTTGTGCCATTCGGGATTTTGTGGTTTAGTTGGCATAATAAAACAAGCAGTTGAGCCATGTTATTGTAGATGAAGTCATTGAATTGTTTTTATCTCATTAACTAGTGATATGCACGTTTCTAATTATGAGTGAAGTAGTTGGCTATTAGGTGCAAATAATGCGTTAACTGCTATTTTTATGTATATTGGTTGGATAAGTTGACCTGACCATACACTCCATTCATCCTATTTTTTTGTAACAATTAAGGAATGAAATTATGAATTGACTTCAGCATTGGCCCTATAATCCTGTTAATCTATCATGGTTAACCAACTAACTAACTAATGAGAAAGATATGATTGATATTTCATACAGAATTAAGTTGCAGAGAAGGAAAGTGGAAACTCATCTTTGGGATGAATGTAGTGGCTAGTAATTGGTGGCCTCACTACCTTTTTTTGTATGTGATGTAAATGTAATAGTTGAATGGGCGGAAGTGGACTGCAATAGTGATTATTCTGACTACATTTCTTTTTAAACAGGCGAAATATGTTGGAGAAGAAGTTGGCTGATGCTGATGTATCTGAGGAAGATCAAAACAACCTTCTTAAGCACTTGGAGAAGAAGGAAACTGAATACATGCGCCTTCAGAGGCATAAAATGGGTGCTGATGATTTCGAGTTACTGACAATGATTGGCAAGGGTGCATTTGGAGAGGTACACATTTCTTAAAAATAGTTAATTCTAGTAGGACATGTATCTTTTTTTATCAGCAAATCAGGAAAAACCCTTGTTCTGGACCCGACCTTCAGGGAACTGTGTCATCAGTCTTTTAATCCCTTTGTCAGCATCCGAAGGAAAAACCTGCATGTACCAAGATTCGAACTCAGGACCTCACATATTTTAGTTTGAGCTACTTATCACTTGGCCCAACTTGTATTGGTTAGGAAGTGTATCTTAACTGTCTGGACCTGCAAGAGATTACGACAAGTTGCTATGTTTGTTACATGTTTATATTATTTTTCTTGCTGGCACAGGTCAGGGTTTGTCGGGAAAAGACATCAGGTCATGTATATGCTATGAAGAAGCTTAAGAAATCAGAGATGCTTCGCAGAGGCCAGGTATAATTCCATCTGACCTGCAAGTTGACATCACTCAGGTCTCGTGCACTGTATTTATTGCTGGTTTATTCTTAATACTTTTAGGTTGAGCATGTCAAAGCTGAGAGGAATCTGCTTGCAGAAGTTGACAGCAACTGCATTGTTAAACTGTACTGTTCTTTCCAAGACGATGAATATCTCTACCTTATTATGGAATATCTACCTGGTGGAGATATGATGACTTTACTAATGAGAAAGGATACGCTGACTGAGGATGAAGCCAGATTTTACATTGCAGAAACAGTCCTGGCCATCGAATCTATCCATAAACACAATTATATTCATAGGTTTGTTCCTTGACAATAAGAAAAAGGGCCACACATTTAAATAAAAGGGAACATGGCAAAGTGGTGTTGTTTAATAATCACACTTTTGCAAGAGGGTACGGTGTACTTTGTTAATGTGAAAAAAATGACGTGAACTTTGATTCTTTGTTCAAAATGTGTATATTTGTACAAAAACGAGGAAATTGACCCTAAAATTAAGATTTTTTAAAATAAGTTTTAGCTTAAAAATTATTTAACAAAATATTAAATTACAAAATTTGTTTATACAAATTTTAGTTAAAAATATTTTTAGAAAAACTTTATAAAATTTTAGTTTTTAAAAAATAATTTTTAATTTAAAGGGCAATTTTGTCATTTTTATATAAATACACACATCTTGCACAAAAAATCAAAGTACACAACACCCTCTTGCAAAAATGTGATAATATACAACACGTTTTTGCCATTTACCCTTTAATATACTGTGATCTGTTGGTGTAACTTGACTTGGTACAGAAATTGAAATATTGCTTGAATTGCAATGTAAATCTTACAGGGATATCAAGCCGGACAACCTGCTACTTGATAGATTTGGTCACTTGAGACTATCAGATTTCGGGCTGTGCAAACCTTTGGACTGCAGTACTATCCATGAGGATTTTAACAACCCAAACGATTCTGCTCAGAATGAAAATCAACCTCCAGTTCCAAAGCGCACACAACAAGAACAGCTACAACATTGGCAGAGGAACAGAAGGATGCTTGTAACATTCTAATCTTAAACCATGCAACCATTAAAAGCTAGATTAATGTACTAGTCTCCTTTAGCATGTTTCCCACTGTTTGCTCCTGTTATATGATTCAAATTATGATCTTATTTGATCCATAGGAAATATTTATGGTGGTTGGTGGTGCACATTCTATTGGCTTGTCTGTAAAAGTGCTCCAGGAGTTTTATCAAAATTTTGTAGGGGTCATGCCTTTTCCATAACTGTTTGTATTTGATCACAGGCTTATTCTACTGTCGGTACCCCTGACTATATCGCTCCAGAAGTTCTCATGAAGAAAGGATATGGAATGGAATGTGACTGGTTAGTACTTAGTAGTTTTGTTTCACTTCAGTATTTTGGATAACTAGTTGTCTCTTGTAAAGGAATCTGTTCCATTGGCTTTCTACTATAGTTGAGTTTGTTGCATGCCTTGTATAATTTTTAGTATCTCCCGAGATAAGGTTCAACTTGGTTACAATGCACGTGGTTTGAGCCTCGTTCATTTTGTTAGTAACAATGTTGTTGTGACTAAGATAAAAGTTATCATTGATCGGTTGATCCGCAGGTGGTCAGTTGGCGCTATTATGTATGAAATGCTCGTGGGCTATCCACCTTTCTATTCCGATGATCCCATGTCAACTTGCAGGAAGGTAAATACAGAAACACTTCATTGTATGAACTTTCATTATGAGCTTCCTACAGACCAATTTCTTGGCCTATACTTCATTGAAAATCTCTTCAGACATGTCATTTAAAAATGTTGTTCCTTGGGTTCACAGATAGTAAACTGGAGAATACACCTGAAGTTTCCCGAAGAGGCGATGCTATCTCCAGAGGCGGAAGATCTCATCAGCAGACTCTTGTGCAACGTGGATGAGAGACTGGGATCAAATGGCGCGGATGAAATAAAGGTGTTGTATTGTGTGTCCTATTCAGAATTCTTGGACATGTCACATTAGCTAGGTGCCGGTAAAGTGAAGTACACTGCTGTTATTTGTGTGTTTCAGGCTCATCCATGGTTTGATGGTACTGACTGGAAGAGATTGTATCAGATGGATGCTGCGTATATTCCTGAGGTCAATGATGAGTTAGATACTCAGAATTTTGAGAAGTTTGACGAGGTGTGTTTTTTCTCTGTTTTTGGACTCGTGTGTACTGATGTATATGTTCTGTGTTATCATCCTATTTTCTCTCTTCTTTTTATGTTTTGGCTCTACAGGCTGATGAGAACCAGACTCAAACTTCATCGAAAGGTCCATGGAGAAAGGTAAGCATATGAATGTGAATGCATTTAGCGAGTTACTGCACTACAAGCCATGGATCTTTGATTTTGATGCATAGGACTTAAATTAGAATACCACAAATGAATGGCACAAGAGGTACAGTTATAACCCTAAAGATCGAGTGCTGAAACAAACAAGCAATCGAAATAAAACAATAAACAAGAATATCAACTAAAGAGACGAATCTCAGAGAAATAATATACAATCATCAAGTTGTTGATTAGGTTGCATTAGTGTAATATTTATAATACTACACTTTCATAATCAGAAAATGAAACAAAAACTTAATATGACAGGAAACATAAAACTCAAGTTTATTCCAATTGTAGCTTTGTCATGATAAGATTTTTGACAAACATAACAACCGATACACTGACTTTGTCAAACAATTTGTTGCGGCAAGTTCTTCAACGAACATAGCATACTGTTGAGTTGGGGCCTCTTCATGAGTCCAGACCCCTGAATGGGCGGCTTGTCCCTGGACTCGGACTCGCTGAATGGTCAACAAGACCGCCCAGTGAGTCCTTATTCGATATAAGGCAAACCCAGCAGGTACCTCTGTTATGTTTATGCATCCCATCAGCTTTGACCAAAAACTACACATATATGCAAGAAAACGTCTTGCACTTCTCTCCAATTACTCACAAAAGATGGATTATTACAGTTTCTTGTATATGTCTGTGTTAGATTATATTATGTTTCATATATTTAGTTTCTTATGTTTATATTTCCTTTCTCACATATATTAGGGTTTCATATTCTATTCCTATTGTAACTATAAATAGAGGTCTCTTGTAATTCAAAACACACACATCAATAATAAATCTCTCTCTTATTTCTATCAGTCTGTCTCTTGTACACCTCTACATAGATGTGGATATCTCTGAGTAAAAGCATTGAAATCCATATATTTCAGTTATTTTTTGTATAGATTTTCATTCTCCAAACGCAGTCTTAGGGTCATCAAAATTCCACTGAAAATGATCCAAAGACTCAAAACTGAATATCCCTTTTTAAGACTTGTTCTAGCCTGTATGTTCTTGATTGCAAGTTTTTGATACATTAATGGTCTATGAACCAACAATTCATACAGTTGATAATATAATTACAGATAATGTTTTTGACTTTTTGAAGAGAGCAAATATGTTCTCTACTTCTCTCACACAGTTTGCTGCCCCCCTCTATCACGCAGAAGCTCTCTTCTAAGGACATCAATTTTGTGGGATACACGTACAAGAACTTTGAAATCGTCAACGATTACCAAGTGCCTGGAATGAGTATGTCTCTATTTTAGCTTTAGCCTCTCAATTACAAGTATACTCTCTACAAACTTTGAATAAACACTGATAATCAATTGTCTGAGACCGTTCATAGGCTCGGGATTGCTGTATAGTTAACATTCACTCGTCTATGTCTCTATTTTATGCTTTTAGTCTCACAATTACAAGTATCTGTCTTAGGAACTGTAAATAAGCATTGCATTAATCTGACAAACACATCTAAGATTGAAGCTATATGATAATCAGTTGTCTACGACTGCTCATAGGCTCGGGATTGCTGGATATCTAATATTCACTCGTCTATGTCTCTATATTATGCTTTAGTTTCTAAATTACAAGTATCTGTTCTAGTAACTGTAAATAAGCATTGCCTTAACCTGACAAACATGTCTAAGAAGTTTGAAACCATATGATAATTG
This sequence comes from Geranium rotundifolium, assembly GCA_963920655.1. NCBI lineage: Eukaryota > Viridiplantae > Streptophyta > Magnoliopsida > Geraniales > Geraniaceae > Geranium > Geranium rotundifolium. Next base: position 669,316 of record OY987321.1, read on the forward strand.
ATAATCAACTGTCTGAGACTGTTCATAGGCTCGAGATTGCTGGATATCCAATATTCACTCGATCTCTATTTTATGGTTTAGTCTCTCAATTACGAATATCTGCTCTAGGAACTTTAATTTGTAAACAAGCATTGCATTCATCTGACAAATACGTCTGAGAAGATTGAAACTATATGACAATCAACCGTCTGAGACTACTTATAGGTTCGGGGGTGTTGGATATCAAATTTCTACTCGTCTGTCTATTTTATGCTTTAGTCTCTCAATTACAAGAATCTGTTCTATGAACTGTAAGTGAGCATTGCATTCATCTGACAAACACGTATAAGAAGATTGAGACTGATAATGAATCGTCTGAAACTGTTCATAGGCCCGGGATTGTTGGATATATCTCTATATTGTTCTAGGAAATGTAAATAATCATTGCATTCATCTGACAAACACGTTTAAGATTGAAACTAGATGATAATCAACTGTCTGAAACTGTTCATATCCTTCAGATTGCTTGATATCTAATATTCACTGGTCTTTCCATAAACCCGAATACATAACGGACTGATCTTGATCCTTTCTTTGCCTAGCCGAGCTGAAGAAGAAAACCAACAAACCAAAGAGGCCATCGGTCAAGACACTTTTCGGTAAGCTCCAAAACCTTTTCAGCGTAAATCTTTCTCGTCATAACCAACAAACTGGTCGTTCGTTTTTCTCATCTGTTATTTTTATCCAATTCACACAGACGAAGAGTCGGAGACATCAGATACCTCGGAGAAATCTGCTGCTGGCAGCGAATCACCTCCTCCCCATTCTAGGTAGCCTCCCGAGCGCCTCTCGAGGCTGCACTCAATTTTGTCTAATACATTGGTGGTAGCTTGGCAACAACCTTAAGTTTTGTCTGAAAATGAAAAACCCTCAAGTTTCTGCAGCAACTAAATCAGCCTTGCACCTATTTTTCATGTTGTAGAGCTTAAAAGAGAGGGAAAAAACTGATAGTAAAAACCATGTATAATGTACTTCATTTGTGTACCTCATGAAGTGTATCTATATCATAAAGAAATAGATGATGTGTGAATTATTTTCTCATTATAATTGATCCGCCATTACTTATGATTAAGATAGAGTGAATTCGACTAGGATTTAATATCTTCGATTTGATGTGATTAAAAATGTAAATCACTGAATATGTCTCATTGGTATTTTATACAAAGACAAAATGGCCCATACCCAATGAGAACCGATAAGGATTGTATGAAATTTATTGAACCAAGAAAAAATTGGATGAATATACTCGGTTTAATTTAGTTTGATTGTGGACAAAATCGAATTAAAATCAGTTTGGCTTCAATTGATAGACATGGAACAAATATAAAGTTGAACCAAACCAGGAATGACAATGAGGTAGTTTCAGACAGATTGGCGATCATGTCTTGGAATTTTCCGACAAGGGTGGAGATTTCCCGTTTCATTTTTCCAACCTAAAATAGTTTAAATATTTCTCTTTGATAACATTTCAATTAAAATTAATATTTTTCATTAAATATGTATTATAAAATATTATTCTACCAGAAAATAGTATTTTCTCGTTAAATATGCATTAAAAGTATTATTTGAATAAAAAATATACATATTTCAATATATCAGGTAGAGCAGACTGTGAATATCTCTCCTCGTTTCTGCCTAAATACGAAAAATCCTCGCCCGTCTCCGCCTCAAATGGGACGGGGCATCAAGTCCCCTACAGAGACGAAGAATAATACCATCTCTAAATCGAATTAAAAGCCAACTAATTTAAACGTACAACGCATTTTAGACCATCGATCTTCACTAATTAAACATAAAAAATATAGGGACAATAAAATAGTCTAAAAGTGAGTCAAGAAATTAAAAGTATAAAACACGATTTAAAACAAACTAATCAAACTAGAGTGGAAAATCAATGGTTTTTAGTTTTAAATTTTATTTTCATAAAACCAAGTTGTTAATTTAATTTTAAAACGATTTGATTCAAAATTGAACCGTAAATATTCTTACAACCTTATGTCTCAGATATAAAGTAATAAAATAAAAGACAAAGATCACTAAATATGACCCGAACCCGACCTCGACCGTCACCATTTCTGGAAAGAGAGGAGAGAAGCTCTCTCGACCCTTCCCTTTATTAAGCAAATAACCCAAAAAAAAACCAAAAATCTAAAAACACCAAAAACAAAATAAAGTGTTTTCACAAAACACCAAAAATAAAAAATAGAACACAATAATAAAAAATTTCCATCAGATTTTCTCTCACTTTCTCTCTCTTTCTCTCTAACACATCTTCTTCGAGTTCTTGTTGCCTCCTCCTCCCTCCTTTTCCGATCCCGACCTCCCCTCCAATCCGACCATTCCCATTTCGTTTTCCGCAACAATTTCTCTATTTTTTTTCTCTCTCAATCGCGTCTCGGTCCTCGCTTCCTCGATCAATGTCGCCTCCGATTAGGGTTTCGATTCGCGTCCTGCGGTTGTGGATTTAGGGTGTGGTTTGCGTCGCCCGAGGATGTAGTTGGTTTTGCTTGGCGATCGTTGCTGACATGTTGATTGGATTGAGCTTGGGTTAGGTTGTTGAAGGAAGGGGAGGTGTTTTTGGATTCAATTGGGTGAAATTGAATCTGTTGAGTTTTGGATTAATTTGGGAGTGAATCTGTTTTTTTTTTAATTAGTGTTTGGGGTGTGTTGAGGAGAGTTGTGATCAATGGATCATGTTATTGCTGGGAAGTTCAAGCTGGGGAGGAAGATTGGTAGTGGGTCTTTTGGGGAGCTGTATTTAGGTAAATCCTTGATTTTGTGATTGGTTTGGGGTGTTATGTTTCAACATTTGTGTTTTTGTATTGAATTGATTGATTGTGTTGGGTTTCTGAAAGTTTGTGTTTTGTGGTGGATTTGGTTGGTTTCAGGTGTCAATATACAAACTGGGGAGGATGTGGCTGTCAAGCTGGTATGTTCAATGTTCTATACCTCTTTTTATACACGATCTTGTAATGTTTTGAGCGTTATTGTTTCTAATTTCTTGATGTTTAACGTGTTCGGGTGTTATCGGGGAAAGAAATGCTAGATTTTGTATGGTTGTGGTGTTGGATCATTGGATATGAGTTATTGAATCAATAATATTCAAATATTTTCTTTTTGAGTCAGCATTTGCTATATTAGTTGTTTTTCTCTTCGATTTAGAAGTGAATCTTCGTCTTCCTCTTGGATGACTCGGGCACTTTTTGGACATTGCATTGAACGGCACTTCACTATATTTTAAGCTTTAAACCTTCATTTATCATTTCTGGGATGCATGACCTGTTAGTATTAGTATGGTCACCAGAAGTATATAAATCCCTTTTGATGATGCTTTCATATCTACCTTTTTTCATTTGCATAAATGAACAAGTAGAAGACACATTTATTGGCGAGCAAAGAAATCTAAAGACACTATAGAGTTTAGATCTTGATGGAGCCGGATGTGACTTTCCCTGTACCCCACATGCAGAGGTTACTTGTTAGCGGAAAATGGCTATGTATTTTCACCATATGGGTTTATTTAGTGAAGATAGATGCATCAATCTCACAAGACTTGTAGTTTTAGTTCTAACCACTACTTGTCCTTATATTGCAGGAACATGTGAAGACCAAGCATCCTCAACTTCACTATGAGTCGAAGATCTACATGCTTCTTCAAGGAGGAAGTAAGTTTTGGTTCTTTTCTGTTCTATGTCGAGAAAAACTTAAAATGCAACATTATGTTCGGTAAAAAAGAATAAACTAAATTGACAAGACATAGTAGTATAGAAAACCTGCAACTGAAATTTGATTGCTAAGGCTGTTAAGACTGGTTTTCTCTGATTTGGGAATTAAGCAGGATTTATGTCCACCTAAAAAAAGCATATCACAAACTCTTTCTCCATCCCTTCAAATATTTTGCTTGTGAAAGAAGTCTCAAAATTAGTTACAATTCCAAAGTAATAGTCAAATGAACATCTTGCCCTTCTCTATGCCAAAATTTCTCCCAAATGATTGACTTATGAGTATAGACAGTCCCATCTCACGATGAATATGCTTTTGCTCTGATAAATTGTGACTTCATCAAAGTTGTTGGTAATGTTATGGCTTCCGGATAACATTTAAAAAAATTACAGCGGGAATTCCCCACCTCAAATGGTTTGGAGTTGAAACTGAATACAACGTCATGGTGATTGACCTTCTCGGACCAAGTCTGGAAGATCTATTCAACTACTGCAATAGGAAGTTCTCATTAAAAACAGTATTGATGCTTGCCGATCAATTGGTAAGTATTTGTGATTACTTGTTTCAAAGCAAGTATTGAGCTGCAAAGCTAACCTTTACCTTTCTAATCTGAAACGAAAAAAAAATCTTAGATTAACAGAGTTGAGTACATGCATTCAAGAGGTTTTCTTCACCGTGATATAAAGCCTGACAACTTCCTGATGGGTCTGGGACGTAAGGCAAATCAGGTACAAGACATCATATTACCATAGTATTTCTTTCTTTGGATTATACTACACACATGTCAGCAGATAGCAAATGCCAATCTGGGTTCTTTTGTTTTTTGTGCAAGCTCTTGTTCATTCGGTGTTCTATTTTCAATATTACATGCTTACATTGAGGAGCATTTGATTATTTAGGTTCCACTTTATTATCTTATCTTTTGAGTGGTTATATCATAACAGGTATACATCATTGACTATGGCCTTGCTAAAAAATATAGGGATCTTCAAACTCACAAGCATATACCGTATAGGTAATTATGTCTATTTTCCTTATTTGCATTTTGATTTTTATAGGGATCATCTGTTCATATTTTGGCTTCCTTTGATTGTTTTACATTCTAGTTTGTCTTGGTTCCTTATTATTTAGTGTAACGTATGCTTTATGGTCAAAGGCTTAATGGCTTATCACTAGTTGAAGTTTAATCCTCTATTCTTCGTAGCACTTGGGTAGCAGATCAGAGTGTTCCTTTTCAGTTAAGACTGGGTCCTTACGTTCATTGTCATAAGAGCCATCAGCCTATACTTTTACTATGAAGTATTTAAGTACCCATGTGTCTTAGAGTTGAGAAGTCAATTGCAATGGTCTTTGTGTTCTAATGTTCCTGGCCAACCAATAGTCCCCGTGTTGTACTTTGTTGACTTGTTGTTATTTTTCTTCACTTGCTAATACATGAAAATTATATTCCTGTCAAGTCTTAGCTAGAAATCAATATCCACTTTCACTTGGAACCAATCATCTTCTTTTTGCTATTTTCCTTGTTTCCTCCCTGTTTATGTATTTAATATTTTCTTGGCCTTGAGTTATTAATTGTGTGAATTCTTGTGATTTGACATTGTAGGGAAAACAAAAATCTTACCGGCACGGCTCGCTATGCAAGTGTTAACACTCACCTTGGAGTTGGTAAGTCATGTTATACTTGATGACATGTTGTCAAATTAACAGGCCGGCAGTTTTTTTGTCTCAGTGCACTACATATTTAGTCTATAGTCTATAATTGTGTTCAATCTTTTGCTCGCAGAGCAAAGTAGAAGGGATGACCTCGAATCTCTTGGTTATGTGCTTATGTATTTCTTGAGAGGAAGGTTGAGTGTCCAGAGACTACGTCCCTCATTGATTTTATTTTAATGTTTTTTCAACCTGATGTTGGATATTGCTCTTGTCTTGAACTTTGAAATCTGAAGTATAATTTCCTTGCGTCAGTCTTCCTTGGCAGGGACTAAAAGCTGGCACCAAAAAGCAAAAATATGACAGGATCAGTGAAAAGAAAATGTCGACTTCCATAGAGGTATTGAAACCCTGCTCTCTTTGTTGTCTGAATTAGCCAAATCATTATTTGCCACACTTCATGTAGCATTCATTGCCTATATGGTTCATCAGTCCAATCCCCTATTCCCGTATTGACCTTCGGATCTAGCGGATCCATCGTCATCATGCATTTCGGATGTTTTAACCTGGAGAATGACAATAAGTCTGTAGGCCACCCTTTACTGTTAGCATGTTTATCGGGTGATTACAATTTTGGTTGTATTAATGAACATATGCTCAACAGGCGCTCTGCAAGTCACATCCATCTGAGTTTGTTTCATACTTCCACTACTCCCGATCATTGCGGTTTGAGGATAAACCAGATTACTCGTATCTGAAGAGGCTCTTCCGTGATTTATTTATTCGAGAAGGCATGTGATCACAACTTATTTCCCATTCAACTAAGTTCGGATCTTTGCCTGTATAGCTAATGGGTCTGGAAATTGCTGTTGTTGCAGGCTATCAGTTTGATTATGTATTCGACTGGACCATATTGAAGTATCCCCAGATTGGAGGAAGCTCGAGGCGGGTCAGTACTCGTAGAACTAGGCTTGAATTTATGTCGTTTTGCTGACTAAAAACGCTTATTTTTACTTCACTTTTCTCCGTTTTCAGCAATCCAGTGGGAAACCAGCTGTGGGGCCCTCTGCAGAAAGACCCGAAAGGCCAGAAAGGCCCTCAGGTATCTCGTAATCGATCTCTCTCGATTATCTGATCGCGCTGTATCATGTAAAGAACTGCTATTTGGTTTTATGTCTCACGAGTTTCTCAACCGATCCAGTTGGGCAAGAGATCCGAGGCACGGTTGATCCATTTTCTTCCAGAAGAAATATTTCAAGTTCCGGTCATGGTGATCATACCAAAATCCGGACTCCCGAAAATGCATCTTCATCCAGGGATGTGGTAAGTATTTCACAACATAACTCATTAGCTTCACATCTGAATTAGCATATACACAAACTTTCCATTTTTTAAGCATTCTTCCCTGTTCTTATGTTATCTGTGTTCTATAAGACGCTAGGCTCTAGTTGGCTGGATAGGGACTCAGAGGATTAATAGCTTCACATGATTCATATTTTTCTATTTTTTAATGTTATTAAGTAAATTGCTATATATATACCATCAAAATATGAATTATAATACTATATATAAAAAAATAATAAAAGTATTAATTAGTTTATATTTCAATTTTAGATATTTTCTATAAAAAATGCCTAAATATGTTTAAACCCGCCTAGATCTGTCTAGCTGACTTGAACTGCCCAGTTATGTGAAATCGGGTCGGTGTTCTAAACATTCTTCTGTTTTTTGTTTTGTTTCTATAGCAACCCGAGTTAGAGAAGAAGGGTTCGACATCCAGAAATGGCAGCGCCTCAAGAAGAGCCGTCGCATCTAGCAGCAGGATCTCGTCCCCCGCAGGGCCCTCTGACGGCCGCTCGAGCAGGCTGGCCTCGTCAAGCGCGACCCGGCTCTCCGCCACGCAGAGGAGCCAGACAGTTGACCCCAAACCGTCAACTTTCAGCCGGGGCACGAGTGGGAAGGCCACCGATCCTCTCCGGAGCTTCGAGTTCCTCTCCATCAACAAGAAGTAAAACCAAAAGAAAAGGTGTGCCATTTTCTGCAAGACTGACATGGGGCATCGAATCCTACACGATTACGGTCATTTTAATTTTTACTTTGTGCTTTTTCGTTATCGAGTTTCATGTTGATGTATCGCTTTAATAAAAACTCGAAGAGGAAGAGAAAATCTATGTATGGAGGTTTTAGACTTGTTTTTTTCTTTATACCTAAAGACACCATTGTTGTTCTGTTCGAATCATGTTTCAATCCAACACACCTTTGCCTCATTTTACTTTTGTTTCGAGTTTGGCTTTAAGTTGTCATTTTGATTTATGATTCAATTCCTGACGTACATATTTTTAGTGATGTGCTTTGATTTGTTTGTTTTATCTTATTTTTAAGATGATTTAGACCTGTATTTTAAATGCTTAAACCGAGATAAGAATGACATACGAGTTTGAAGAAGATCTACCGATCACAAGATTGAAGATTCCCATTAGATTTAGAGTATTTTGCCTCAATAGATTCACAACAAGGCGAATTCAAGACAAATTTAATAATTCTCATATTTGTTTGTGTTCTTTAAACCATACATATTTTGAGTTCTGCATTTCAAACATAGGAGCTATATTCAGATGACCTGAATTGAGCTTACATTAGAAATAATGTAGGACAAGAACATAGACAATGTATCCGACACCCAAATATTAATTCCTCCGAATAATCAAACAACAAACTAGAGCGAAAGTATCAAATAGCGAGTTCCAAAAACCATAACTAAGTTCAAGATATTAAAAGAGAGGTAGTCAATCTCAGGCTGCACTTTCCTTCTTAAGCTTTGCAAGCTCCTGTCGGATGAGTCCACCCCTCTGTAACACAACAACAATAAAAAAAACTTAGTTCCTCGTCATTTGCATTGGATTGGAACTATCAGTTCAGAAGAAAGAGAAATAATCACAATACTGCAAAATTGATTGATACTGAGAAATAATCACAATACCCCTCTTGATCTTGCTATTGGAACTCATCTTGGATTCTAAGTTGTAAGGTGAGTTTATAGTTCTAGTGTTATGGTTGTAAATTGTGAGCATGAGTAAGTGTTGTAGGCGTTAACCTTCATCCTTGCTATCAAAAATCAAGTTGGATACTATGTTACATGAACAGTTTATAGTTCCAGTGTTATGGTTGTGAATTATGATACTAACCTTGATCTTTGCTAACAGAACTCCAGTTGGATTCTAGGTTACATGAATAATTTATAGTTCTAGTGTTGTGGAGTGTTTTAAAATCCCCACAAGCCCGATTAGTCTTGATTGATCTCCTATTAATCCATTAATTACCGAATAGTTTCTAAAGGCCTTAACCGCGCGACTAGGGCATACCGCTTTCAGAACACTAGTTATGGTTGTGATCATGAGTAGCGGTACAAGTGCTAACCTTGATCTTTGCTAGCATTAATTTGAACCTATCGAAATCATTAAGTGCCGCTCTCCGCTTCTGCACAATCAGCTTCCTTCCCCAAGAACTGCTCTCCCACTTGTTCTTCACATCTGCCAATCGAAGTACATGTCAGAACCACACAAAAAAAGCGTTGAAAGAGAATTGAAATTTGAGAGGCAAAGAGAAGAAACATTTTGCACTGACCGGCAGCCTCCATAGCTTCAATCAGAGTCTTCTTCTTCGGAACTCTCTTGATATCAATCTTGATATCGGTGAGCGAGAGCCTCTTGAAGTTCATTTGGCTCCGAACCATATCAGGAGCATCGACAAGAGCCTGTCGAGTTTCAAGACCAGACAACAACATGAGAACAATGGGAAGAGACCGTTTGTATTCAAATTATATATTAAACAAAGATTTGTCACATCAAAATATCATATACAGTTTCATAGAATAACATAATGATTAAGCACCCGAAACAAAGCAGTCACACGGCTAAACAAAGGAACAAATTCATATATTGTAGAATTCAGAAAAAAGTAGTTTTCATCACATAGGTAATGAATTAGATCCATACAGCTTACACACAAGCACCTGAAACAAAGCAGTCACACGGCTAAACAAAGGAACAAATTCATATATTGTAGAATTCAGAAAAATGTAGTTTTCATCACATAGGTAATGAATTAGATCCATACAGCTTACACACAATGCTTTAACACAACAACATCATATATTAATTTATAAGTAGATGATGCATTAAGCAAACTGTTCGCGGAACAATTGCCTTACATCACAGTGTAATATACAGGTTGGAAACCAGAATGCCCGGGAAAAACAACACTCAGCTGAAGGCAAGTAATCACGTTCTATTCAAAATCCGTAAAAAAATAGCTCTACAGCCTCTCAGTAAAAACCCTTTTCACTCAGGCTCCAACCACAACAAAATTCGAGCTTCAGTTCAGCTAAAATCCCATGCAATTACTTCAAAAACACGAACAAAGCACAACATCAAGAACACAATCATTCAACAACCAATGCAGCGTGTTACAGTTCAATAACCACAAAACACATTGAAATCAAATCGTAAATCACAACAGAAATGAACCAAAAACACCATTATCATACCCTGTTCTGATCGATGACATCGACGATCACGACGAGCCTCCCATAATCTTTCCCGTAGTTCACGAGAGCGACCCTACCGATCTCCACGTACCTCTTGAAAGGCTACAGAAAACACAAACACGCAGATCCAAACAGAAACAGTAAGAAAATAAATAAATAAATCATAAATTCAAACGAAAACGAAATCGAATACAGTGAAGATCGAGATAGAATCTGAAACTGGCTCACCATTTTCGGCGATCTGAGAGCTTTCGAGCTCGAATTCGGCGACTGAGAGAGTGAAGAAGAAGGCTAGGGTTTCTGGAGAATTTTGGGGGTTTTGATGATTGGGTAGTGATCAAGTGCGGTCGGTCGTTGTGTAACACAAAACACGTGTGTCGTTTTTATTGGGTGACGTGAAAATATAATTACTCGGTTTTGTTTAGTTGATAAAAGGATTGTTCCATATTGGGCCTGGGCCGCCTGGCCTGATTACAAATTGGCCCAACAGGAAACACGGACCTTACTAATGGGTTGGCTTGTGATTTTCAGAGTTATTGCATAGCATTAAAATTTTAGTTTTTTTCTTTAATTTAATTGTGATTTTTAAAAATATTTTTTTGTCTAGATTTTTAGTTGGCGAGTGAAATAATTTGGGAGAAATGAAATGAAGAAGAGAAACTAAGTGTCGATTTGAATGTTATAACACGAAAAATTGAGTGCAGCAGAAATAAGGAAAAATATTAAAATATTATATTATTTGTGAATTATGTCTACAAGTAAGAGGAGAGGAATTTTATGAGATAGGAATGAAATAATTTGGGAGAAATGATTAGACGAAGAGAAATCAAGTGTTGATTTGAATGTTATTACACAAGATTGAGGGCAAGAAAATAAATAAGAATATTAAGGATTTATATGATTTGTGAACGATGTCTACGAATAAAGGAGAAAGATTTTATCAGAGAAAGAAACGAACACCATTAAGTTTTATGATACAAAATGATAGTCGGAGGAGTGAAAAACGAGTTCTAAAACTAGGGATAGTGATGTGAAAAATGAGTGTAGTTGGAAATCGTAATATGTACTTATTTCTAAAAAATTAAGTTGTGGCAGTTAACTTGAAAATGTGTATAGTTCAGCATAGTGATTGTAATTATAACAACATAGACAACATGTGTCATATTCAGTGTAAATGTGAAAATAACTTTAATGTCATACACATACTTACATCGTCATTATCATACACATTACACACTAGAAGGTTATATAAATAAATTCTTGATTGGGGTGTTCATCAGGTCGAGTGTAGATCCGTCAGACACTTACTTGGCCTGCCTGATCTGGGTCGGGTCTAGAAGACTATGACCCGTGGCTCACCTGTTGGTCTCTATCGAGCTACGTGCCAAAAACTCTTCTAGAAAATTGGGTCAAATTGAAACTTGTTGGACTTTATAAAAAGGACAAACATGCCAATATAGAATAATGTTTGAACTATGTTAAGCTCGAAGATTTGAAATTTTAAATATTTAAAGTATATATAAAATTAAACAAACAAAATATGTCATTGCCGGCATGTCTATTAAGGAAGAAGAAAAAAAGAAACGACGATATATCATCGAGAGAGGAAGAAAATTGATTTGACTTGATATGAGCACCGTTATGTATATATATTTTAAATTAACAGAGTTTCAACTAACGGCGTGTTTAGTTTTTTTAAATTCTGATCACATGCCTATCACGTTTCAATAAAAATCCTAAAGTAACCCTAATAGGTTTGGAACACAAATATTTTTCATCAAGCACTTGGAATTGAAATGTATTTGATTAGTGCTTGTTTATGTTCTTAGTGGAGGTTTTCTTTGGAAACATAAGAAAATTTATTGAACTTTATTTTTGTGTGATGAGTAAAGGGCACAACTATGAAATTTTGAATATTTAGTCTCCTAAACTTGTCAAGAAGTAAACTCCCTAAACTTAGATTTTCCCATAAATTTAGTCTCTTCCCTACATTTTCAATTGGCTAAAAAGAGTATTAGAATTTAGAAGAAACAACCCATTTCCACCAAAATAGTCCCAAAAAAAGCCTTGCCTTGACCAAATTGTGATTTCGAGTTCTCTTCCAATCCAAGAAGATGATGGTACAATTTTTTTTTCCGATCCCATTTTTCCAATTGTGAGAGGTTTTGTTGAATCTTCCATGGGAATTGCCTTAAACCCTTAATTCAGGTCGAAATATAGCTGGAAAAGATGTCGTCGGGTTCGAACAATAAGATGTCGTCAGGTTCGAACAATAAGATAAAAGGTTTTTTCAAGGGACTCAAATACATAACCCAGAAATTTGGTACATAAATCTCTATCTCTCTCGTTTAGTGAATAATGTGCATGTCAATATGCTGCATATACACATATTTTTGGTACACATGTCTCCCCAAGCATACCTATGGGTAAATTGAAAAAAAATAGACGTGAACTTATATTATTTTCTCGCAAATTATGTATATTTATAAAAAAAATTAACAAAAATGTCATTAAAATCAAAGTTTTAAAAAATAAACTCCAGGTCGTCATTTTTTACTCCCTCGCACGCCATCGATGTCATTTTGTAAGACTTTAGATCGAGACGACACTGAGTCAAGAGAAAAACCGACGAGCTCGAGTTGAAAAACATTATTTATTTACTTTGTTTATAAAAATATATTAATATTTAAGTGTTTTTTTGTCATTTAAGGATAAATATACACATTTTACCAAAAAAAGTACATGTTAAATTCACTTTCCCGTTTTACAAAAATAAAAGTTCAGTCACTTTTTACGATTTAACCCAAAGTATATTTGTTTCTTATATTGTAAAGAATGTGCAATGCTAATATATTTTCTTGCATGCATTGTGAAGAAAGTGAGAAACAACAACCTGAAATGCAGATAGGTGCACCCACAGATGTAAAGCATGTAGCTCATATAGGTTGGGATGGTCCTTCTGTAAATCCTCCAAGCTGGGTCGGTTTTTATTTTTTATTTCCTCTTTCTCTTCTTTAAGGTTGTTGTCTTTGTGACACGAAGTCGTCAATAATTTTAAATTTCTGTGTAGATGAGTGACTACAAAGGAGAGGGATCGGAGGCGGCCGGAGAAAGTGAAAGTGGTACATTTTGTCCCCTTATAACTCATATCAGTGCAATTTAAATTTTAGGGGTTGTTTGATCGAATCAATCCAACTTTTGTTCATGAAGAAGTATCTTGATGCGATGCGGTCGAAGAAGTCGGTATGCAGAAGTTAGAACGCTTGGAGTTATCGCGAAAATGTCAGATTTGAACAAAAGACTAGTGTTTTCCAGGCAGAAACTGCGATTTTGACCCTCAAGATGATCTCTGATGGTTGAAATTCGTCGTACTTCATGACAAAGCCATGACTTTGACTTAGACCGCCGTTTCTGCCCGGAAAACACTAGTCTTTTGTTCAAATCTGACACTTTCGCAATAACTCCAGGTGTTCTAGTTTCTGCATACCGACTTCTTCGACCGCACCACATAATATCCTGACAGATTTTTATAAAGAGAATGTATGGACAGTGTTTATGCTTCAGTTTACATGTATAGCAAGTCTAGAAGAACGTGATCTTCTCGAACTGATTCGATAAATCTTCAAATACCAAGAATGATAAAATATCTCGAATCTCAAATAGGACAAGAGTTTTTTTAAAATTTATCGAGGTAGCAAAACCCGCCCCCACCTCACTCGTGATATATAAAATAATACGATCAAATAATATTTATCTTTAAATATATTTTAATAAGGGTCTTGAAGAACGATATTTGTGTCTTGTCATATTGAAGATATCAAATCTCGACCCCAGTATCTTTCCCCATCTCTAAAATCCAATGGAGATTATTTTGATACATAACTTGTACAAATGATAGGTAAAATTACTTTGTTAATATCATTTTGTTTTGGTTTCTACTTAAATGCATTGAACAACAGATACTACAACCCGATCCGCGCCCCGAGACATGCCAAAATCGTCGAGGCGAACCGTCAGTGAAATCCATAGAGACAGATCAGAAAGAGGTAAATCAAAAGGATCGAGGAAGTCATCACGGCACAGCCTCAAAGTCTCCGACAATGCTAAATCGGGTCTCTCCTACAGCTCGGACCCCGAGTCCAGCAACCCGGACCGAGAACCCACCAAGAAGACCCGGAGAAAGAAGTCCAAAGACACATCAACCGGGTCGAGAAAGTCCAGATCGTCGAGGGCAAGCTTGGACTCGGAAACCGGGTCGGGTCCCGTATCTAAACCTAAAAACGACGGTAGTGATGGGCTCTCTTGAGAGGATTCGGGTATAGAGTGTGTTTGGCGACAGGGATAGATAGATCTTTGCTTAGTTTAAGTTCAACCTTAACCTTGACTTTGGATGAACCTTGTAATATAAAGAAAAAAACACAACTAAATGTATATTCGTTTTGTTTTCAACCTCTGCATTTCATTAATTATCATAGGTTGTTTTGTTGATCATCAATTCAAATTTTGTAGAAATTTATATCATATATAACTAGAAGGCTTAAACATGAACATAAATGTTAATACATAGGAAATCAGTAGATATAATGTAGATGGTTAATTGACATACATATTTTATTTAAAGCGGATTTAGTGATTTTCGTTCACTACCCATTGGATCGGAAATACCAAGTTCCGTCATGTTCAGGATATTTCAACTCTATACAAAAAATGACAATGGAACAAGTTCAATATGAATTTAGTGAACTTGTCAGATCGGGGGTATCGGGTCCCTGTTGAGTTAGGGAATTTTTGCATTCTCTACCTAAAACAACTATTTTATTCTGTTTTGACCCATTGCTAACATAAATGACATACTGAAGTGTACAAAACTCAACATCATCGATACTAAATATGACCGGAAAAAATATTATGAACAAAACAAATTATTTCAAACACTATTTGTAAGATATCATCTTGAAAAAGTTCTTTGAGAGTAAGATCATGTTACATTGTTACTATTTTATTCTCTTTGAGAATGAAAAAGAGCCAACCTTATTGGCAACAATTATAGTCCATTTGTAAACAAATTCAAAAATCAAAATTTGAAACTATCTCCATTATAGAAGCAGCAAAAAAATACCTCAACTGGACAGTGCTTTAACTGCTTTCTGGGCAGCATCATCCAAATCTTCAGCTGTTATAAGTGCCATGCCACTTTCCTGCACAAACAACCACAACCACCAGATTTTATCAGATTTTCATACATTGGAGATTCAGAAATCGGGATGGCAACGGGGAGGGTTTAGCGATCCCCCGTCCCCTGACCCTTTTGCATCTCTATAAGACGGCAATGGGCAGGTGCGGGGAAGATTTAGTAATCCCGTGCCCTATCCGTTGGATTAGGAACACCACTGTCGGATTCAGAGATTTTTGTCATCCCTATTCATAAAGTAATGGACTTAATGTCATCATACAACGAGGTTGGATCTCGGATCAAGGTTTTTTACCTTCAGAATTCTCTTTCCTTGATCAACATTGGTACCTTCGAGGCGAACCACAACTGGTACTTTCAGTGCAACCTTACACACAAGTCCACATACAAGTATAAGAAATTGTAATAACTCGGATGATTATGGTAAATAAATGAAAATAAACTGGGAGCCGTAAACGCTCTCACCAGCTTGGCAGCATTGACGATTCCACTAGCAATCACGTCACATTTCATTATTCCCCCGAATATATTCACCAGGATTGCTTTCACTTTCTCGTCGGAAGTCAATATTTTGAAAGCCTCAACCACCTAATTCACATAAGGTTTCTTTAGAGGCTGAGTGAAGCAATAACTCCGGTGCAAAAATGAGATGCTTGCGCAAAGGGTTTTAGGTAAGGGTTTGGTGACAGAATAGTACTAAAACGAAGACATCACCTGGTTTTCAGAAGCGTTGCCACCAACATCTAAGAAATTGGCAGGTGTTCCTCCGTGTAACTTGATGATGTCCATGGTGGCCATTGCCAATCCTGCTCCGTTCACCATACACCCGATTTCTCCATCCAATCCAATATAGTTCAAATCTGCTTTCGCAGCAGCTACCTGCAAGAAAGCGATAAATATCATTTATGTAAAATGATATATAAATATATGCATATGCAGTGTTCTAAAAATCCCGACTACTCCCCTATTAATCTTCTGTTGATTCCCAATTAATCCTTAAACCCGATTAATTTTTGGATTAATCTCGATTGGTCCCCAGAAGGCCCTCCCACCCGACTAGCGCCTAGCAATTTTTAGAACATTGCTCATATGTTAACAGTTCTACAGTATTCCCTGGATAACCCTAATTCTTAAGACAGCCTTATTTTTCTGGAATAGAAAATCTCAACATTGTAGACATTCCACAAGTCAATACCTCTCGAGGATCTTCCTGCGATGGATCGCGGTACATGAATATCTCCTTCTGGCGAAAAGCAGCATTATCATCGAAGTTCAACTTAGCATCGGCGGCAACCAACTGATTATCAGAAGTCTCTGCCATGGGATTAATCTGTACAAGAAATTACAAGCTGTTCAGATCGAGATCCCCAATTTCGAAGCATAATTTTTTTTATCAAATAACACTTATGGAATGTAATAGTGCTCACTTCTAGTAGGGTGCAGTCAGTATCGCAAAAAAGTTTATATAGCTTCTTCACTTGTTCCATGGCATCTTTTTTATCGGTCACCTTGGGAGCCAAACCATCTACGACCTTTGCAGCATCTTCATCAGTAATTCCTTGGAAGACATCAATAGGCACCTATGAGAATTGAAAAAAAAAAACAAAACAGTGGAGCAGTTACAAAATGAAGGATACAGTAATAGAAGAGGCCATGGGTGGTACAAACTAAAACATCAGAAGAAAACACATAACAACCTTTATAATCATGTCAGGATATTTCTCTGCGAGGTCTTCAATGCTAGTTCCACCTTTACTACAGGCAATAATAAGCTGGAAAATAGCATGTGTAAGTAAGTACGTTTGAAAGAGAACAATAATATAGATCGAGTCCAGAGCCCCAATCATTCACAACCAATGACAAGATTATGCATAAGGTAGAAACGTACTGGGCCAGCCGTTTTGCGATCCAAAGTGATAGCAAAGTACATTTCATTTACCAGAGACATTTTCTCACATAAGTAAACCTGTTAGACGATTAGAAACAAAATAAATGTTCAGATTGCGTACTCATATGCACCGTTTATCAAAGAGCTTAAGATTTTAAAGCTAGGCATCAATTAATTGGACAGAACAAAAGAAAGAGAAATCAAATGTGTTTTCAGTCCATCTGTAGACTTGTTAGAAAAAACAAAGGCGTACCTTGCTGACAAGTTTGCCTTGGGGACCAGTTTGTTTGGTAACAAGTATCTGTCCAAGCATCTTCCCTGCAAGAATTGACAGACCATAAGATGGAAATATAGAGAAACTTCTAAAGAACGGCGTCAGTTCTCATAATATATTTACAAAAGGCTTAGTCATGTAAGAAGAAAAGCAACCATTGTTCCGAAATTTTCAGTCAGTAGTCAGTACAACTTCCTAAAGGATAACTTGAACACACACAAAAAAGAAACTTAACAGTCAACTATTTCAGTTGATAATTGATGCATCGTCTGATACTAAATTCATCTGCCTTCCACTAAAATGGATCTGGAGGTAATCTTATGATCTAATAATCTGGGCTTGTAAAGAAAGACTAACAGAAAGTCAGAATCAACCACAACTTAAACAAAGATATACTATAGTTTCAGTACCAGCTAATTCTTCAACTTGGTCCCTCTTTACAATGTGTACTCCACCCTTAAGCCCGCTTTTAAACGTTCCCAGTCCTCGCCCACCAGCTAGAACTTGGCTCTTGACCACCAACTGCACCAGACCAGAACAACAGACAGAAATTTCAAACTATTTTTTACAAACCGATTGAGTAGTACCAGATAAGCCGATAAGCAAATACTTAAATCCGATTCGATAGCAACAACCAGTGGGTCAGCTTCAACAATTACCTCACTCTGATTCGGAAACACATCCTGAACCACCTTCCTCACTTCTTCAGTGGAAGAAACCGCCACTCCTTTCGGAACATTAATTCCGTACTTACCCATCAACTCCGCCCCCTGAATTCACAAAACCACAAGTCATCAATTATAGCATCCACTCAACAAACCAAACTGACATCAACGTCTCAACTCTCAACCAGTTACATACAAAAATATTGCAAAACCATGGGAACAAATAGATCAAAAGCCAGAAACCATTACAATTACAGTTCATTGTATGACCCATAGCGTTCTACTAAGCTACTTTCACTTATTTTCTGTTCACTATCAAGCTGAATATCACATCCTAATGTTGTTATTTCTCTTAGAGCTACAAAAAAAATGACAAAAACACTACAGATCACGGATCAAAACACAGATCGTTAATCTTCAGAAACAACAAGTTTACTCTAATTTTCTCGGCAGCCAAACAGAAAACAAACGGATCAAAGCATACAAACCCCCAAATCCTGCCAAAAACAACAAATACGTACAGTGATGAGGTGGAGAACAATAATTCACCTGATACTCGTGGATGTTGAGGCGACGGAGCTGCTGTTGCTGCCATTTTCCGGCGACGGAAAGGGAGCGACCTGCGAGGTTCTTGAGCAATCCTCTCACCATCGTCACACTGACTGAGAGAGATCGAATCGAAAATTTACAGAATCGCAGAGACCAGAAACCCTAGAAATGCTTGAATAGCTGCTCTGCGATTGAGCTGAGCACAGAATGCGGGAGAGAGACGCACAGACTCGACCAGGTCAGAATAGTTTTCTAGTTTCTTTATTTTCATTTCTGACCCACAAACTTTACTTATTTCGTTTTGACCCGTGTATTTTCCTTAATTTCGTGCTGCATAATAGTTGAATGTTCTAGAATAAATTTTTAATTTAATTTCTGACTATTTTTTTATATTTTATCCAATCTTTCAAATAGGTGTTTTGTTTTGTATGAATCTAGTCTTTCTATTTTAACTTGGTCCATGTATACCCATAATTATTAAGTATTAACTAAAATGTAACATAATTAAATGTTGTAGGTGAAGTGAAATAATGTGAGTTATTAAGTAGAACAATATCAGCATTGTTTGACGAATTAAAATGTCCTAAACACGCTCGAAATATATTTTTTCGAACTGTTTTTAGTCTCATGATGGTGTTAAAAAGTATGGGCGACGAAATTGAAGATATTTTCGCTAATTAGTGACGTGCTCTTTTGCAGGGATTCGTTTCTGGTTATTTGCAATCGTTTTTTGTGGTGTCCTGCAAAATGATTGGACAATGCAGTGATGGGGACAACGGTCGTGGGATATGGTACCATACGAGTAGCTTGTAATTTTTATACCGACAATATTGATGATTAAAAATAAATATTGATTTAAAGAATTAGAGAGTGCTCGTCTTGACTGACTGAATTAATCATATTAATCAATTTTAGGAGTCATATTGAAACATATATTACATGTTAGGGCTAAATTGTAATTTCATAAATCTCATACATGCCAAAGAAACTTCTTTTACTCTTTAGAAGCACATAACAGCTCTACAATCAACTAAAACTTGAACACCAAAAGTTAAGTTGAGAGATCACACATTATAGTACAAAATTCTTTTGAATCACTTTCAAAACCTATTCACTATCATAATTTCACATCCATTTTCACCCATAGCTTGGTTGGCTGTTGATATTCCCCTTGTCGTCGAGGGATTGGCCGCCAAAGTCAACCCTCTCTGGCCTCAAACCTAGTTTTCATTAAAAAAAATTAAAGAATGAGGGTGATCCAATGCAATTCATCATTGGCAAGAATTTGCAAGAAATGATACTAAAGGCTATCACAAGCAATGAAAGTTCATGGTTGTGAAATTATCCAGAATGTACAGGGGATTGAACAAAAAATATATGAGCATAATATAATCCATGTGCAAACTGCAAAATTATCCAAAAAGTGTAGGGAATGAAGCGAAAATTATTCAAGCACAAGTAAATAAAATCGCTTCTGAATGGAGAATTTGTGAGTTTAGCATACCCGAGGAGGCTACTGATCTTTGGCACTCCAATATACCTTGGAAAAGCCGCCTCTAGTTTCTGCCCTACCAAAGTCAAGAAATAAAAAATATGTCACATATCATAAAGAAGTTCCCAAAAATAAAAAGCTATAGATAGAAACATAAATATGAACAATGTGATTAATTTGTTATAGTTCGATTGTCTTTTCTTCATACTGTATAAGCCTTTCATTGCCATTTTCAAAGCCAAAAATGCAACATATGGGTTGAACTGTAATAACATGGTAATACATACACAAAGTACAGAAACATGAATTCAGACACTATATGCAAAATGGGTGTGGTAAGTATCTATCCTTCAGACAGGAGACGTTATAATTCCTTGACAATATACATTCAACGAAAAGGGCTGAAGAAAAAATTAGTCATTTACCTTTACTTCAGGTCTATGCATGAAATGAAATAGTTGTATTACAAGACAAAGACAATGACGATTATCTTACAAATTTTAAGGCACGCTACTCGTTTTGGCTTTTCAAACACCTAAGGAGGCTAAGGTGCAATTTGGTTTGACAATGTGTTGATATAGTTGGATAGCTCACACAATATCCATGGTGTGCTAGAAAAAAACTAGTACAAAACAAGTTGAAAACAGTTACCTCGTTTCTCGTTCAAAGACAAGAACGACTGATGGACTCGGGTGGAAAGCAAAGCTCTCCCACTCCAGACAGTTGATCTCCTTCACCCAGCCTTCATCGATCTCGAAATCATCTTCACCGATAACATTCTCGATCGGGTGCTGCTAGAAATACTCTCATGATCTAACCCCCCGCCCCACATCTGCATCAACCAGCCAGTTTGGATTATCTTCCTCAACCGATACTCCCTTACCTTTTACATCGCCGTCTTCATCATAACCATCGCTGTTATCAGAATCCATTCAAGCGATTCGTATACAAAATCAACTACTGCAACCGCTTCACTCCTGCGGCCACGCCTTGACTTCTTTGTGATTGCTGTAGGGAAGATTTTTTCAGGATTCTCACCTTCATTCTCAGATATTCCAGTTTTCACTCGACGACTCCTTTGTCTTAGATTTTGATAGGGCCAGGATCGGGTTCTGAACCAGACTCTTGAAACAGAAAACAAGGAGTCAAGGACTAAATTTCAGGTTATGCCCGTTATACCCAAGGGAGACGCCAATTAAGTTTGAATGGGAATGGGCACAACAACACAGTCTAATTGCTACAAAAGGACGCAACTTGGTATCGCCATTTACAACATTATGAATCATGAAAGCTCCCGGCATAACAAACCTTTGAGAAATCAACATTTTCTCCACCCTAACGAGGAACTCAATCTAAAACGGAGTTTATATCAATCCTAACACAAGCCCGAGCTCAAATCCAAACAAAAAACCTACACAAATAAATCAATAACAGCATATTCCCCAACTCCTGAGTCCTGAGTATGTAATTTCAAAATCAATAATGCTCCATTACAGTTCCTCAATTCTGAATCTGAACTAAGATCCAAATCAATCCCTAAATCACGTTTTTGTGCCAATTCAGTCTCTAACCAAAAATTTATGTTCAAAAATCTTCTAAACATAGCAGAACTTCGGGAATCCAAGAATTCCGAACAAATTCCACCAGAATCAACATGAACACAGTGTATAAATCATATACAATTTTAGCATTTCACGAATCGAGAAGGAAAATGGCACTGGCTTTAATAATACAACCACAGAGTCTAACTATTCATCTCTAACACAATTTTTCGATCATTTGAGGCTCAATTTATGGATCTTCAACAGGTTCGTCAACATCGAATAGAAACTCATCGCCCAAATCACAACCCTAAACCAACAATAACACCATCAAGCTCCGGCGAAGGCACTCACCTGAAACAGACCTAATCGGTGGCGGATCGGAGATCGGAAATTTCTGGGCTCCGATCTTCGAGCTCAGAAATCGATTGATTTCAGACTGAGAAACTGATGTTCTAATTTCGAGTTTACGGAGAAGATAAAGCTGACGTCACATGCGTTTCATTATTATTTAAATCGTATCATATATTCCTAATTTTTTGGATTTTTTTTACATAATTGTTTTGTGACTATGTTCATATGGTTTTGTTTTGAACTTGTCCGATTAATTAATTAATTTTGTTTTAAAATTTATAATTAATTGTTTTATTTTATAATTAAGTTTTGATGAGTTCTTAAAAGACATTTTCTTAATTCTGAGTGATAAACTTCAATGAATAGTTCTCATATACATATGGTTTAAAGTGTCATTTGTTTTATCCCCACTTTAATTACTTACTCTTTTATTAATTGTAATATTTCAACTCATATTGAAACAAATGTATGAGTTTAAATGATAAATACAGTGGTTTCAGTTATTAATTTCGTCAGTTTGAAATATAAGTCGTCATCGAATACAGATAATTTGCCACTATAATTGAATAGCAATAAAGAAGGCACAAAACGAATCTAATAATTCTCATTCCCTTATCGCCAGATCAGGATATCAAGTTTTCGTCGAGTTTATAAGTTTGTCTTGTCATACGCACGACTTGCGCAACTGTGCGAGGCTATTCGATCCGGTGCATATATGACGTGGCGACTTTCTTGACACGGCAAAATCTCAAACGACACATCCAATATGGGTCTTCCGACGTAGGTTCCAATGACCATCCTGCAAACCATATTTCGTTGATGAATCGAGTTTATGCGTGACAACAATTCTAACAAAATATTAAGACTTTTAAAGTAGAAGTCAGACTGATTAAATAATTTTAGAACATCAAAATTTAAAACACTAACGATATTGTCATTCAGACATGTAATAACCATATTCATGATAATTATCGACAGTCTCTAGTAAGATTAATATATATATGTTGTTTTATTTGGACTTCCCATCCAAAAACCAAAGACATTTCATTAATTCATTTACATTACTCGAAATTATCCAAGAAAATGCAGTATTTTTGGACCGTCACTCACACACGGAAAACCAAGAGACGCACGACAAGTCACCACATGATTTTCACCACTCGTCTCATGTTCAGTTTTCGATGAAACTAATTAACAATTGACAAATTCGACACATCAATAATTGTTCTGAGTGCATGTACACTACACAGCAACAAGAACTGTAACCGAAAATAAAATTTTCCAGAGAAACAAACAGAAAGTACCGTCAACACGAAAAGGAAAAAAGAAAAAAGAAAAATTGCTTGTGCAATTAATATATAAATTACTAACAAAAGAAACAGTAACAGCAACAACAATCACAGTAGTAACAAAGGGCTCAAAATTTTCCACAGCCGCGCCGGCCAATGGGACCGCCCCACGTGGCGGCGCCGCGTGTACACGTCACCTGTGCAAGAACCGCGCGAGCTGGGTCGGGTTCACTATCCCCGGCAGGTGGGCCCCGCCCGGGCCCAGCAGACCCGCCACGTCGGCGTAGATCCGGCCCGTTTCTGCAGCTCCGGCTCGGTCCATCGGCTTGGGCTTCGAGTTGGTCGATTGTTGTTGCTGCTGTTGTTGTTGGGTCGTCCTCGGCTCGGCTCGAGCCGAGTCCCACGGCTTCCCGAAGAGCGTGCCCAGGGTGAGGAACTCGTGGGCCAGGTAACCGGCCATGACCAGGTTCGGCTTGCCCGGCTCGGCTTTGACCGTGACCGGGACCGGCTCGGCGTGCCCGGCTTGGGGCCTGTTTGGCTTCGGCGGCTTGTTGAGGGCGTCAAAGTCTTCTCTCTCCTTGCGCTTATTTCGACGGGGTGGGAGGTGCATAGTTTTTGTACTCATGGCCTCTTTTGGTGCATGCCACGTCACCACTCAAAAACCAAAATAAAAAAAATAAAAAAAAATAATCCCGGATCCAAAAAAACCCAAAATTAAAAAAAAAAAAATTTAAAAATTTCCTTTTCAGGGGCAAAATGGTAATTTCACGGGAGCGGCGGAGTCCGGCGGGTGCGGCGGTTTCCGGCGGCGGCAGGAGAGAGGGGAGGAGAGGAATTGGGGAGAGAGAGAGAGAGAAATTAGAGGGATCATAGCAAGAATGAGATTGTGGGTGGTTGGAGATATATATAGAAGCGGGGTCTGGTAACTGCCACCGGGCTTGGGTACTAATTACGAGAATACCAGAGACCACTTGAAATTACGGATTTACCCTTTCTTCTCTGCCCATGACTCTACGTATTTTTTACCCTTTGGGGGGCGTTGCCATGCCAGCAAGTTATCAGTTGAAAATGAATAAAAATAGATTCTTATTTAGATCATTGGGTAATTATTCCCTGGGCACAGACCCACCGACTCTCCCCTGCACCTCTGTAAATCCTAAATCCTACGCCTAATTTAATTTTTTTGGTAAATTAAATTTAAAATATTAATTAATTAAATAAAATTTCATCCAGTATCTAATGAAATTGTTTACAAATTCTTCAATTTTTTGTAATTAACTTCTAAACACGTTATGATTGATGGTCGAAATTTTTTATCTGTACGACTAATTATTAACATTTTAAAGAAAATGTGATTGATAATATAATTTTTGATTTGTCTGATCAGTTTTTATATAGATTCCGATTGATCGGTGAAAAGTTTTTGTCTATCCGACCAGTACTTAACGTTTTCTTAATTGTTTATAATTTGAAGTAAAAAATGTTGATTTAATTTTGTAATTTTTGGGTTGGGGAGTCTATGGAAAGGGTGTGTACACAATGACACTGACCCTTCTGTTGTTTAGTGGCTGGCTGAATCTGAGCCGTCCATTTTGCTATTCTTTATCGACATCCTCTTTTTGGTAAAATCGTGTGAAGGTTATTAATTTTGATGTCCACGTGTCCTTATCAATGTGCTTAGACCTTCTGCCCAACTATTTATTTAACCTTTATTACATGGTCTAGAACTCTGTATTATTTTCCAAACCGGTCCGGAAAGTGAACCGGTTATATTCGACTCGGTTCGATCTTTAATCTTTATATTTTGTCGATTTGATACGGGATGGTCCAAACCGGTTCGATTATTTTATGTTTATGGGAAGAAAAACAAAATATGAGAACAGTTTTTTAGTGATTTTATGTTTTTATTTCATGAAATATTAACATTTTGTCATTCAAAAGTGAGATACGTTTAATTTTCAGTATACTGAAAAATGTCATGCGTTACTAATGAAGATAGAGTATCTTGAACGAACGCTTGCTTGATCAATTGGTTAAACACTTGAGTTTTGGGCCAAAGGTCTTGGGTTCGAGTAATGACACGGTATCTCGTCTTTATTTCTAACTTCAGCTGAACTTCTCTCGGTAGGAGTCAAGTGGCAATATTGGACCACATTTTACATAAGGGTGTGTATTGATCTCAAACAAATTGCAATAGTCTGAAATTTTTGAAATACCGAAATTACAGTTAATAAAATTATGTTATAATATAGATTAGCCCGGTTTTCCAATTAAATTTGATCCGGCCTTTTTCCGAACGTTGGACCGATATCCGGTATAAAAATTTGTATGATGATTTTTGTGTTTTCCTCGTCAAATATCGACATTTGTTACTAAAACCAAGGTCTATATAATTGAAGTGTTTCAAAAAATAATGTGCTCGGGCCGATTAGATAAAATCGTTTGAGACTAATCAAGAATTAACAACAAATATTCGAGTTAAATAGATTGATCAATAACTTTTCAAAACGTTAATTAAACATGAATCATAGATTATTTGAATCAATCAGAACTTTTTAGAACACTCGTAATTTCCGGCTTCAGCAGACTCGGTCCTAAGCAAAATTAGTCCGGTTTTCGACTTAAATTTGGTCCGATCCGGTCCGAATTTTGGACCGACACCCACCAATAAACACAGCAATAATAATCAAGTAAAAGTATTTACGTTTTGTCCTTCAAATAATGGTTAACATCATATTGGGTTTGGGCCACACAGAGTAAAGCCCAACACAAGGCCCATATTCTCAATATAGAATACTTCTTTAGTTATTTATTTACGCGGGTGTGCAATGAATGGGTATTTAAATTATTTTGACTTTTATAAAATAATATTTTAATTGCACATTAAATTCATGGAAATAAATCGAGGAAATAGTAATAATAATAATAATAAAAAACCGAAATTGCCTTGGGAGTAGCATCAGCTAAATGGTTGAGACATTAAATATTCAGCACGTGATGTGCATGCAATTTTGTACCTGATCGTGACATGTGTTTGCGAAAGTACTGTAATTGTTGCCATATACGGAGGGTCTCGCACGTGCCGACCTACCATTTCGGTTTGGTATGGTCTAACTAAGGTAGGGTGAGAAAAATTAACCCGGACCTGGATTTAACTTAGTAACTTTTTTAACTGATTCTAAAAAAAGTTAGGCGCTGATCGGGCAAGTAGACTAACAGAATAACTGATAAATATTCGAAAATTTGTCGGATCAATTAGAAAATTTACTCGTTTATCTTGTATCACGTGCAACGTCAATGATTCTCGTCCTTCCCTCCACGTATTTGATTTATTTTCGTTTATAGTGTTTTTAACCACAATATCGTACATTATTTTCCAGTGTTGTAAAAAATGCTAGACACTAGTCGGTCAGAGAATCCTTTATAAAAACTGATCGAAAGTTATTTGTAAAATAAATCAAAATAAAAAAATTAATTAATAATTGAAATAAGACTAACCAAATAGTTAGAGATTTAAAACAATTAATTTTTGTAATGAATGAAGGGTGAAATATTTAATGAACTTTTGGTATCGGTATTGAAATACATCTATAGAGGTTCATAGATTTGAAGTGCGACAAGTTTTATCGAGTTGAGTTAACACATTAATTTCAAGATCGGATTAAACCCGACATATTAGTTTCAAGTATAGTTGAGAACAGATGATGCATCTCTGAATATGGGATGCATTTTCTTACAATTCATACTTCAAATACATGCTTATAAACCCATATTTAATTATACAAATAATTTAATTAAATATACACAAAGCAAATTGATAAACAGATTAGATGATTTCAACTGAAAAAAACGATTTCGCGATGCTAATTTCAATTTGTCATTGAAACATGATTCCTTTTTTCCGCTTTGTAATGAGATGTATACCGACTTTCACTTATGGACTCGAGTTTTACGTGTTTTCGACTGTAACGAGACTCCTGGGTTCTATATTATACTTCATGAGTAAACTCTGTTGGTCGCGAGACATAACGAGAGTCCCGAGTCAAAATGCCAAAATAAAATCACCACTGTAGATACCCTCTCGTGTAGTCCAAAAATAGTTTGTAGGTTTCTATTTGAAGCATGAGTTTGTTGCCGAACACAACCTCTGAATCCGATACCTCCGGTAAGGGTTATAGGCTGTGGGCCGGGTTACCCGGCCCATGATCTCTCTAGCACTAAGAGAATCTAAATGGGCCGGGCTTGCTCACAGCCCATGGACTCACAACACAGTAAAGGCCAGGACTTGGTGGCCCGAATATGTGCAATGGGCTCACAAACTCGAAGGAGATTATAGTAATTTCGCAATCACATTTCCTTCCATTTAAAAATTAATTAAATGCGAACGTTAATTGAGCCACACGATGGCGGGAGATGCGAGAACTAAAAGCAATTGGCGCGCTAAAATTTCGAACGTTCAATCTCGCGCCCACCTCGTATCCGAAACGAATCTCGGCCGTACACGTGTACACGACCCGACGAGTGTATAAGAAACTCTAGAACCGCAACACTGAGAATGCTTTGTTCTGCTTCTCTCTCTCAGAGCTCAATCGAGGTTGTGGCTATGGCGACGGGTTGTTCGAGGAGTGGTGGTGCGGGTCGGTTCGTCAATCCGTGGGTTCTCGAGTTTCAGAAGATGGGTCTCGAGCTCAAGTGTCCTCTCTGGTTCGAATCGGTCCCTCTCTTTTTTCTCTTTTGATTTTTGGTTCGATTTTGTTGTTTGTGTAATGGGTGCGAGAGGAATGGAGTCTTTTTTAATCAGTTTGAGTTTTATTGTTGATTTGAGCTTAATCCGGTGATGGGTATTTGGTAGATTTGAGGTTTAGTTTGATTTTTGATTCAATTTTGTTGTTTGTGTAATCCGTGCGACAGAAATGATTTTTCCTATTTTTTTTTGAAATGAAAGATCTGAATTAATTTGAGTTTTATTGTTGATTTGAGCTTAATCTGGTGATGGGTATTTGACAGATGTCTGTTTTGAGGTTTAGTTTGATTTTTGATTCGATTTTGTTGCATGTGTAATGGGTGGGATAGAATTGGTGTTTTTTTTCTTCTATTTTTGAAATGAAGGATCTGAATCAATTTGAGTTTTTTTTTGTTGATTGAGCTTAAGTTGGTGATGTGTATTTGATAGATGTATGCCTGAGGTTTAATTTGATTTTTGATTCGATTTTGTTGTTTGTGTAATGGGTGCGAGAGGAATTGAGTTTTTTTTATAATCAATTTGAGTTTTCTTGTTGATTGGAGCTTAATCTGGTGATGGGTATTTGGTAGATGTCTGATTGAGGTTTAGTTTGATTCGATTTTGTTGTTTGTGTAATGGGTGCGAGAAAAATGTGGTTTTCCTATTTTTGAAATGAAGGATTTGAATCTATTTGAGTTTTATTGTCGAATCGAGCTTAATTTGGTGATATTTATTTGATTAGATGCCTGATTGAGGTTAAAGCTTTAAGAATTGGATGTATTGATTTTCTTACAATTTTGTGTTTGATTTTGCAGCTTGAGCTTGTTCAATCGGCCTATTTTGTTTCCTTGTGACCACATTTTCTGCAGGTTTGTTTGTTTCGAGTTAAAAATCTGTCCTTTTTGTTCATTTGTACCTATTTTGATTTGGGTTTTCAATTTCTGAACAGTTCTTGTGTGTTAAGAGCGACAGAGAAGGAATCAGAATGTCCCATTTGTAATAAACCTTACACTGACAAAGGTACTTTTGTTGTAAAGTTAGGATTTGTAGGTATCAAGTGAATGGTTGATGGATTTATGATTGGTTTTGTGTATTAAATGTGTTTGACTGTTGATTTCAGATCTGAGGCCAGCTTCACATGTGGAGAATATGGTAGCTATCTATAGAAGCTTGGATGTATCGTTTAATAATATGTTTCAGCCTTCTAGTTCTGGTATGATTGGTAACGTTTAAGTTAACTGTCATATGTATGGTTTTCAACTCTTTATATACTTTAGTGTAATGAGTTTTTCACAATTTATGTGTACTGATTAATGTAGGCGCTGGAAGGGTTTTGGAGCAATGCCCAGTTCCAGTCAAATCTGATATTCGAGAGGATGGTTCAAGGAATGGGCAGTCTGTAATTTCGTTAACAGCGAACAAGAGGGTTCATGTTTGTTCTAGTCTATCTGTTGAGGATGTTAGTGGCACAAAATTGAAAATTGGTACTAGCAATGTGACAATGAATGTCAAAGAGAACCTCAGTTTGCCACCAGCAGGTTCCGATTTAAGAGCTGTTGGGTTGGGAGATTGTGGAGCTGCTGATGCAATGGAATTGAACCAAGTAGTTGCACATTCACCACTGGGTTCGGATGATAGCAGCAGTTATCGAGGCAGCGAGCATGTAAGATTTTGGGACACCACTGTGTTATGTTTGTTTTAATCTGTATTCTTATGAATGTATAATCTTGAATATTGTGATGATGACGCTGTTGCTATCAAATGAGTTTACAGCAACTTTGTAGTCAATTTTCAAACACTGTCCTTTCATTTTCTAACAATCTAATGTTTTCTAGAATCAAGAGAAACATTTGGGAAAGAGACCAGCAGATCAGAACTTTGATGAAAAGGCAAGCCCTGGAATTGAAGATCATGCAAGAGACCTCAAGAGACAAAAACATAATGATGTATCCGCTGGTGTGCAAGGGGCAATAGTTTCAGAACCCATTGTCACTTGTAACTCTATTTGTGGGTTTTGCCAATCTTCCAATGTCTCCGAGGTATGTTAAAGCTGTTGGTGTATTCTTATAGCTTTATGTCTGTCTTCAAGCCGTAGTAGCAGTATCTTATATCTTCTGTACGTATTTTTGTAGGACACTGGAGAAATGTTACATTATATCCATGGGAACCCAGTTGTTGGACATAAGGTGAACAATCCCAATGCCATTCATGTTCACGCAACATGTATTGAATGGTATGCACCATTTTGTCATTTTGAATCTTTAGTTTCATAGTATTATTATCAAACTTTCTTAATTATGTGATGTATCCTCTAAAATACTGGTTGACCTGCATGTAATATTCATATAGTACTGTAATAACTGTTAATTGAATGGCAAAAATTGAATTTACAGGGCACCACAGGTGTATTATGTTGGTGAAACCGTCAAGAATCTGGATAAAGAACTGGCAAGAGGTGCAAAGCTTAAATGCGTCAAATGTGGGCTTAAAGGAGCAGCACTAGGCTGTTATGCAAAATGCTGCAGAAGAACTTATCATGTTCCATGTGCACTTAAAGACGACTGTCGATGGGAAACTGTAAGATTTCACAATATGAATTCTGTTAAGCTGATTAAGTTTGTGATTTCCTTAACTGATACAAGGTATGTGTTTTGGTGGTGTAATGTATTTTTCATTTCTTGCAGGAAAATTTTCTCATGCTTTGTCCAACTCATGCTAAACAGAAGTTTCCATATGAGAAGAAGGCCAAGTCAAGGAATCGAGCCCTTGAAGACCAACCTCTTGCAATGCCTCTAATGTATGAATTCTTTTTCATTTGTAAATTGAATTTCAATGTTGTGAACAACCAGATTAAATAAAAAGAAATAACATGGCATTGTGTAGCATACCGATTAAATATACATCTAAAATGAACTTGCACTTTCTGAATCACGATAAATTTGTTGTGTAGGTGAAATGTATGGTATTTTTGTTTAATGTGTAATATAATTTTCAAACTTTTCAATACAGATCTTCTCAGCCATCTAACTTGTGTGAAGGCTCGCTGGATGAGACACAAAAATGGGTTTTATGTGGATCTGCCTTATCTTCTGCAGAGAAGGTTTGTTCTTAACGCATATGACTCTGATCACTTGCTTACTATGAAACCAACCATAATGAATCTGAATTTTGAGGGATTCAAAGATATTGAAACTTAGTTTTATGGGTAAGTTCCATGTTATATCCATTTGTATGCTGATTTTGCTTTCTTTCTTTTTTGGGGTGGCTTTTACAGCTTATTCTGGAGGAGTTTGCAAGAACTTTTGGTGTAACTGTATCCAAATTCTGGAGACCAGATGTTACACATGTTATTGCATCCACGAATGCGAACGGGGCATGCACAAGGACACTGAAGGTTCTCTCTGCCATTTTAACTGGGAGATGGGTTCTCAATATCGACTGTAAGCTATCTTCTCCTTCCATCTTCCTAAATGTGTTCCTCCTGATTTGGATTTGCTGATCCAATGTCTTTAAAACTATGCAGGGATTAAATCATGCTTGGAAGCTAAGCTTCCTCTTGCAGAGGAACCGTATGAGGTTAGCCATGACAACCATGATTGTCGGGATGGCCCCAAAACTGGCAGGCTAAGAGCATTGAGCAATGTGAGTGCTCTCTCTCTCTCTAACTCATGTACATCTATAAGAGTTTCAGAGATAGCGAGCTTTGGCTATTTGATACGTTTATAAGAGTTTCAGAGATGATCAGCTTGTACTATTTTGTACATTTACAAGAGTTTATGAGATAATGAGCTTAGGCTATTTGATACATCTATAAGAATTTTAGGGATAATGAGCTCAGATATTTGGTACATTTATAAGAGTTTATGAGATAATGGGCTTTACGCTATTCGATACATTTATAAGGGTTTTTGAGATACTGAGCTTAGGCTATTTGATACATCTATGAGAGTTTCAGGGATAATGAGCTCATGCTATTTGGTATATTTTTAAGAGTTTTAGAGACAGTCAACTTAGGTTATATTGGGTTAACAAGTTTAGGCCTCAATTGGCACTTTTATGTACATTTGTAAGAGTTTCATATATAGTGAGCTTAAGTTATTTGGATTATCAAGTTTATTGTGCTGGCAAATGTGACTGTCTCTCTGACTTCTGAAATAACTTAGGAACACTGACCTTTTAGGGCTATTTGAGTTTTATGAATTTAGACCAAAGCCAATGTGACAATTTCTGACTTGTGAGGCAAGTTACCTGATTATTTCCCTTGCAGGAACCAAACCTCTTTGATGGCTTGAAATTCTACTTCTCTGGCGACTTTGTGCCCGGATACAAGAGAGATTTACAAAACCTAGTCTCCCGAGGAGGCGGTGAAGTCTTGAACACCAAGGAGGATTTGGTGTCCTGCGCTCGGGACGACCAGGGAGCACCTTCCTCCATACTCATTGTATACAACATTGACCCTCCGCCGGGAATCAAGCTAGGTGAGGAAGTCGAGATCATGTGGGATAGGCTAAACGAGGCGGAGGATTTAGCTGCAAAAATCGGAAGCAGAGTTGTTACACATATGTGGATCTTGGAGTCTATTGCTTCTTGTAAATTGCAGCCTAAAGTTACTTGAACAACAATTTATTTATTCATGTTAGTTTGATTATATGGAAACAATTTCTATGTAATGTTTATTCATGTAATGAATAAGTTTTGCCATCTTTAAATTTTTGGTTATTTTTTTTAAATTATTTTTATTCAAGTTTCTTGGTGCGATGCTCGAGATTAAACTGATGAAATTATGTTTGCATTTGATTTTAATTTACTCCCATATCTGAATATATTTTTTCCTTCAAGTTTGAATAAATTTGTGAAGAAAATTATAACAAGAATATAATGGTGGATGGAATATGTATACCAAAGTTTCATTATTATTCACGCTATATTGTGTGATAAAAAACAATGAGAATGCTTTTTTTTTTTTTTTTTACTATTGCATGTTTATTAAAGGAAAAACAATATTTTTATACATTTAATACTTAAATTATTTTTGAAATTCAACCGGTTTAATTTCAGTAGTCTCTAGTTCAGTCCGATCTAGCGAAAATATCAAACCAAAATTTGATTAACATGAAATTACAATTATACCCTCTTTTTCAATTTCTCTCTTCCATTTTTTTGCTCACCCCTTCCAATTTTTCTGACAAGTGAGCCGGAAAAATGGAAGAGGTGAGCTCAAAAAAACGAAGCTCACTTGCCGGAAAAAATGGAAGAGTTGAGCTCAAAAAAATGGAGCTCACTTTCTGAAAAAAATGGAACTCACTTGCCGGAAACAAGGTGTCGAAGTATGAGAGAGAGAAGCTGAAGAAGAGGGTATAATTGTAATTTTATATTAATCAAATTTCTGGTTTGATCTTTTTGTTGAACCATGCCGAACCAAAGACTACTAAAATCGAACCGCTTCGATTTCAAGAGTAGTTTAGGTATTTTTTGGATAAATTGACTCAAGATAATAGTTAGAGTACTGAAAAATATAGTAATAATTAGAATATAAAAATAAAAATATATGTGTACAAAAATGTTCTTCTCATTTTATTAATACGCAATAATTTTATGTTACTGTACCAAGATTCGAATTCACGATCCGTATTTTCAGATTCAAATAATAAAACACGGAAAGAAAAAGAGACCGTTAAGCACCGTTGATAAGATAAAACGACAAGAATACCTCCGACTGATCAAAAATAAAAATGCGGCTATCAATTATCATCCCATAACGAACGGCCCAGATGCGCTCACAC
This sequence comes from Geranium rotundifolium, assembly GCA_963920655.1. Taxonomy (NCBI): domain Eukaryota; kingdom Viridiplantae; phylum Streptophyta; class Magnoliopsida; order Geraniales; family Geraniaceae; genus Geranium; species Geranium rotundifolium. The sequence continues at coordinate 703,023 of OY987321.1, forward strand.
GGACACTCCCGTACGCTATATCAACTCACAAACTTTTGTAACGGTCATTTCCGCCGATTTTTTTTTTTATATTTTCCCGAGAAAAAGCGAGAAAATTTTCCCCAATATAATAAAACCCTAAAGCCCCAAAATTTTCAATTTCTTGACCGTTGCTGGGTTTGTGTCCCCAATCAAGTCCCATCACTTTCCTCTTTTTCACATTGGGCCTCAACGACGCTCCTCTGATAATGGAAGATTTGTGCGTATATGACACGATGAGGAAGATGCGTTGAACTGAATCTTTGATCTTCAGAAACCGAATCGTCACTCTACAGTTTCTGGTTTGGGTCTGTGATTGATTTAGAGGAAGAGGAAGGAAGAGATCTGTAATGGGTTGCTTTCTCGCGTGTTTTGGTTCTTCCAAGGATCGGAGACGGCGAGAACAAAGCATCAGGGCGGCTCAGCCTCGAGTTCAAGTAAGATTTTGATTCTTCAATGAGAATTTTTTGTGGGTTTTGATTATTTTCCTGGAAAAGAAAGAAATTTAGAGCTTTTGATCTTCTGGGCCAGTGGAGATATGGGTTCTCAAAGATTTGGAGATGTGAAAGGGTTTAGGGTTTTTTTCCTTGTGTTTTCTAGGTAACCAAACAGTGGATAAACTGATTTATTTTTAATTAATCAGTTCTATTTGTGTCATTTTTTGTGAAATTGTTGCAGAGATGTCCAAGTTTCAAGCCTGTGCATGTTGAGCTACCTGTCTCTCTAGAGCAAGTCAGTGCAGAAACTGCAGTTGACCCAGTTCATGAGCTTCAGTGAGTAACATTTTGGATTTTATTAGTATTTTATTTTCAGTTTCAGATTCTGTAATGCGTTTATTTTTGTTGAAATTGATGGTGTTGTTGGTTATGTGAATTGCTGGATTTTAGATGCAGGAATGAGCCAGTTCATGAGTCTCAGTGAGTGACAATTTCGATTTTTGAGTATTTTATTCAGTTTCAGATTCTGTAATGAGTTGTTGAAATTGATGTTGTGAATGGTTGCGTTAATTTCTGGGTTTTTTTAGATGCAAGGATGAGCCAGTGGAGGAGCAACTGAGCTCGAATATCCGGAAGACAGTAACGTTTGATTCGAATGTCAAAACTTACGAGCTTGTTGACGTTTCGCGTGATGAAGCTGCAGATTCTGCACCAGAGACCGACAATGGTGTCAAGGAGGGTTGTAGTTTGGGAGAACCAACCAAGTCTCTGTCGTTGTCTGGGGATTTAGTGAAATCGACGACCCAAACTCAAGCTTCATCAGAAGGTAGCTCGGTCACTAGTGTAGGATCTTATCCTCCGAGCCATAGGTATCAGAATTGCAGAGAGAGCGACGATGAAGGCGGAGATGATATGGAGTTTGGCATGAGTGACATTGATGACGACGATGATGAAGATGATGGTTTGTATGAGGATAGTGATGAAATTAGAGATGATAATGTGATAACTGAGATGTTATGTGATTTGTCTGAGGAGAAAGTGAAACAATCACCTATAGGGTCCAAACCGAGTACTCGGGATAGGAGTCATCATCTCCATCCCGTCCTGAACCCCGTGGAAAACCTTTCCCAATGGAAAGCGGTCAAAACAAAAGGCAAGCCACAACCGAAGCCCCAAAAAGAAAACTTCACCTCAGATCAAGAACCAGGATTCAAGGAGTTATCATTCAGCTTCAACCCGAAACGCTCCCAACCCAAGGGATCGAGTTCAGACATGGCAGTCGACACTAGCCTCTCAAACTGGTTAATCTCACCCGAAAAGACCAAGTCGCCGGGATCAAACTCAGTCACAAGCCGCGAGGATAGACCCATTTTGGGCGCATTGACAGTTGACGACATGAAACACCTTTCCGCAACCTCCTCGCCGAGGAAATCACCTAGCCGGAGCCCCGATGACACGCCCATTATAGGAACTGTCGGAACATACTGGAGTAGCAGCAACAACGTGGGTTCGGCCAACGTGGGTTCGGGCTCGTCGTCTTCTTTCAAAGGAATCCCAAATACCACGAGCAAGTACAGAGAGGTATGTATATGTATGTTAGAAGTTTGAACGCTGATATGACGTTTTCGAGATGTTTTGGATATGTTTAGGTTTTCTAGTTTTGTTGATTTTGAACACTGAAGTGAGGTTTTTGGGATGTTTAGGCTTTTGAGTTTTGTTGATTTTTGAACACTGAAGTGAGGTTTTTTGGGATGTTTTGGATTTGGAAATGCTTAGGTTTTTTGAATTTTGTTGATGCTTTTGCAGGAGAAGAAAGTGAATTGGCATTCAACTCCATTTGAGACAAGGCTGGAGAGAGCTCTGGAGAGAAATGATGCTAAAGCCTTATGAGATCTGTGTGTGTTTGTGTTATATAAAAAGAAGCTTTGGAGTGTTTTGTTTGTGTTTCTGTGTTTCTCATTCCACATTGTGAATTTTGTAATTTCGTAGCATTTTACATTGTGAATTTTACAGTTTGTTTCATTCTTTTCTTCTACAATGTGAATTTTGTAATTTTTGCTGCACATTACACATTACACATCTTCTGTTTGCTTTTGTTATCTGATTGTGTATCCTCAAAGCTGTTTGATTAATCTGCAATTTCTCTTGAGTTTCTTTCAGTTTTTTCTTTCTGTAATTTTATTGCAATCTTTCTTGAATATATACAAGAGAAGTAGGTCCGGTTTTGGTTTTGATCTGAAGCGATCAATTCGGTTTTAAGAAAATAAAAACCGAACCGATGGAATTCAATTCGTTTCGGTTTTGAACATGTCAATTTTTGATTCAGTTTGGTTTGTTACAAACTGAATTTCATGAAATTCTCATATTAGGCCGATTTTATCGTATTCTTTGTTGCCCCAATATTTATAGGTCTAATTAATGAGGATCGATGACTTAAAATGAACCACATGTTCAAATTGATCAACTTTCAGTTCAACTTGATTTTTCATCGGTTCTCATTATATTATAAAACAAAACTGAATCGATGGAATTTCAATTTGGTTATTTCTTAGGTTTGGTCAGACCAGTTTAGCCGGCTCGATTTTTTTGGGCACCCTAAGTGCATATATAGTCCAGATATCAAAATTAAAACAGTGATAGAATCTACACAAAAAACATTCAGTATTATTTTTGAACAAAACATGTACCTAGCACCATATTCGAATGTGTATATATTTAAGAAAACTACAAGTTATCCTTAAAATTGCTAACAAAGTGAATTCTAACAATCTCCACAGAAAATCAGTGCACATAGCACTGTGTTTTTGAAGATACATAACTTAAGAGAGAAAAAAGACTCAGAATTGAGCAAATCTCTGTCCAGCTCGACACCTTTCGATCTTTCCATGGTGCGATCGTGATTATTCATCTGTTCTTTGGCGCTTTGGAGACGGGGAGCCAGACTCACGAACATCCTCAGGCTCAAGAGGTTCTGAAAGACGGGTATCGGATGGATTTTGCTTCCCAGCTAGCGGTTTTGAGCTTTTTGGGTCTTCATCGCCATTTTTTCTGAGCTCGGTCTGGGAAGAGGCTTCAGGTTTGGTTCTTGATGAAAGGTCTTGTGTTGCATCCGAAGGCGATGGTTTGAGCTTGTCGATACCCGATTTGCTTTGCTTCTCGAACATCATCTGGAGGTACCTCCCTTGTTCTTCTATCCGTAACTGTAGGTTTCTTTGAATCTGTAGAGAAACGGAAGCTATTAACAGTGTTTTAAAAGACACTAGGCGGGCGGATATAGGTCCGGGATTAATCGGATTTGCATTTACTATTTCTTTTTAACTTTAATAGACCCGCCTTAACCCATCTAGCCGACATAAACCGCCCGATTATGTAAAATCAGATCACGGTTGTCAGCGTAAAATCATCAAAAACATTCTAAACCAGATTGAAGCTCGAGTTTGTAGACAATCTATGATAGTTTCAAAGGATAAAAGAAACATGGCATGTCTGTAACTCATAATCTTGAAAGGTGTAACCGAAGAATGCAAAATCCTAAAGAAACAATCATTAGAAGGAATATGAGTTACTTATCGAATCTGAACAGAAATGCTCTTTAAATGGAATACCTCTAATTGTTCATGCAGTCTCTTCTGCACTTCCACTTGCAATCGGAGCGCTTCGGTGATCTCAATACCTCTGTCACAAAACGTTCATTTTCAGTAAAAGGAATCGAATAAACACATGAGAAATGAATGTAAAATGGAATATAATTCACATCCAGCACTTCATATGAACGTTTAACCATTTGGACTCATGGCCTAATTTTCTTTTACCCCAAATAAAAATTTTTAATCACAGAACTGTGCAAAGGCCTGTTCAGATCAAGATTCTAATACATATCATTTATGGGAACTACAAGATCATTTTAGCAATTCATGGAAACTCGCATACAGTTAAATTTAGTAATAAACAGCTTATAACTCCAGAATGCAATACATCAATCAATGAAGTATAGATTGCCTCGAGAAGTAATTAATTAGTTAACTTACGTTTTAAAGTCAAGCGATGAAATGTCTTCAATAGAGGGCAACTTTTTCTCAGAAGATCCTGCAAACATAAGCGAAGAACCGACCATTTACATTACACATAACACGGATATAGTACAATTCACAAGCACAAACAAGCTTAGGCTCAAAACTTTGAGTCTGGGCAAATTATACAGTTTACCAAACAGAGAATTTAGCATAAAAATCGATGAAGTGCAAAATAAACGACAAAGAGAGGTACAAAGGCTCGGAGACACTTGTTATGTACCTTCTGTAGTCTCCGGCCTGTACCTTGCTGTCCTATATTTCTGCATTTCGTGGAAAAATATGTTAGAGAACTATATACATCACGGAAAAAAACACTTGACATAGGAAGCCAATTTCACGGAACCTGCAAGTGACTTTTTACATGGTAGATAGTCAAACTGTCGACTTTCATGAGCTTCAGCACACCCTTAGGAGTAGCTCCTGTAAATTAATGAATAAATTATTTGATTGAAATAACCGTAATTCTATGGTACAAAATTGGAGAGCCTAAGAGTGTTACGCACTTTCACTGCCACCGAGATGATTGACAGCCTCCACGAAGGCCTCGTGGAGTTCGGGGGTCCACCGCATTCGCTGTTTGCTTTGACCTTGACCGCTATTTGCCGAGGAGGACGGGGTAGCGACGGTTTGGATTTCTAGAGATGGAGCGGGAAGTTGAGGTTGAACTCGGAGCTGCTGCACTGGAAGATTAGAGGACTGTTTCGGGATTTGGTATGCAACCTGAAGCAGCACAAGGAAAACGCGAAACAACATAAATTACACGGGAAATTATAAAGGGAAAATGCCAAAAAAGGTGTTGTCAACTATCACACTTTTGCAAGAGGGTGCTGTGTGCTCTGAACTTTGATTTTTTGTGCAAAATGTGTGTATTTGTACAAAAATGACGAAATTGCACAAAAAATCAAGGTTCACAACCCTTTTTTGCCATTAACAAAGCACACATCACCATCTTGCAAAAGTGTCAGTGTACCGCAGGTTTTTGCAATTTTTCAAATTATCAATTATGAGTCAACGAAACCTTTGGCTCTACATTGGAAACATTTGTGTCGAGAAGAAGATCGTTCCAGTTAGCAGTCAAAGCAGCATCGTTGTCAGATATCAGCTGGTCCGCCCAGTCGTGCCAATCATTCCGTTTAAACTCCTCCGACGCCATATAACCGCTATAGCTACCGTTGTTCTCTAACTGACTACTTTGGGCAGCGGTGTTGACGTTAAAATCAAGAAACCCCGCATAAGAATCTGTACACCAGTTAGCGTCGTTCTCTTTGCTGTTGTGGCTCGACGCTGTCGACTGGAGAATCCCCGAATTAGACATACGGGCTAATGGAAAAGGCGATACATTAGTCGATGACTGAGAAAGAAAAGTATTTCCGGAATGCTTTTCTTGGGGTGAAGCGGATGAGAAATGAGGATCCGCCGGAAACCCTGAGGATGGTGACGGTGTGTGGCCAACCGCCCCACCGTGGGAGCGCAATGGATTTGCGTGGACCACGGACCTTGTCGGGACCTCTCTTTCTACGGGAACCTGTTGAGAGAATCCTCCCGACACTCCGAGGTTGGAAATGTGGTTTGCTCCCGATCTCTGAATGGAAAAGGCAGGACGAGCATCCATTGTCGCCCTTAAAACAAAATGGAAGATTAGTTTCAGTAATCACTGATTAGCCAATGAACAAAAATCTCAAGATTGGATTGTGCAACACCTTAATACGGGAATGTTCAATGACCCTTGAAGCCAATTTCCAATTTACACATCTGTAAATAGAAAGCGAAAACAAGCATTAATACTAGGTTCTCGTACAAGGATTAACTAAACGAAAACATAAACCCATCATATATAACGTCTGCCATTTATGTATATCAATCAGTGTTCTTGAAAACGTTAGGCGCTAGTCGGGCAGAGAGAGCCTTATGGGGGCTAATCGGGGATTAATTAAAAAATAAATAGGATTAATTGGGGATTAATCAGACAAGTCGGGGATTTATAGAACACTGCTATCAATGCACACAAGTGCGTTATAATTAATAACAAACACTTCATTATGCTTATAAATGTGCAATAACAATGTCTTTAGCTATGTGACAAAATATAGAAATCCATATATAGAAGTTATCAAGTATTCAATCACATTCTCAACATTGAACTGAACACCAATCAAATTCTAATCCACTATTTATATCATATGAGCAGCTACTCAACTTCAAACGTCTTCAAGTGCATTAGCAATAGAAATTCACACCATGGCCAACCAAGAATTTTCATGTGCACACACAGAAAGAACACATTTTATAACACCGATTAGCTATGTCCAAATAATCCTTAAATCACAAAATACATTAAGGGTTCAATGACCAAGCAAACTCAATTCTTCTCCATAAATTTTATAATTCTCTACATACAACTCTAAAGCAGCTAACCATTTTCCGACAATCATATATGCTAATAGTGTCTTGCCCAGAAAAATTAGTCTACACCTAAAATTAGGTATCTTTCTATCACTATCAGCATCCTATATTAGCCCCTAACGATTATATATATACTGATAAATCATAGGTCCTCCATTGGCTAATAACCATTGTAGTATCCAACTATCGAAGAACTTATAACAGCATTAGGTTCCAAATGCTATTAATTTCCAGGTTCACCAAAATACCAATAAAAGCCAAGCCATGCAGAACCGAAATGGTTCTCAATTCTCATAACCAACCCGATAATGACCTCAGATATGAAAAAAAAACGCACAAGAACAAACACATTAAATAAACTAAACTAACTGTTGCCAATAAGAATCAATACTGGTGTGCTAGTTAACTTAATCACAAAGCACCTACCTAAATTAAGACAAATCTTACCGAAACTAGTTGGAATCAGTGAATCACTCCAATAAACTATATGTACATACCAAATATACTCATGGATATTACAGCAGCATCAACAATAAAATCATATAAAAAAAACACAAAAAAAATCAAAAGATATGATTTCTAAACTATCTACAATCACTTACAGTCTTACACAGTTCTCAAGCACCAAAAACCCATATAAATTGAAGAATAAAAAAACATAAACAATCACCAGCAATAACACATTAATCCATCAACAAACCAAACCAGACAGCAAAAACAGCAATGACCCAATTCAATTCCAACCCAAACAGCGATGACCCAAATTCAAATCCCTACCAAAATCAACCTACAAGCCACCAAAATTCACAAAAAAAAGAGGAACTTGCAAAAGGGTCAGCCATGAAAAGCCATAAAAACCTTCAGATTCCACCCGAAAGAGAAAAATCAAAGCAACTCGCGATTTGGGCATCTCGAATCCTTACCAGAAAAAAGCCGAGAAAAAAAAGAGAAATCGAAAATCGAATTCGATGAAGTACAGAAACGAAGAGTAGTACACATACTCAGCGAGCGACGAGAATAAGCGCTCCGGTCACAGGCGGGTGAGGCAGGCTCCGTCACCGGCGGTGCCCAGTTGTGGAGCGAATGTGAATGGTGCGCCTTTTTTTTTTGTCCGTCTCGTGTTTTGCCTCTATAATGATCAATCACGCGCCGCCGCTTCGGGTGAGCCACAGTTTCGGGCCCAATGGGCTTTTGGGCCGAGCCATTGGGCCCAATACCTTTGGGCCCGTCGACAGAGAGAGGTGGGCACTCTCGATCAGGGCTGCCCAAAAATAACCGAACCGACCTAAACTGATTACAATCGAATTATTTTGGTTTGGTAATTAGTGAAATTCCATCGGTTCGGTTTTAGAAAATTAGAACCGGTAAAAAACTGTTCGATTTCAACTTGTGGTTCATTTTATATCATCAATATTTATAATACGGGTTTAAAATATTGGCCCAAACAAAAAATGTGTCGAATAATAAGTCAAAACATCATAAAATGTGAGAATTTCATGAAATTAGTTCAAACAAAACTGAACCGAAAATCAGTAGGTCAAATAATAAATCAAAACATCATAAAATGTGATAATTTCTTAAAGTTCAGGTTCATAGAAAATCGAATCAAACCAAAGGTCATTCGGTTTAAAGTCAGACCGAAATGAATTCCGTCAATTTTGTTTTGGCGGAAATAATTGGTTAGATTTTATTTTGAATCTCCATTGGTTCGGTTCATTTTATAAAATTGAACAGATAAAAAACCGAATAAAAAAACTGATCGATTTCAACATATGGTTCATTTTAAGTCACTAGTCCTTATTAAATGGGCCTAATAATATTGGGCGAACAGAAAATAAGTTAAACAATAAATCAAGACCGACAAAAAATGTGAGAATTTCATGAAAATCAGTTAAAGAAATCGAACTGAAAATCTGTAAGTCAAAACACATAAAACATGATAATCTGATGAAATTCACGTTCATAAAAACTCAAATCAAACCATCCGATTCAAAACCAAACAGAATTTAATTCTGTGAATTTTGTTTCGGTTTTTATTTTCTTAAAACCGAACTGATTGGTTCAATTCGACCGAGTCGGTTCGGTTTAACAGTCCTACTCACGATGGGTGCGCGTGTGGTTCGGTTTGTTCCTTCACTGACTTTAAAGGCCAATGTGGCCAAAGTCATTTAATTGTTTTTTCATTTATTTTCTCAATTTAAGGGATTTTCTTGTGTGTAGTATCTTAGACCATAACTCTGTCTTCTATGTCTCCTTCACCTCTAATAATTAGGTCTATATAATTAGTAATTATTAAAAATAATAGTAAAATACTCAAATATAAAATTGATTACTCTTCCTAAATTGATATCTATGATTATGATTATGTTAATCAATTATTTTCTGTTTATACCATACAATTATACATTATTATGTAATAAATTTCCCATAAGATATCAAATTAATATATAACTAAAGTGCTTACAAATCAGTATTTTTAAAAAAAAATAGCTAGTCGACCGAAGAGGGCATTTTATCGACTAATTAGAATTATGTAATAAATTATAAATTATAAAGAATTAATGATAAAAATTATTTAGATGAGTAGGTTGATTTTTACAACATTACCATAAATAAATATCTTTGTAATTCATATTATTTATAGCATATATTAATTAAGCTATCTATTAACACTATAAACACATCACACACTTTATATGTGTCATGCATCTCTTATAGGGAGGAATATATTAATTAATTTAACATTTATATATTCAAAACATATATAATAATACACTTTCACTTAAATTATCAAACATTTAATTTCAGTATTATTATATAAAGCACCATACATATAAATTAAGAAATACATCAAAATGAGAGGTACAAACAAACAAACAAACAACTCAGTCAAATACTAAATATATATAATTATTTTATATGATTTGGTCATAGAATAAGATGATTCATGAAAGGTAGTACATGGAATTTGGTAGCTTGAATGTTCTTTTAGGTTTAGGAAGTCCCTCAAAGCTGCTCCATTGATCCCCAATTATCCCCCAAATTCTATATCCATCTTTCATCAATCCATTTCTCACATTTGATTTGTACTTCTCAACTTCCAAATATTCATCATCAAGTCCCCTACATGCATACCAAACATGTTAAAAATAATAATAATATAGATTCGATAATCGGGTTATACGCGCATCAAACATATAAAAAAAACGAAATAAATTCAATAATCGGGCAAGTGTTAAATACTAACACAGATATGATTATCGGGTTAATTTTGTATCAAACATATTAATTTTTGATCTCTTGAATATCAAAACTGGTCTGTTTAATTCTCGGGATAAAACTGTTTTACCATTCGACGTAAATTTGACGATCGAGTTACGTGCACATCAAACATGTTCTTGATAAGAAAACATGTTAATCAAATACTAACGTAAATTCGGTAATTAATTTGTGTATATAAAACATGTTAGTCAAATGCTAACACATTTAATAATTGGGTTATTTTCATATCAAACATAATAATCAGCGATCTCTCGAATTTCAAAATTATTTTGATTTAATATCATACTAAACATGTTAATCAAGTATTAAAGTAAATTCAATAATAGTGTTACATGCTAGTAAAATACGAATGCGATAATCGAATTAATTTTATATCGAATATATTAATTTTTGATCTGTCCAATTTTAAAAATAGTTCTGATTTGTTCTCGCATTAAAATATACCTTAGAGAGAGGGTGGTCCATCCATGGAAGCCAACTTTGATGAGGTTAGCCACAGTTGAATCTCTTAGAGGCTCTCTTCTTGATGAAATGAGGAAGAGCTTGAGACCTTTGTCTTTCATGTCATGGAACATTTTCAATGTGTGCTCCAAAGCTGGTGCCTTGCCCTCCCTCATCCATGCCTCCAATGAACTTGAGTTTACTTTTCGCCCCCTATTGTTTAATTTTCATTTACATCATTCATAAACAAAGTCAAATGGGTATGTTTGCTTCACAAGTACAGGTAGGGATGAAAAAAATACACGAACTCGACGGGTATTTGATTAATCCGCCCCGATCGAAACAGATAAAACTCGCAAAAAAACATGTACGGATTTTCCTATATCCCCGTTCCAAACCCGTACCATATAAAAAATAAATTATTTTACATATTATAGATAAAAAAAAATTAAAACAATTTTAAATTAAAGAAATTATGTAGATAATTATATATAAAATATAAAACAATTACATATATTATTATATATTATACATTATGGACATTTTCAATTTTTTTTACATTTTGAATAGTTTTCGAGTCAAATTTTGGGTTTCGAGTAAAACCCGTACTCGACGGGTTTTGAGCGGGCGGATACTCGTTCACTTTGAGCGAATTTTTTCTGGGTCGGGTACCAGTTCAAATATTTCGGGTACGGGCACGAGTTTGATCAAACCCGCCCCAAATCCGACCCGTTGCATAAGTGCATGCAATGGCATTTGTGTAATTACCCATAGTCATGCTTCTTGTAGAATGGGAGGGTAGAGAGAAGAGTGTCATCAACATCAAAGATCCAACCATCTTTCCCATCACCCTTGAAGGAGCTGCAACATGTGGCTAGGTAGAGCCTCACCTCCTCCATAGCCCTCTCAGAATCCGACCTGATACGAGGATTAGAATAAGTGATCTGATGCTTTTGAAATTTTATTATGACAAATGGAGACTCGTATTTATCGTTTGAATTGATAAACAAATTCATATTTTACATATGTGGTACTTTAAGTCCTCTTCTCATTGAGGATAGTAAAAATTCTCGAACCCATTAAGAATCTAAATACCCGCAACAAATATGAATCATTAAACTCATCTTAAACCCTCTTATTTCTGTCTTATAAGGAGTCAGAAATTTTTGAACCCGGTAGAGGTGTCCCTAATTCGATAGGTAGGAAATGAGGATCACTGAACCTGCCTCAAACCCACTACGTTATTATTCATACCTCTAATGTGTAGGTCGGGTTGAGTGGATCCACATTTTGTGGGAACTTCCAAGATAGACCGCTACTTAGGATTGTTCACATTTTGATTTTGAACCGAACCGAACCGATCAATTTAATTTTTAAAAAATAAAAGTGAAACTGAACTAATAGAACTCGATTCGATTTTATTTGAACATGTCAGTTTTCGTGTGTTATGAACCGAATTTCATGAAAGTCTCGCATTTTTGACCATTTTGACTTGTCGTTTTTTGATTGAATTTTTTTAATCGAATTTTAAGAAATTCTCAAATTTGGGGCCGATTTTAACTTACATTTTTGTTGGCAAAATATTTTTAAGCCCAATTAATGAAGATCTATAAATTAAAATAAGATATATGTCCAAATCGACCAGTTTTCAGTTTGGTTCGATTTTCATAAATCAAAATCGAACCACTAAAATTTTGGTCCTGTTCGATTATCTTTGGGCATCCCCATCTCCACCTATCAGCCTGATGTTTTAAACTGGTGAACATATCCACACTTTCAAACGATATACTCTAACAACCAAACAAGTACAAAAAACACGTACGAGGATTGAAACCAACGACCTGACACCAACTGTACCTGTACTGGGAAGATGTCATGTACTTCCTAGTGAACTCTATGCACTCTTGGGGCACAACCTCAAAGCCCTTGATGTTGTTGACCTCCACATTGACCCTCCAGCTGTCACAATAGCTCTTCAAGCTGGTGGAGCCAAGTGTTGACTCCTTCCTCTTCTGCTTCAAGATGTTCCAATCTGCACATGTAAAGTCAACCAAGAAGAAGAGAATTAGGAGGGTTTGTGTTGTCTTCTTCATTTCCATGTGTTTGTGAGGAAGAAGAAGATAGAGAGTGAGTGAGTGAGTGAGGTTGTGGGTTGATATTGTTTATGTATATAATGTAAGGAACAAGCAAGCACTGTGAAGTGTTTATGGGTCCTCTCTCACATGGTGTAATCACTAATTACAGACAAGAGTAATTATCATTATACTTTCTTTATTTTTGTTGTTGGTTTGGTTGGATCTTTAATTATTTCACCCTCCCAATACGTTTCCTCCGCAATTATCGTCTTTATAATTTTTTTTATTTATAAAATTATAATAATATCATTTAAAAATTATCCATTAAGTCAGGGGTGAGCAATTTAGAACCGGAACCGGTCTTCGATTAAGTTTCGAGGTGAACTGGATGTGAAAAAGAGAACCATGAGTCTTTGGTTTTTATTGAGAGAATCGGTTAAGTTTTGGTTCTAACAGTAAAAGACCTGTAATTAACCGATTCGCTGACGATAATATGTTATTAATATTTTGTCTGCAAATTTAATATTTTGATTGAATTGTGTAGTTAAATCTTAACATTCAATTTTCATTAGTATTTTTTTATTCAAAATATAAAGTTTTTGTCTATCTACATCCAAATTTGAAACCAAACTGTTTCTCACGTAATAATTTCAAATTTAGTTTTATGTATCGAGGATCGAATAGTCCAGTCCAATTCTAGTCTGTTCAATTCAATTCAAAACCGTACCCACTCCTATAAGTATCACACACTTAACGATTTGCATCGAAAATATCATATTCATGCCGAGTTTGATAACTTTTGCCTAAGTTAGATTGCAACGCAGCTGGTTTGGAATAAATTTGATAATCTAAATTCTCTTACTCGGTCGGATCAAGAATATCAGATACTCAGTCGGGTTTAGTGATTTTTGTCATCAAAATCACACAGAACAGTCCGATGATCACAAAGCACTAAACATAAAACTCTCCACATCAGCTGCCTCTTATTCACCAAGTGTTTGGAGAAATTACAAATCAAGTCAAACAAAATTTGAGGTAAGAGAAAAAATAAACACATGTATATACATAAAATTCATGTAAAACCTCAAAAAACTCAAAACTGGACAGCTTATTTGGTAAACAACAAGAGACGATCAATCACGCTGGCTCATGAATCCATCGTCAAAGTTCTGAGAATAGCCCTGTAAATCATAGCTATACCACGAACTCCTCCTCCTATGTCCCGAGACTTGCTTCCACTCCATCTTCAACCTCCAGACCAGCTGCTTCACGAAACTCAACCCGAGCCAGCTAGTGACCGAAACAGTCACAGCCACTCTTCTCCGAGCCTTAACAAGCATAACCGAAGACCAATTAGTCATGGTTTCAGACTAATCTCAAGGAACACAGTTTATAAGGAAAGGAAAAGAGACAAAGATGCTAGTTTCCACTACCTACGGTCGCTGTACCTTATATCACATGTCAGCTCTCTATTTGCAGAAGAAAAGAAACATTATCTTCAGAGCATATATATTTCTATTCAGTCCATGGTCACAATGGTCCCTACTTGAAGACAGTATTAAAAATTTGTCTATAATGATGTTATGGCAGCTTACCTTTTGAATCAGCTAATCTTCCAAAAGAAGCTGATGTTTTGGATGTTTCCGGGTCAAAGGAGGAAAAGTGGTACCATATCGGATTTAACAGGAGTGAGCTAATTAGCCGGATATTAATCTATAAGCTTTTCTTTTAGCTTTTCACTTTTAACAAAAAGATGCATAAAGATATGCTAAAGAATTCTGTGGGGATAATATGAAGTCCGAGAAGATTACAGAACTGTGTGCTTACCGACTTATCACACAACGGGGACGCATGGAGAGATGCTTCAGGATTTATCCTGCAAAGGAAGATGATAGAGATAAAAACCCGTGACATAACTTGAAGGAAAATCAAAACTCGTGACTTGAAATTGAGATAAAAATCCAACAGCCTGGAGATAGCAAATAATAAGATTCATTTGCATCAGCTGCAGGTAAACATCATAGGTGCTCGAGAGCTTAAAGCCTATGCACCTTAATATTAGTGGAACAGGAAATTTACAGCATACATACATATAAACATAACAATATATGTAGGTCAATGCTAAACTGATCATTTATATGCAGAGAAGAAGATTGATGCTAGACTTAACAAATATAACAGAACCAAGGTACTCTTCAATTAAAACTAGATTGCATAATAAGTCTACATCATAAAGATCGAAAAAGAACAAAAACATTGTCAACTTAAATCTTCACGTCCTATCATAGAAAACAGGCACGAAAAATCAAGCCACTTGGAAATCAAACAATAGCATTGGCAGCGCTGGCAATTCTTGGCCATAGATCGGCACACTCTTTTCCGATGGGGCCAGTGATGGCGGATCCTACAATCACAAAAGAAAATAATAAATCAAAGCTACCCCAAAACACAAGAATGCATAGATGTATCAGATTCACAACAGTATAATTAGCAATTACCAAGCAAATAGAATATACAGACTAATAAATGTTACCTTTCATTTCTCCCTTGGGATTGACAATTACCCCAGCATTATCTGTATGGTAAAAAAAACAGTTCATGACATTAAGATTCAAACTCAAACATACTACAAACCAGATAGTTGGAATAGAGGTTGAAACGTCCAGGCAGATCAGATCCACAAATTCATCTAGTTGATTATGAAAATCTAATACAGCCTATGATTATTTCCATAGTACACTATTAGCATCAGGTATACAAATCGTGATTGGGTTCGGATTCTCCAAATATGGAACTCTAACAACCCTCACATAAAGGCGAGATTGAGACAAATGGGTGCTTGTGTACACAAGATAACACCACCTGGTTGAATCGATTACTTCAAAAATTAATTTACTTCTGGATTTCCACTTGAGGATAGCTCATAGTAGTTCCTGAAGTATAAATTGTTCTATATAGTTCTTAAACTATGTTTTGTTCAGTCCCCTAACTATTGCCCTGATTCAGTCCCTGTACTATATTGCAATCACAAGAAATAAAGCAGAAAAATAGGACATACTTGGGGGCTAGGGGCAAAATCACAACCAATACAGCTAATGTGAAAACAACCACTAGGAGTTTTGAAAACTCGTGGAGAAACCATTTTGTATTAAATAAATATCAGATATACATAAATCCATATATAATTTATATGAGAGAAAAAATTACAATATTATATTTATAGTGAAATAAGATACTTTCAAACAACTTTACAAGTTTAGAACAAAAACACAAATTACAGAACGGCTCCAAAGCATATATGAAATAAGAATCGGCCATCTTTGGTCAAGTAAGAACTCGGTAAAATTGAAATACCGAGAACAAGTTTTAAAACTCAGTCCAAAACTGGGTCAACCTACCGAGAACCACTAATACAGCTAATCTGAAATTTCCCTGATTCAGTCCCTATACTATTGCAATCACAAGAACTAAACCAGAAAACACGACAATACTCGGGGCTAGGGACTAAATCACCACTAATACAGCAAACGTGAAATCAACCACTTGCATTCTAATAGACACGAATACATCAATTCATCAATGATCTATCCATCATTCCACGCCTACAACAATCATAAGCACACAATTGTTCACATTCAAACAGAAACAAGCAAATTGATGGCAAATCGATCCAAAAAAAACTGAGAAAATCAAAAACAACCTTCGAAGTACATGAAGACGCCGTCCTTTCGGCGCCAAGGCTTGCGCTGCCTGACGATGACGGCGGGCATGACCTTCTTCCTGAGCTCGGGCTTCCCCTTCTTCACGGTCGCCATGACCATGTCCCCGACGCAGGCCGAGGGGAGCCTGTTGAGCCTCCCCTTGATCCCCTTCACGGAGATGATGTACAGGTTCTTCGCCCCCGTGTTGTCCGCGCAGTTCACCGTCGCCGCCACCGGAAGCCCCAGCGACATCCTGAACTTGTTCCCGGCCGATCCTCCCCGGCCTGAACAACACAGAGAAGGAACTTGTTGTTAGGTGCATCATATACATTACTGTTTGGCTGCTGAGAAAATGCGGGAAAATGAAATCAAGGTGATCGAGATGACGAGATCTAGGTTGAACGGAGAAGGAACTGGTTGGTAGGTGCAACATACACAATACTGTTTGGAAGCTGAGAAAATGCGGGAAAATGAAATCAAGATCGATTATTACCTCGCTTCGACATTGCTGCGATCCTCTTCTCGGCTCTGCTCTGATCTTTTTCTCTGTCTCTCAGAGGTTGATGGAGGGATCATCAGTCTCTCTATATATGGCTTAGGGTTTGCCTTGGCTTTTGAGGGGTCTGTTTGGATACGCGGTTAATGACGTATTTGAATTAAACGACGTCGTATTGGTGAAACAGGCTGAATTGACACAAGTGCCCTCGTTCGTTCCCACACCATTTCTATTTCTACTGTGGCCATTTGAGATTCTCGTCGATCTTGAAGGTGCTCATTATAATCGAGCTTTAATCGAATTCGAATATACGATTTGGACTCGTTTAGCAAACAAGTTCGAATTCGATCATTTAACTCTCGAGTCGAGAGTTGACTTTTTATTTCAAATAGTAAAAATATACAGGTTGAAATAAGTCAAGTCAAACTCGAATTTGATTATTCCTTTTATCCGAGCTCAGAGCTTAATTTTATTATTTCATTTAAACTTGAGTTTAAATACGTAACCTCATTTGAAGCCAGACCTGGCTTGAGTCGGGCCATTTTTTTTTAACCGAACTCAAGTCCTAATAATTGTAAACTCAATTCGACTCGTTTACCACCACTTTATTGCTATAGACTATTAAGAGCATATATAGTTTTTGTTTTTTCCATCAAAACTTCCAAAGAAAAGAAAGACCAACACTCTCTATAAGTAATATATGCCAAAAATATATGTGCCACAGCACAGCATTCTCATTTTGTTGGGGACAAGAGATCATACATACACTATCTATATAAACACAGAGCCACATGTACAAAAATACATCATCAATCTTCTCCCAGCTATACCATTGTTTTCCCCCAAAAAAAAACATCATCAATCTTCTCCCAGCTATACCATTGTCTTCCCCCAAAAGAGGTTTTCTTCGCGACTAGAACATATCACGAGCCCGTCTCTATAATTTCATCGAGCAATCGAAGTGGATCTAGATCCTGCATATTGAGAAGATGATCGAGCATTAGCTGTGGGAGGACGAGAACCATGGACTTGCAGAGTAAATGAGGTGCGATGAGTATCATTCTGGTAATAGACGTGGATATACTTACGCTTTGATCGTTTCATGTTCCTGCAAAACTTGCTGTCACATAAGCATCGGAATGGCCTGACGGGATGGTCCTGGTTGTCAAAGTCTATGCCATAATCCTGCAGGAACGAGCATAATGGTATGCTAAAGAACTCGTGCACGGTATATGAATTGTTCAAGCACACTCTTGAATACTATGTCAATGACTTAATGATGTAGCAAAGATATGCAAACATATTCGCTATCGGTTTTAATGTTGTTAGAATAGTTAATTAATTAGGGTTTTCTATTAGTATTATGTTTCCTAGTTTTAGTTTATTTCCTATTGTTCCTTATATAAAGGAATTAGCTATTGTAATTCAGAACAAGTTATTCATAATAATACCAATATATTTTGGAATTCAACATGGTATCAGAGGAGAAAGACTTGGCACCAAACGTTTAAGTTTGGAGAGACTCGGATGACCAAGACGATTATGAATAGCAAGCGGGGACTCGATGGAGGTGCAAGCCACTGTAGATCCTTTTGCTTTGAGATAATATAATCCTTGACACTCATATCCTTCTGCTATCACCTGTCCCGTGCCGCGGTCCTGTATTGACACAAAATCAGCATCAAATGTAACTGAACAATTTAAAGCACGAGTAATTCGACTGATGGAAACAAGATTAAACGGGCTTTCCGGAACAAAAAGGACAGATGCTAATGGTAAGGATGGTAAGGGGATGGTTGAACCGACACCTTTTGCCATAGATACAGATCCGTCAGCAAGAGTAATATTTGGAAGGTTAAGAGGTTTAGAAATATGAATGAAAAGGTCTTTATTACCAGAGATGTGATTTGATGCACCAGAATCAAGAACCCAAGGATCAACAGAAGAAGATTGGCTTGTGCAAGCCACAAAATTACCAGTATGGGCACCACCAATGTTAGAGTCGATATAGGAAGTATTTGGCGAGGGCTGTTGTGAAGTTCGATGTCGCAAATAATTCTCATACTCAGCACCTGTGAGAATGACTGAAGTAGGAGCTTGTTTGTCAACGGTGGATGAGTCATCAGCGGTTTGTGCAGCATAAGCTGCATGTGAGTGAAAATTTGGATAACCAACCAGTTCATAACATGTCTCCCTAGTATGTCCCATCTTGTGGCAATGACTACACTCAATGTTTCGTCACTGATAACCAACCAATTCATAACATGTCTCCTTAGTGTGTCCCATCTTGTGGCAATGACTACACTCAATGTTTCGTCGCTGATAATTACCATTCCGTCCTCCTCGACCTCGTCCTTCACCACCGCCTCTTCCACTACCACGACCCCTCATAGAAGCACTCGAGTAGGTTGGAGTAGTGTGGGAGGCAAGAGCTGATGTATCAGCCGGAGAATGCTCATGTGGAGGGACAGTAGAGGATACCCTTAATAGTCGTGCAGAAAAATCTTGTAAAGTTGGGACAGTAGCACTGGCCAAAATCTGATCACGTACAGACGACAATTCTGGAGGCATGGCAGTAAGACCTAATACCATAAATAATGTATCTCGTTGAGCGATTTGTGTATCCGTTTTTTCAGTGATTGGCATGAGCGCATTAAACTCTTCTTGTAGAGACTCCAATCGACCAATAAATTGGGACATATCTGATCCTGTCACCTTCAGTTGAACCATATTAGAAATCACAGCATAAAATTGTTGAATGTCATTAGTGTAGAGAGATTTTGCTTTACTCCACACTTGGACACATGTCCGGTAAGCCTTATATATGGCATACAATTTCGGATCAATTGATTGCCACAAAATAGTGACCAATAAGGCATCAGCCTTTTTCCATTGAACTCGATCGGCTTCAGGAATTGTCTCACTTGTCTTTGTAAGATGATCTTTGAGCCCTTGACCCATAAACCATAATTCTACGGAAGCTGCCCATGATGAATAATTTGCGCTTCCACTTAATTTTTCAGATGTAATAATAGGAGTACTCATAAACAAGGAAAGAGTATTTGACTTCAAGTCAAGGAAAGACATACTAACAATGCAGACGGAGAAAGAGGCAGAAAAAGAAAACTGATTTTTTTTTTTTTGAATCGGGTACTGTAGCACCGAAATACTGTAGCAGATTACTGTAGCGAGCGTTGTAGCTTCGATTTTACTGTAGCAGGAGAATGAAAAAAAAAGAAAGGAGGCTAACCTTCCTCTGTACCATGTTGAATTCCAATATATTTTGGAATTCAACAAATGTTACCATAGCATTTCTGATCGTAGCATTATAGAATTGTTTCGGTAAGGGAAATCTACAATATTACTATCATGGAGTTTCATACCACTGGAATCCTATTCCCCTCCAAGTCGTGACAACCAATGATGACAGAATGTCATAGAACTGTGGTTAAGGATGCGTTCATGTTTCCTTTCTAATATCGTAGGTGTGTGCTAAGTGTTCGGTATCAAATATAGTTTTAACTTGTATGCACGTGAAAATCAGCATTCTTAACACCAACACGTTTTTTAACTCCTGCATCAGTCATGGTTCAGATCGGTATTCCTATTTGTTATGCTTTCATCTTCTTTCTTTACAAGAAAATAAAATACGACGAGCAATGTTCTAACTTGTACTGAGATATCTCCATACTCAACATACCAACAAAACAAAACAAAAATACTGCTATAACCCATGGAAACAATTCTACTCACCCGAGTAAGCTCTTCCATTGCGTCGACTTTTCTAGTAGTGAATAGGGCAACCTACATAAACAGGAACAAATTTGTTACTTCATTAGTAAAACGTATCGATTATGATGCAGCAAATGTAGTCTTCTGGATTCCGTACATGATAGTAGCTATGATCGGGTGTCTCCACTTCAACAGGGATCTCAACCAAGTTTGCATCGAAACACCTAAAAGAGGGAGATACACAATCATCAGATATGTGGACTTTCATCTTAGCTTAGTTTTTACGTAGGACATATTTCAACATCTATGGCATGTGAACTTTCACTGTGCCTTCTTAGGATACATGAAATGTTGGAGACACAGAATTACCTATGATTTATGAATCTAGCAACATTGCCAGACAAAGTCGAGTCCAAGCAGAGAGCTTTCTCGTCCTCTACGACTCCCGATCCACATCCCGCATCTAGTAGTATTGGGAAGGAACGCTCCTTGGAGTTCTGCTTATTCCTCTCGTGCAGCTCAGCATTGGTTAATATCTCCCCAACATACTCGCACACAAACGCACCTTCCAGGAGCTCCTCTAAAGTCCTCAGACCCCAATCTTTCCCGTCAGGTGTCATGAAAACCTGAACAAGTTGATTACGAATCTACGATTTACGTGTGCATGAAACAATTAAGAGAAAATTGCAAAAATGTGCCCTATTATATGACACTTTTGCAAAATGGTGCTATGTTGTTTGTTTGGCAAACATGTGCTGTGTTATTTGCTTCTTTTTTTTTGTAAAATGTGAACTTTATTTTTTTATAAAAATGACGAAATTGTCCCTGAAAATTAAGAATTAAGACTTTTATAACGTAATTTTAACTTTAAAATAGTATAATTACAATATTTGATCATACAAATTTTAGTTAAAACAGAAAAAAATTTAAAATATATATTTTATTATTTTCAGGGGTAATTGTGTCATCTTTATAAATGTATACATATTTTGCAAAAAAAAATGCAAACAACAAAATGCCTTTTTGCCCTTAACAAACACAACACTCTTTTGCAAAAGTGTCATATAATAGGGCAGCTTTTTACAATTTTCCCAACAATTAACATGTTTAGTTGTGAAATTAGTAATGAAAAGATAAGATATGATTCATATATGAACAGATAAATTTTAGTTTCCGATGATCAGATCATACCTGCAACTTGCAGTTCATGCCTCGTTGCACCACCCGATTGCCACACTGCTGCTTGTTGCAGCCACATTGAACCCAACACTCTTTAATAAACTTCCTTCTCAGATGACCTTTGCACGGTTCAATTTCATCACCCTTCGCCAATTTCTCAACAGGGCACTCTTTGCAATAGGAGAAGTGGTGTTTTTGAGGTTTGCGATTCAGCGTCACACATTCATCTAAGAAGCATTGCTTCATATTCCCCTCAGATGTGTACGCGTACTCACACCCGGTCTCATCTGCACAACTGCAAGGTGTGGACGAAGCTAGACAATCGCCAATGCAAGTGCGGCAACAATTCTTGTCTCCAATCTGATGGAGAGTGAACCTCACGCGAGCAGAGTGGAAAACAGTATTCCGGGGTATATACTGAAAGGGCGGTGGAAATTCCTTGTTTATTTTGTTCACCCACAAAATATTAACATTTTCTTCTCCTTTAGGTATATCCTTTTTATAATAGAGAGACATTATGTCACTAGCACTTAGCTCGCGCTGTGGAACAACCATCAAACTCTGCAAATTCCTCTCGTAGCTTTCCGAGCAACCATTGACAAGAGTTCTTGGTACATTCTCATCCAAGCAATTCCGAGCAGGCGAAAGTCTAGAAATATTTTGTGCAATAGTATCGTCAGAAAACAGAATCTCGGGTGATCCACACGAAATATCGGGAGGAATGCACAAGGTCTCCATATTGTCTCCACTATGAAGAGCATCTTGAGATGCTGGTTTCTTCCCTTGATCGAGAGCTGGTAATGCATTCTCTGGTTCCTCATGTGACTCGTGATTTGAGTGAGTTCCCAATTCAAAGACGTTATTGCAAATGTCGTTCAGCAAGTTCCTTAAAGAAAACTTGGGATCGACGATTCTGTAAGACCGGAGGCACTTTTCCTCCACCAGCTTCATAATTGCATCCATATTAGACCGGAGACCAGAGTTGCAACTCAGAGAAATTTTCACTTCCCCCGTTGACGAAGAGCCAATCTCTATGTTAGGAGGAGATTTCTCTGCAACATTTGCAAGTTCACAGTTGGTTCTCGTCTCACTCGATAAAGCTAGACCTCCATCGCCTCTATTTCTTTCATCAGCACATTTAGATGGTGAAGGTTCCCGCCCATGCATCCCAGCTGAAACAATATTCTCACCTAAAGACCCGTTCTCAATTAACTTACCTGTAACGGTTCAGTAAAATTGAAATGAATTCAGAAAGCATTACATAGATTTACAAATTTTCATAATCATGTGAGTATGTAATACCTAGGATTTATGTATTGTTTCTGATCTTAAAAAAAAGGGGAAATTGCTGACCCTTTCGCAAGAGGGTGTCGTCTTGTTTGTTAGTTGCAAGAAGGTACTGTTTTGTCTCCATTTTTGTGCAAAATGTGTGTATTTTATAAAAATGATAGAATTACCCCTGAAATTAAGAATTAAGACTTAGTTGAAAACAAAAGTTGAACTTAAAAATAATTTAACTAAAAAGTTGAATTAGAAAATCTGATCATACAAATTTTAGTTGAAAGATAACAACAGAAAAAAAATTAAGAATAATTCTTAATTTCAAGGGTAATTTCGTCATTTTTATAAAAATACACCCATTTTGCAACCCAAAAAAAGACACAGCGCCCTTTTGCAAAAGTGTCATATAATAGGGCACCTTTTTGAAATTTTCCCTAAAAAAACAGATGGAGCAGTTTAGATTTCCCACATGTTTACCTGGATGAATTACAGCAATTGGAACCTCAAAGTTTGGCATGTCATCGGTATATGGCTCATTTTTCGGTTTTATCAATGCATGAGTAGTAGGCACCTTCTGTTTGGGCCGCAAGATGATGTTGGGTTCAACTGCTGGCTCATTAGAGGGTAATGCAAGGAGCGGTATGTGAGAAACAGGTTGCTTACGCCTGCTTCTAGTATAGTGACGAAATTCAAGATGTTGTGGTTCGTCCCTTACGTTCTTAGCATCAGTTTGAGGTGAATTTCCATGTATTTCATCTTTCTCGACTCTAGGCCTTGTCAGTGATGGTCCACCTACCCCAGGGCTGCGATTGGCCACAGAGGATGGGCCTTCTTTTCCCCTCAAACGCAATCTTTTCAAGGGACGCTCAGGCTCCTCGTGCTCCTAAGCTTCTTCGTCCCGAGCTTCCTGTCAATTAAGTAGGTTAAGGAGCATGTTAGCATATCTGCGATGAGAGATCAGAATACAAACAACCGATGCAAGAGAAGAAATGAGTGGCGTACATCAGCACCCCTTGCCCTCGGTTTCTTCTTCTGATCCGATGCCTAATATAAAAAACCAATAACCACAGATGTCGTTTTATGAAATGAAAGGGATGAGAGAACAAAATCAGACTACAACTAATGACTGATGATAAAAATGCACCTTAGTTTCATCCTCTTCAAATATAGCGTCTGCAAGAGCCCTATAGTTTCCTTCTTCAATCAATTCCCATTCATTGTCATACAGTTTGAGAAGTCCTTTTAAGACCCGCTTCACTTTTGTTTCACTAATTCCAAGACCCTTCATAGCACAGAATGCTGCGCGGATTTTTGGATTGGGCGCCATACTCACGGGTTTTTTTCCAACTGGTTCTCAAACTTAAGCAACCTACATCTGTAAATATTTGTAACCGTAAAACAAGAGGAATAAATAGTAGGCATAATACAAAGTCATTACACGTTTTTTTTGGTGTAACGCCACAAACAGGGAAGAACAAATAACACCCCATCTATGAGCCACACATGGTCCATACTATCAGATTGCACACGAAAATACAAGGAATGCAAACAATAGACGACAAGAGCGGGTAAAAAATACATGTTACTATTACTCAGTGTTCTAAAAAAACAAATAACCGATTAATTCCCAATTAGTGCCCAGATTTCCTATCCGCCCGACCAGCATTTTTAGAGCACTGCTACTACTATGGCACAACAATTTTACATCAAATGGCAATTCTCCTACAAAACTGAAAATTGAGTAAATATGAAACTTGATGCAATCAATGCACAATAGCTGTGATATACAATGCAATGGATTATGGAGACAACTACACATACAAGTTTAGGAAGCATGAGATATGCAAGCGTCTGTCAAATGTGCATGATTAACTTAACCCTTAGAAAAGAAGTAAAAACAATCTGTTTGGTTCCCGAGAAAGGCAAGAATACCACCAAAGTTCTCTCAATCCTCTCCCCCTAAATTTTCTTGGTAACCAAACGGAGCTAGCTTCATCGAATCTCACAAAAGAAGCATGAGAACCTAAAAACAACACAAAAGCAGCAAAACCCTAGCTCATTTCCCCAAAACACTCAAACCAACAAAACTTCAAAAGCAAAAACATCCATTGAGAATGATCAAAAACCAGAAACTGAGCAAAAAATAGCTTTGATAAACAGGGAAGAACAAACAACACCCCTATCAGACATGCACGGTCCATACTAAAAGATTGCACACGAAAATACAATGAATGCAAACAGTAAACAATAAGAGCGGGTAAAAAATACATGTTACAACTACTATGGCGCAACAATTATATACCAAAACTTGCTTATTCTCAAAATCTTATCTCAATATGTTCAAAAAAACTTCAAAGGGTACACAACAATATGTCTCAAGGAACTTACTGAAGCTGCGAAGCTAAATCCAAAACATACTGGTGTATCCAAACAAGGAAAAATATAGCTCTTAATATACAGAACAAAGCCTCAAATCTTCATACTCGACATACAGCTTACAACCCAATAAAGATGTTCTTCACATTACTTTTGCATAAGGTTTTTCCTCGAGTTACACTTTACAATGGTAAATCATATTTATATCCACAGTTAAGCACTACCAAAACAGTAATCCGAGAATGTGATTGACCCCCAATCTGCAGTGCAATTCAAGTTACATGATCACGACCTCTTATGTTCTTACATTGACAATACAAATTACGATTCTCCTACAAAACCGACAAAAATGAGTAGGTATTTAACTTGACGCACTCAATGCACAAAAAGATGTGATATACAATGCCATGGAGCCAACTACACATACAAGCTTAGGATACACGAGAAATGTATGCATCTATGAAAGCTTCGTGATTAACTTAAATCCCCTAAGAACACAACTGGAAACCAAAACAAACAAACAAAAACATTACAATATCACAATCTCACAGCACGAACACCAAAGCTCTCTCTCATTCCTCTCCACCCCTAAATTTTCTCGGCAACCAAACAGAACAAGCACGAGAAATCGGAAACAGCACAAATGCAGCAAAACCCTAGCTCATTTCCCCAAACCAACAAAACTTCAAAAGCAAACAACATCCAATAACAATGATCAAAAACCAGAAACTGAACAAAAAATAGCTTCGATAAACATAAATTCGAAAACGGAGAAACCAAACGAAACGAAACTCACCATGGAGATGAAGAGAGAGCGATAGATATATCAGTTCAGAGAGAGAGAGAGAGAGAGAAACAATGGAAAAGAGCTATAGCTCCATAGTATATAGGAGAAGAGCACTGGTGAGTGTAATGTGTGTGTGTGAGAGAGAGAGAGAGAGATATGGGGTCCACCTGATGAGGTGGCAAATATGTAGCGGGGCCCAACCTAATTTCTTAAGAATATATCAAAATATTAATATTTTATATTACTTTAATTAAAAAATAACTATGCCTTTTCGGTTGGTTCGGTAATTTCTTAAAAAATTTACCGCATCGGCAGCAAACGAGTCGGGCTTTTAACGGGTTGTTTGAATTCACTTCGTTGAATACTCTGTTTAAATCTTTCTATAATCGAGTTATATGGTTCGATTTTGAGTTGATTCGGTTCGAAAACTTAACTTAACAGTTCGATTTTT
The DNA here is from genome assembly GCA_963920655.1 of Geranium rotundifolium. Lineage (NCBI taxonomy): Eukaryota > Viridiplantae > Streptophyta > Magnoliopsida > Geraniales > Geraniaceae > Geranium > Geranium rotundifolium. The sequence goes on from OY987321.1 coordinate 729,755, forward strand.
AAGAATAAAAATCGATATAATAGAATTCGATTATGTTCAGTTTTTCTGTTCAGTTCAATTTTTTATGAACTAAATTTTATGAAATTCTCGCATTTTAGACTATTTTGACTCATTATTTGACTTCTTGGTTTTAGGTTGGATTTTTTTAACCGATTTTGACTTGTTTTATGTTGGCCCGTGTAATAAGGATTAATGACTTAAAATGAGTCACGTGTCCAAATCGACCAATTTTCGGTTCGTTTCGATTTTTATCAGTTCTCGTTTTACAAACTGAAAACCAAACAGTTAGTGTTTCAATTTGGTTCTTTTCAGTTCAATTATTTTTAAGTTGGTTTAGATCGGCTTGGTTATTTTAAATCTCGCGAGCCAGCTCGTTATATATAATTAATCAGACGAGCCGATCTCGAGCTCGTTTGCTAAGTATTCATTGAATCATATATTTTTTATTTAATATTTATTCTAATTCTAACGAATATTTTTATATTGAAAGTTAAGCGAAATTCGAGTCAATCCAAATTTGAGCATAGTTCCATTACTACATTCGAGCCCAAACAAATCCCGGACTAAACACTAATTTTAACGAGCCGAGTCCTGGCAAAATTTAGACTCAATCCGGCTTCTTTAGACCCCATAATACCTAGTTCAGGTCCTGAAAAAATTCATTATGTTATCGTTTTAACCATCTCATAATAATATAATCTATATTTAAAATTATTACATCACATACAACAATACTATATACAAATTCAAATACGTAACAAACGAAACTCATAATATACACATATAACACAATACAACGATGGCTCAAAAGATCCAATATTGGCATTTACCACCAAAGAAAGTGTATGTATCATATATATATAATGAAATGAAACTATACAGTGTAGTTGCAAAAACAGCAACTATAGCAAAGCAAGAACAAAAAGAAACAAGAGTTCGATCTCATAAAATCTTAATCTTCTAAAAGTATATGAGCTATACCAAAATATGTCAACTATCAATCTTTACGCCCTTTCATCGTCGAGCGATGAACGCATTCCCTGTCGGGGGAAAAGGAAAAGATAAAAATTACGAGACGAGCTCTTAGGATCGTGCATAGCTACGATGGCATTACAAACATATACGCTGATAGAACACGGGGATGTTTGCAAAAACTAACATTCCGCTTTTTAAAAAAAAGTTTCTGTGTACTATATTTATCTCAAAAGTTTATCATGAATTTGTTTTTTCTGCATGGTAAATGACAATGTTAAAAATGAATTAAAAAAAATAATGCGCATTTAGAAAATTAAAAAAATTACACCTAAACATGAAAACGAACGACTTTGATGCACGACTCATTTTAGGTCATTGATCTTTGTTAACTGTGCCTAAAAATATTGGGTCACTAAAAAAGTTAAATAATAAATCGAAACAGGTCTAAAATGTGTGAATTTCATAAAAACCGAGTCAAAGAAAATTGAACCGAGAACCGATCGATTTGAACACATGACTCATTCTAGGTCATTGAGATTTATTAAATGGACCTAAAAGTATTGAGTCAACAAGAGATAAGTCAAAACGGCATACAAAGTAAAAATTTCATGAAATTTGGTTTATAAAAAACAAAACCAGAAACCTACCGGTTCAAAACCGAACCAACTCTATCGGTTCAATTTCAGTTTTTATTCTCTTGAAACCGAACCCGAACTGATCTGTTCTGTTCGGTTCAAAACTGAAACAGGCACATCATAGGAGTGACTATTTCTCTACAATGCCATATATTTTCTATATCTTTACAGAGCAATGTACCTAATATGTGCCATGTTTTTATTGATTGTTTTTATGTGCATTACTGAATCAATAAAAACTCACCGGCGTTTGTCACATCTTGCACAACGGCAAGGACTTGTTTGCTCAGAGCTTCAATGGCTTCCTCGTCGCTCCTCACATCACCGAGCTCCTTTTGCATGACAAAGGTGACCGGAGAAGTTTCCGATACATCTAGGCCTCCGGACCCGCCAGGCATGATGGAAAACCCCGAGGGCTTTAAGGAGTCGTATATCTATCGCGCACCTGACGCTGCAGCGTCGAAGATTTTCCAGTTCACTGGCGATGACACTACGAGGGAGCAAAACTCGTCCCTCGAAGCTTCTTGGAACAATAACTCTTGACGAGGCTGTGACGAGCGAGGGAAACATTTTACGTCAGCAAAATATGTGTCTGTGTTTAGTGCAAAAACTTACCACGAACTTGTCATTTTTATACCGCCAAAGGCAACTTTGAAATTGAAAAGACGAAAATAGCCTTCATCTTCAAAAAATATATAAAAATTATAATTCCATGAATAAATAAATAAAATATTTCTTATTTTCAAGGGCAAATACATCATTTTGAAGAGAACGAAAGTGAGGGTCGCGTGACTTGCCTGCAATGCTCTAAGAAAACACCAGACGCTAGTCGGGCAGAATAGGGTCTCTCTACTAGTGCTCTAAAAAACACTAGATGCTAGTCGGGCGAAGAGAGCCTTTTAGGGACATTAAAAAATTAACCAATGATTAATTGGAGATTAATCAAACAAGTCAAGGATTTATTGAGCATTATCAAGGGGCTAATCGGGATTTAGAAAATGATTAATCGGGAACTAATTAGGGTTTAATCGAAGAGTAAACGGACTAATTAGAGATTTTTAAAACTAACCAACTCTTCAGGCTCAGAAGGACAGTCATAGACAGGCCACTATAATTTACAGGAGATGTTAAATAGATAACACAAATACAGAAGTTTAGGACATTTTTGGATATTGAAGTATATAAGTATATACCTGTAATTCCAGATTCTTTCTGATAAGGTAATGAAAAACCGATAATGGTTTTGCTGCAACATGGAAGCCGATCAACGCTGCATAATTCGTTGTTTTGCCCTTCAGAATTCGTAAACCTCCTTGATCGGATAGCACAGTCCATATGTGTTCATCGGGAGCTTCTGCGAGACATTCCATGTAGACGCACTTCATGCATTCGGATAGTTTCAATATATCTCTTTGAACTGCTGCAAATCATATGGTAAATTTGAGGACTAACTGAAGAGACAATTAGGATACAAATAATAGCAACATTGCATCCAAAAAATAATAAACGAAGATTTCATTTGTTCAGGGTTGAAATGATCTCCATAGTTATTTTAACAAAAACAATTCAACATATATATTTGTTTAGGGTAAAACTACAAAACATATATAAGCCATGTGAGTGCTATAAAAATCCCCAATTAGTCCCTTGAGGCCTTATCTGCCCGACTAGCGCCTAACATATTCTAGAACACAATCTTAGTTGAAACGTGGATGCTTAATATTGGGGAAAAAAACAAAACACTGTCATAGTAACAATGATAAACGTAGATATAAACCTGCAAATCTTTAATTTCCACCGGAAATGAATTTTAGGGCTATAACACAGAAAAGTCAATTATACTCCTGTATAACCACAGTTAATTTAGAAAGTAATAGAAAAGTCAATTTCTTTTTATTCTGTTTTTAATTTTGTATTTGCTTTGTTTCCCTTCTTACAGATCAATAAAATTTCCTCAAGTTCAAAAGCATTTGGGTATTTCTATTGATCAAAAGCTTGATTTCCTAAATTCAGATGTGTAGTGAACTTGACCGCTTTAAGCAATGCAACACAGTTACATAAGTATATATTCTGCAATGAAGAATGTCAACATGCATGAAAAGGTCAAAGCCCTAATCAAATAATCCCTTACCTCGCTGATCCACTCTTAACTTCAGATTGAAGAATCTGCTACAATCTCGCTTAAGACTCCATGACAATGCACTAACCCAGCGCTTTGCACAGAATGCTGTATCTGAATTGACTATTTCCGAGTATATATTAGTTGGAGCTTTGCACTCGTGTACTTCCACATTTGCAATCCAAATAACCTACACCGGTCAAGTCACATAATGTTAGTTTTGGTGTGATGATCCTTCAAGAGTTCATGAAGATTCAAAAGCAACAATATTCCGATTATATGTACCTCAGAAGAGTTAAGGGCTTGCCTGATTATGACTCCAGAAGGCCTACGCCGGCAAATTGGATCTGTTCTATTATTAGAAGATGAATGCTGGAAATATTCATTTGACATGTCGATGATGGCCCATATATCGGGTATAATCTTCTTTAAGATTCTCACGAAACAGAACTTCCGTCTTTGCACGAATGGTGTAGGTAACTGAAACTCAGCATTGAACTACAGAGATCATATAGAACCTTTAAGTAATCACATCATCATCAAGGAATGGTCCAAATCCAAAAATAGCAAATACAGAACGGTTTGAAATGCTAATCATCTAAAGTAGTGTCCATTTTAGAGGCTCGGGGGGTTTACCATTTTTACTTTCATAATGCTCTGCTCGGCATCAGGTAAATACTGCAAAACGCCAGTTGGAGCGTGAGAAGATCCGTGACTGACAATGAGCGACAGGCAAGAAGACCATGAACCCTGAAAAGATATAAAGGAAAGAAAAACAGCATAAGGGGAAAATATTGTATATACGGTAGGATACATATATTTATAGTAAAAGTAGCAAAATCACCAAACACATTGATTTTTTTTATCAGAGCCAAACACAGTGCTGATTTATGTTTGTGATCATTATTTTTAATGGAACAATCTTTCGGGAAATAATAGTATAAACTCTAATGAACTGTAGAAGGCGAAACTAGAGGTGACCTGATCGAATTATGGTGTACTAGTAATGAGCCAGACAGACTTTGACCACTAAACTAAGATTCATATTAGGTATGAGGTCGAGCTAGAGTGTCGTATCTGAAAATATCATTTAGTTTTGTAACCAAGTACTAACTGTTATAGAAGTAATGCAGTGTGAAGCGTTTGTCTGTGAAATGTGCAAGAAGAACCTATACTATTTCAAGAGGGTATGTTTATTGTTGGGTGATATATACTGAAAAGGGAACTAAAATTCCAAGATTAATGAATCTCACCCCATCCATCATGATGGAAAGCAAATCCGCTGGAAGAATTGGAAGAACTGCAGTCACAACAGAGCGCTCAACTCTCATCCCGGGAGGAGTTCTATTTTGTAGCTCCTCGACCGAGCCTAACGCTGGTACACCAACAACCCAAGTTTTTACTTCGAAGGCAATAGTAATGACTTCCTTGTAAGCTGCCTTTGCGATATTATTTGCTTCTTGCCGTAGCAGGAACTCGGGAACCTTAATGTCATTGATCAACACCGCACCCATCGATGATTGGACTGGTTTATCAGCTGATAGCATAAATTGGTATCCCAGTGAGAAATCATATATAATCATCAACTAAAATGTCTTCATTTAAATCTGACATGAAACCGGTATTGATCAAATTCCGAGGTATGCAAAAGGAATATATTTTTAAACAACTCGGAGAGCATTCCAAAACTAACTTTGATTTTGAGTGTACGTATGGAAACAAGATATTGTACTGGGAAACTATAAGCATTAACATTTATCACAAAATAAGAATATAAAGATGTTACTAACAAACAAATTTAAAAATATATAATTATCCAAATATAGACAGTAAAAAGAAATAAATTGTCAAAACCTAACAAACCCGATAGTAGGGCTTTCTCGTTCTAAACACCCTATTCCGAAATTCATGCCCGAAGAAAAAGACGACAACACACTCCAAACTCAAGCCAACAACATGGAAGTTTCTTATAAGAGTATAATTTAGTTCAGTCAATCACGAAACAAAATCATGTTGATATCAAAACCAACAAACTAGATCATAAACCATAATATCACATAAATAGAAGTTTAATTTTCACGACTTGCAATGCAAATCGGGTTTTGGCCAAACAAACATGTATCATTATAGTTTAAACCCATAAACCCGATTGTGTAATCCAAACAAATACACACATTATGCACAAAACTAAAGCATTAAAGCAGAAACCAAACAATGGACTACAGATTTCATGAACAGAACTCTATTTACCGAATCAAAAATTAGCATCCAAATCTTCAATCAAAATCCCTTAACCCACTAAAGAAACAAGCTTCTGAAATTGTACTTAAGCAACTAAAAAATCAATCCAAAGTATAAAACCTCAAAAACCCATGAAATCAATAATCAAAACCCAGAAACAAATTTGCATATACTTGACCTCAAACTCATAAAATCCACAGATACACCACAATAGATCCATAAAACACGTTTCAGTCAAGATTCACTTAAAAACAGGGGAAAAAACAGAAAACTCACGGTGATCAGACGAATACGGTTCGATGATGAGAAAACCAGTGCACACATTACGCACAAAACTAGATCGTTGTAGCATAAACCGAACAAGGGCCAAAGAAACAACATAAACAAGCTTCTAAAATTGCACTTAAGCAACTAAAATATCAATCTAAAGGGCAAGACCCCAAAAACCAGTCACTGAAACATATCGATTACCAAAACCCAGAAACAAATATGCATCTACTTGACCCCCAAACTCATAAAATCCACAAAATACACCACAACAGATCAATCAAACACGTTTTCGTCAAGATTCACTTCCAAAAAAATCAGGAAAAAAACACAAAACTCACAGTGATCAGACCAATAAGGTTCGATGATGAGAAAATGCTGAGAAATCGAAGTGGGTGGACCAAGAACAGCGAGTAATGGAGATCGAGCTCTCCGTTTCTGGGTTTTCGATTTTCTTCCCGCCCTAGCCTTATGGGTTTTGCTCCACAATTTTCGTTTCTGTGTTTATATGTTTAAGCGCTCTATATCTTTTTATTTTATTTCTTCTTTTTTCATTATGTGAAAAATATGTTTTATTATTATTTAACTAAAGAATAAATATATTCTTTCATCGGTTCGGATTCGAACCGGGTTCAAAAAATCGATAACCATAAATAACAATTCGATTTTCGTTCTAATTTTACTATAAACATTCAATTGCGATTCAATTTTGGTTTTCAAAAGATGTGATTGTTGATTCTTGGAAGTCTGTAATTGCGATTCAATTAAAATCATGATTGAATACACCCCGTCTTGTGGCATTCTACAATTTTATCCTAACAATTTTTTTGTAACAACTTACCTCTAAAATGTATAATATATCTAAAATATTTTTGGTTCAATTGAAAAAAATAGCATTGAACCAAGGGATAATCTACAATTTTATCCTAACAATTTTTTTGTGACAACTTACCTCTAAAATGTATAATATATCTAAAATATTCTTGGTTCAATTGAAAAAAATAGCATTGAACCAAGGGATAATGACAGTTTATTACACCTAACTATAGTGAAATGACACTTTCATACCCTAACTATAAACTTCTTTTTTTTAGTACCCTGACAATATTTTTGTGACAACCTACCTCTAAAATGCCCAAAATGCCCTTGGTTTAAGAAACCAAAATCAAATTGGTTCAATTTAGTTTAAAAACCAGAATTTAACCGGTTCTTAATAATAATAATAATAACAATAATAATAATAATAATAACTCTCATTTCTTCTTCTTTGGGTCGCCGGAGGTGCTGCCGATCTCCAGCGAAGCTCTCCGGCGACCATCCTTAGCTTATTTTAGCCATTTTGGCATGAGGAGGAGGTGGGTATGGTCAGAAGGCAGGTTTTGTGGTGGATGTCTTGTCGCAACTTCTTCTCCGGCGAGCTCCGGTGATAACTGGTGTTTGAAGACTCGAACAGGATAGTTCGGGATTTGTTGGGTCGTCGACAACACGAGCCAGGTCGAGGTGGATGTTTACTCCCTCGGTCCTTGACTGTTTCTGCTGGAACTCGAACCAGATCTGGGTTTCTCTCGAGCTTCGCCGCAAGTGGCCTCGACGGCGGAGGTGGGCTCGGCTTGCAGGCCAGGGAAGCTTATGGGTGAGGTACTCCAGCATTGTGGTCGGAGGTTTTGGTATGTTTGGTTCAGGCGGCGAGTCCGAGAGGCAATTCCGAGCAAAGGCTCGTCAATTTCATGGTCTCGCCTGAGCGTCGCCAATAAGGCTCCGGGCACGTAAACGACAAGCACTCCGTCAGCGACCCCAACACCAACGCCGACGACAAGCTCGACGAGGTCAGGGAGGTGCTCGCCAAGCTCGCCGAGCGCGTGGGCGTCACGCTCCTGTTTGTTGAAGAAGAAGAAGAAGAACCGGTTCAATTGAGGTTGAACCAGTTTAATTCTAGGTTTTAAACCAAATTGAACCAATTTGATTTTGGTTTCTTAAACCAAGGACATTTTGGGCATTTTAGACATTTTAGAGGTATGTTGTCACAAAAACATTGTCAGGGTACTAAAAAAAAGAAGTTTATAGTTAGGGTATGAAAGTGTCATTTCACCATAGTTAGGTGTAACAAACTGTCATTATCCCTTGAACCAATAGTGAAATCAAACTGGTTCAAATTGAGCCGGTCCAAATCAGATTCGTTTACCTGACCATGAGTATTTTAAGTATATTAGGCGTTTTAGAAATAGGTTGCCACACAAAAATTGTCAGGTACTAAAAAAATGAAGAAAAGAAATTATGATCCAAAAGTGTCATTTTCGTATAATTAAGTTAACAAAGTGTCAATATCCATTTATAAAACACCAATTCCAAAGAAAAAACACAAAAAGGCAAAAACTTTAAATAAACCATCCGAATTCGCTAGCTTGAACACAAGAACCGAACCAGAGCACTATAAAAACCCAAAACCCATTTCCAAAACCCTCCAAATCTCATGATCTGAGCAAAAAAATCTCCATTTCCTCACATGGGTCTGCTCAGGAGTCCATTTCTGTACCTCCCTCTTTCTCTAGCTCTGTTTTCGATTTCTGGGTTTCTCCAAGGTCTCGTCAATGGCGGCGACGCCACACTCTCGCCCTCCGATCTCACCAAGCTCGTCTACAGAGGCTGTTCGGCCCAGAAACTCCCAGACCCATCTGGGATTTTCTCCCAAAACATAAACGACCTCTTCGATTCTCTAATCTCCCAATCCTCCGCCGGAAAATTGTTCTCCGCCGCCGTAGAAAAAAACGCCGTGAAGGGTCTGTATCAGTGCAGAGGCGATCTCTCCGGCGAGCAGTGCAGAGACTGCGTCTCCAAGCTCCCGGAGGTAGCCGACAAGCTCTGCGGCCGGACCGCGGCGGTTCGGGTCCATTTATCCGGCTGCTACCTCCGGTACGAGGCGGTCGGGTAAGATTAAGTTCATTTAATCTCTGAATTGTGACCCATTTAAATGTATAATCAATTTGATGAAAATGTGTGATTTATACAGTGATGGGGTGTATAAAGAATCATTCTCTGAGTTTTTACACAGGTTCGCCGAGCCCGCGGCCACGGACCTCCTCTACAAGATATGTGGAAAGGAGAGGAATGGCGGGTTCGAGGAGGTGAGGGACGAAATTGAGAAGAATGTGGAGGAGGGGATGAGGAACGGTAGCTTTTGGGCGGGGAGGGTTGGGGATGTGTATGGGATGGGGCAGTGTGAGGGAGGGTTGGGGGCTGAGGAGTGTTGGAGGTGTGTTAAGAGTGGTTTTGAGGGAGCTAAGGAGAGGTGTGGTGGGAGCTCTGTTTCTGCTCAGGTGTATTTGAGCAGGTGCTATGTGAGCTATAGGTACTACCCAAATGGAGTGCCTAGCATTTCATCATCAGGTATGTGATGTATGTATAGATATGTGTGTTAGTGTATGTATGGTACTGAATTTGGATTTGGAAACTCGGGTTGGAGTTGAAATGTGCAGAAATGATAGATTAGAGGGTGAAACTTGAAACAACATTACATGAGATGGAGTGTAGAAGTGACGTAGGAGTAACAGGGTAGTAAATTTCGGTTTATGGATTCGTGTAGGTAGCGACTCGTTACATGTTGTGGATTAACTTAAAGAACGGGATATTTTTAGGTACGATGGAGTGGAGAAGTAGAATACGAGTGCAGAGATGCTAGGTTTCGGTTATGGATTCGTGTTGTGAGTCATTATAGTATGTGAAATACCTTAACGAACGATATGATATGACATAAGATGGGATGAAGTGGAGAAGTAGAATACGAGCCTGAGATACTAGGTTTCGGTTATAGATTCGTGTAGTGACTTGTTATAATTAGATGAGAAAAAAATATGAGCCTGCGATAATAAACGTTGATTGTGGATTCATGTATTGACTCGTAGTTTGTGAAATAACTTAAAGAACGAAGATAGTGAGTTTCAGTTATGGATTCGTTTAGTGACTCATTATAGCTCGTGAAACAACTTAAAGAATGTTATGACATTAGCTTCGAATACGAGCCAGAGATAATAAGTTTCGCTTTATGGATTTGTGTATACATTATAGTTTGTCAAATAACTTAAAAGGACGAGATATCATTAGACACGATATAGTGAAAAGATATGATAAGATCCAAAGATACTAAAATCCGGTAATGGATTCATGAAATAACTTATTTGCAACTGAAACTAATCATTAATGCACAAGTAGCATTGGATATGACAAAGTAGAGTAGAAAAATGCAAGCAAAATATGTAATGCCTTTTGTTGATGGACTCGTGCATCTGAGAATGAAGATAGAATATTCAAAAGCTTATTTGTTCCAAATCACCAATATTTAATCGGACAAAGCATGTTATGTTAGCTTTGGGAACCAAAAAACATCATTTTCAGGTGAAAAGCATCCATATTCCATTGAAATAGAATAGACATGCTGGTTTTGTATTTTTCAAAGTTGTTAGTGCTATAATGAGACAAGAATCTTCAAGAAAATTCTTTATATAGTGAATAGTAATGCTTTGTGTTAATCAGTGTGATTGTATATATCTATTCTGTGTCAATGATTGGATCTTAAAATTCGTCGTTTTCTTGGATTAGGGAAAAAACACACGCAGAGGACGGTAGCCATTGTTCTCGGAGGATTGGCGGCTGTCGGGTTCCTATTCGCCTGTCTGATGTTTGTGAAGTCGGTGATGAAGAAGAAGCGAAACAGCAACAAGCATGGAGGAGAATGGTACTGATATATACATGGACAATGGATCACTTGTAAGTCATTGTTCTTATGAGTTATAGTTTGGTGACATTTTGGTGTTTTTCCTAGGGTTAATTGCTTTTAACTACACCTAATTAAATATCCTTATGAAATTTAAATTTTAGTAAATTTAAATACCCTTTGTTCACATGATTACACTGACATTAAAAGTTTAGTAAAATTTTCTTCTCTCAAATTTTTGGGTTAGTAGTTTTTAAATGACGAAAAATACCCGTGTCAGTTTATGAGTTTTGGCAAACTTTTTTGGCGGGGCCTCGTGCTCGCCGTCGCCACCCTGACCTCATCGTAATCGGCAGCAATGTTCTAAAAATCCTTAACCCGTCCGATTCATTTTCAGTTAGTCCCCGATTCACTCTTGATTAGTCATCGATTAATTTTCAATTAATCTCCAATTAGTCCTCTGCCCGGCTAGCGCCTAGCGTTTTCTAGAACGTTGGTCAGCAATCTCACTCCAACCCCATACTTATGCAGTCTCGTATCTTTGGGAATTTAAAAATCAATTAAGGGTATTTTTGTCATTTCATAATGGTAAAATGAATGGAGTGAGAAAAAATTGACACTTTATGTATCCACTCAGTGAAAGGGACCTATAGTTAGGTGTAGTTAAATACAATCATCCCTTTTGCATACTCTCTTGTATGTATGATTGAAATTTTGGAGATGACATTGTTGTCAATATAAATTTATGGGTGAATGTTGTTTTCAGATGTAGCTTTTGATGTTGTTGCATTGGGGAAGTGTAAAGCACACAAAAGAGACATGTCACCATCTGCACAATGAATAGGGTATGTTACTTGCTGACTCAAACTCTGTTGCATTTCTTTTTCACTGTAAATCCAAAGAATAGAGCCTCTTATAGTGTAATAGTAGTAGTAGTGAATCACACTTGTGTTCATCATATTGCTCTTTGCTTTTTTTTCATGTAAATGAAGATGTTGATATCAATATTGTAATGAGACTATATGGTGCTCAAAAGTCAAATGAAATAGTGATATTACCCATTACCTAATTGCTTTCAATGTTGTGTTTTTGGGACCATTATTAAAAATAGAAGCTCACAATGTGCATTCTATTCGAAAATAATATCCAAAACATTTTTCTGTTCGGATGTTCAGTTTTAGACACTTTTGTCACAAGACTCACAACAAAATAGTATACGACCACAAATTATCGAAATATCCATAATTGAACAGGATGGTCATATGGATGCTAAACTTTTAAAAAATAATATAAAAAATTAGGTATGAAATCCGAAGAAAATTATTATTTTAGCTACTAGTTCTAATAATGATCTTGAGTTTTGCAAAGGAGACGTATTTGTATCAACAATAGCTGATGTTTTATAAAACGCTAAATGCTAGTTAGGTGGATAGAGATTTTGGGGACTAATCGAATTTATATTTTATTATTTTTAATATTTATAAAATAAATTATTTATGCATTCTACTTTATAAAAACAAATTTTAAGCGCAAAAAATAAAATTTTAATATTTTTTACATTCATATCCTAAAAGTTACTAAAATTACTTATTAATACAAATTATTTCTTTTTATAATTTTTTATTTAGAAAAAATATCAATAGCCAACTTCACCGTCGATTATAAAAAATCAGGTCGATGTTCTAAAAGTTCCCGCTTAAACATTGTCTAACCCGATCTTTAAAACATTAATCGTAATGAGTGTTTATGATATTTGTAAAGGGCTTGGAAAGCATGGTCACATACACATTTTAGAAATGGATTGGTTCCTACCATTACCAAAGATATGGTGTTGCTTTTGATAAGAAAACACTTATTGGAACACGCCCTTTTGTTGGCACTTCCTATTTTGATTTGTGATCTTTGTATTCAAGCAAATGATGGTCTATAATGCAATTTTGGGTCATTGAATCTCTTTCATGGCCCTTTAGAAGAAGCAAAATTGTGTTGCTCTACTTTTGCTTTAGATGATAGAAATTGCTAGTGTCTTTTTAGTAAAGCCAAATTTGGATTTCCTTGCAACTTTTGAACATCAATTGTCACTTCATGAGGCCATGCATTATTCTTAGTTACTAAGTCACAAGATGGAAACCAGCTGCTCGAAAGAAGTTGGCTCGAGTAGAAGATATCGAGCTTTATGTTATGAATATGTAATTATTAATTTTAACGGCTACACTTACGATTATTGTTGATAAAAATGTAATAAATAAGTGACTCGAGTTCAAGCTCTTACTATAGTCTAAATACTTTAAGCATAGGTTGAGCTAGCTTCACGATCAAGCCAAAGTCAAGCTAATCGACATATTTAAGTTTTAATATAATCAAAATATAAAATTTATTTTTATTTAATATGTATCAAAAACTAAACAAGTCAAACTGAATTCGATCTTCACAATTTTTTTTCTAGTCTGATTAATTTTCTTTTCCTAACTCAGCCTTAACAATATTATACTCGATTCGGATAGTTTACATCCATAGCGTCCTTTTTCTATATACATATATGATATTCTATTTAAGCAACATGATTATGCACTGGCAACCATAAAAGGACTCAAGTCACAGTCATGAAAAGAAATGTGCACACAAAAAAGGAACACAAGAACCAAACAACTTTCAAACTTGTCTTAACCATTAAGATAGGAGAGTGTATAGTAAACAAGATTATCCATAATTCCCACCAATCACCTAATCCCCAAAACTAAGAAATTAACAATATTGACACTTTCTATACAAAACAAGTTACTTGATAGGATAGCAACTAGATTGCAAGTTTCAAATTATAGTAGTACCAATCCACTTGCTGTTCTTGGAGTAGGAAACTAGATTTCAAGCATAATTGGTGATTCATAAATGATGAAGCTAGATATAAACATACTTGTTTAGTTATATAGCCTCCCCTATACATGCTTACATTACTATGCTGGGAACTTGGGAGTAGTAGAGCATTGATTCGTCTACAATGCCCATGACACCTCGATACAGCGCTTAATGAGATGCAGAGAGCATAATGGCAAAGCCAGAAACCTAATTTGACAGATGCACGCAACATGAAGTCAGACTGACATGATTCCAATCTGACATAACGTCTATATCATAGGAAGATTGAATATTTTCTTGCTTATTGTCTTTCTGGATTACAAGGGTATTGTGTTTGTTTTCCTAGGATCTCTAAGCTTCAAGTTCTTAAAGTATCAAATCTAGGCACTCCCGCAGGTAAAAGCCCTACCTAAAGTAAAAGAGAGGAAAAACACGAAGGGTTCGTCTGAACTTGTCATCTGCTAAATTTAATCCGGACCAGAAGAACAAAATATCACAAATATGGTACCTGAGGAAAGTAACTGGCATATGCAAAGATCAAATAGCCATCCCCTGATCTAGAAGTTCAAGAAAACAGGGAATGACGGCTAAATTTGAAAAATAAGAGACTACCAGTTCTAGTGTGTGCATATCATAAGTGTCATTGCAATTTATGGTTAAGAGTGCAAAACTTTTCGTTCTTTCCACAGCTCAGGGGCTCCAATGAATCCAAGACTTATACAATCAAAGGGGACACGATAGAGAACTCAAAGAAACAGATCCTAAGATTCCATATCCAAATTGATCAAACACAAAACAAGTATTTGAAAGCAACATTGATCCAGTCTCAAAAAAACCTAGAACTAGATATGCTAAACAAACATCACCATCCAATTCAACCACATAAAGAGCCAAATTGAAACACACAGAAACTTATGTAGCATAAGAATCAGATAGAACACAAAAGATGTGTCCAAAATTGTTATCAACTTATCACTACTATTGCAATAACTCCTATAACAATAGTCCAATCTAGAAAACAACCTAGAAGACTAGAACTATATATGTTGAGCAAACAACACCGTCCAATTCAACCACAAAAGGAGCCAAATTGAAACATACATTGACGGCAGAATTTTGAAACTTTGAACATTATGGTTGTGGCATTCGATACTCTACCAGTTCTAATGTATGTGTATCATAACTATAAGTGCCACTGCAATTTATGTTTTTTTTTTCACAGCTAACAGGTTACAATCAATGGAAAACAGAAACACAAAATCAGATTCCAAATCAATATGGATCAAACACAATAATTTTTCAATCTCAATATTATTATGATTGCAATAACTTCGAGCACATTGCTCCAGTCTGAACAACAACAAAAACCCTAGAATCAGGTTACTAATCAAACATCCACATCCAATTCAACCACAAAAGGAGTAAATTGAAACAAAAATGGCCGGAAATTTTGAAAATTTTAACATTATGGTTATAGCATTAGATACTCTACTAGTTATAATGTATGCATGTCATAACCATAAGTGCCACTGCAATTTATGTTTGTTCTTTTCACAGCTAACAGGTTCCAATTAATGGAGAATAGCAACACAAAATAAGAGTTCAAACTGATATGGATCAAACACCATATCTCACATTGCTCCAGTCTCAGCAAAAAAAAAAAAACCCTAGAATTGGATATACTTACTAAGCAAACACCACCATCCAATTAAACCACAAAAAACGAAATCAAACATAAACCCTAACAGTACAGATCCAAATTACCTCAACTTGTTGCACATCTCAATTTATGTTTGATCAATAACAATATTTCAAATTTGATATTATTATGATTGCAACCCCAAACACATTGCTCCAGTCTCAACAGAAATAAACCCCTAGAATTAGTTACACTAACCAAACATCACAATCCAATTCAACCACAAAAAGACGCAAATCAAAGATAAACCCTAATAGTACAGATCCAAATTACCTCAACTTCGTCGCATATCTCAATTTATGTTTGATTAATAAGGATCAAGCACAATATCTAAAATTTGATATTATTATGATTGCAACAACTACAAACACATTCCTCCAGTCTCGGACGAAAAAACCCCTAGAATAAGTTTTACTTATTAAGCAAACATCACCATCCAATTCAACCACAAACAACACAAATTGAACCTAAACCCTTGCAGTACAAATCCAAATTACCTCAATTTATCAAACACAATATCTCAAATTTGATAATATTATGATTGCAACAACTCCAAACACATTGCTCCAGTCTCGCCAAAAAAACCTACAATCAGATAATACTTACGAATCAAAAATCACCATCCAATTCAACCACAAAGAACCCAAATCAAACCTAAACCCTAACAGTACAAATCCAAATTACATCAACTTATCAAACACAATATCTCGAATTTGACATTATCATGACTGCAATAACTCCAAAACACATCGCTCCAGTCTCAACAACAACAAAACCCTAGAATCAGTTATACCAATCAAACATCACCATCCAATTCAACCACAAAAGGACCGAAATCGAACATAAACCCTAACAGCACCGATCCAAATTACCTCAATCACGCTGCATATCTCGAATTATGTTTTACCAATACGGATCAAACACAATATCTCAAATTCGATATTATTACGAATGCAGTAACTCCAAACACGCTCCAGTCTCAACAACAACAAAAAAAAACCCTAGAATCAGGTATACTAATCAAACATCACCATCCAAACAAAAGAACCGAAATCGAACCTAAACCCTAACAGCACAGATCCAACTCCGAATCACCTCAATCTCGTCCCGTACCTCGAGCTCAGAGCTTCCCCGCCGGAGGAGGAGCTCCGAGGAGCGTCTGCTGCTGCTGCTCCATCTCCGTGACCTGCTGCTCGCGGTCCATGGCGATGATGAGGGGCACGACGAGGATCAGGAACGTGGTTCCGGCGATCCACGCGGCCTTTCCGGTGCTCTTGAGGAGCTTCTTCGACGCGAACGAAGCCTCCGAAGCGAGCTCCTTGCCGATGGAGACGATGGGGGAGTTGGAGATCCTGGAGACGATGCTCGAGGACGACTCGGGCTTGCCCGGGCGCTCCGGGAGGGCCACTCCGCCTCTGCGACCTTGAGCTCCGGCCATGTCGATGCTCTGTGTTTGTGTTGCTCTGTGTGGTTGTGGCGGCGACGCGAGGACGAAGAAGACGATAGAGTGATTTTTTTCTTCTTCTTCTTCTTTTTTCTTGGGCGAGGGCTTTGTGAGTGTAGTGTGTGCGGAATATTTGTAAATAAATAATATAGATAATTTCAGATAATTATATACCTGGTTACGTCACATTGTCACATGATTTACATTTTAACGTGTAAAAAGACTAAAATGCCCTTCATAGGTAAAATACTCTTCAATCTTATTTTTTTTAAAAATTAAATGTATATTGAAGGGTATTTTAGTCTTTTCAGCCAATTTAAAAACAATTACTTGCCTCTTAAGGGTATTTTAGTCTTTTCACACGATAAAAATGTTAAAAACTAACCAGATGAGTAACGGTGAGAAAAATAAAATTCTTGGTTGTTCACCCTGATACGAAAAATTCTAAGTGTAGTCATGTGATAAATGTGACATGTTCAGGTGTAGTCATCTAGAATTATCCCTAAATAATAATAATTATAACAATTTTTGGGGTTTTGTTCACAATTCGGTTTCGTGTCGATTCAGTTTAACAAAAATAAAATAAAATCGATAGAATTCGGTTTGGTTTGATTATCAAATTATTAGTTTTAGCCTTGGCTTTGCTTGACTTTTTATGAACTGAATTTTATGAAATTTACAGTTTTGGCCAGTTTGATTTACTGGTTTTTTGTTCAATGTTCTTTGAATTGTTTCTCATTTTGGGTAGTTCTTGACTTGTTGTCTGACTAATTAATTTCCTAGATATTTTAGGTCTAGTTAATAAAGCTGACTTAAAATGAGGCACATGTTCAGATTAGTTTGTATTGATTATTGTTTTAAGAACTGAAATCGAACATATGGAGTTTTGGTTCGATTTTATATGAATTATTTGTAAATAAATGAATAAGTTACAACAGTTTTATGGTTTTGTTCATGATTCGGTTTTGTGTTTATTTGATTTAAATAAAATTGATAGAATTCAGTTCAATTTGATTTTGAAACTATTAATTTTGAGTTTGGTTTGATTTTGCATGAACTGAAATTTATGAAATTCATATTTTAGGCCAATTTGATTTACCGATTTTTTGTTCGACGTTCTTTGCAGTAATTTTCGTGGAATGTTCACATTTTAGGTAATTCTTTACCTACTGTTTGACTAAATTATTTTCTAAATATTTTAGATCTAGTTGATAAAGATCGATAACTTAAAATGAGGTATGTGTTCAAATTGATCGATTTCATATTGATTATTGTTTTAAAAATTGAAATTGAACTGATAGAATTTTTATTTGTTTTTATACCGAATTGATTCAGACATTTTCGGTTTTGTTTGTTCAAATAATTGTTTTATTTAATTACCATTAAATCGTTGTTATATATAGGTTAATTTCAATCTAACTCGAGTCAAATAAAATTAATATAGGTATTTAATTTGAATAGAGGATTGCATACAAACCAATAACAATCGACTATTCTTATAAAAAATTAAAATTAAAATTTGTTTGGTTTTATTATATATTTGTGGTTTTTATAAGTCAAAATCGACGGTTAAATTAAAAAAAATCAAACTAAAATAGTTTATTAATATAAATACAATTCTTTATTTTGAATATATACCTATAACTATCATCTGTCGCTCAGTATTATGTAAAAAATCAAATGATTTAGTTCACGGTATTTCATTTGAACCACAAACCGAACGCATATAAAAATTATATCAAATTAAATAAACTCCATAATTGGTTCGAGAATTAGATCAAAATAATTGATTGAACTCAAAACGAAGGTATGTCACGTTACGCTTCTAATCGAATAATCAACTAATTATTGTGTCAGTTACAAGCGACTCAAATTCTTCCATCGATTTTAAATCTAGCTCTTCATATTGAGAACCGATTGACCCGATTCATATCTCATGGACCCTTGTGCCAATTTGGACAGATAAAGCCCAACAAGTGAGCTATTGGGCTCGACAGTTCCATCCACCATGAGGCCCATAATGGCAAAACCCAACACACAAGCCCAATTCACATTGAAGCAATAATGGGCTTTGTTCCTCTCAGCCCAATGAAGACGAAATGACTATTTTACCCTTCAAAGCACAAAGATTCAGCAACGGTCATTATTATTTGAACCGAAGACGCAATAAAAGCTGACCAAACCGTACGGTTCCCTCCAAGAGACGCAACACGTGATTCAAATGCAGACGCACGTGACATGCCACGTGGCCTCGTGAAGTAGGACCGAACATAACCACTCGTTCTTGAATTTCAAGCCAAGAAATATATGCCAAGTCAGGTCCAACCCAAAACCCACAGCTCATAGGTAAATTATTTATACATACTTTTTTAACATCTAACGTATATAAGATTATAGAATCGGAACATAACGATGATTGTAAAATGTTTCGAATTCGATAGAGTATAGATGTTTTTTTATCTGATTGGGCACTTCGTTGTGAGTTTAAATATTTTAAAATGTTATTTTAATATACTTATTCAATTTGTATATTTAAATGTTTATAACACGAGGTTTGGATTATAAGGTCGGGATCAAAACAGTCGAGAAAAATTAATTTTTGGGTACATGGTGTGGCGTTTATAATTGGGACTGGTCGAAAAAACATATTTTAAACATGTTAAGTTGTTATTTCAAAGATAAATAAACAAATCAATTATTAATCTAAAGTTAGGGATGACAAAAATATCTAAACTCGAGAAGACTTCTGTACACGATTTACAAATATGCATTATTGTCGTTAAGAGAAAAAGTATAATAAAGTATTCTCAAAACAAATAAGCACTTACAGTTTCCTCGATATAACTACATAAAAAATTATAAATATCTAATTCCATTTCGAATATAAATATATTTCAAACTCGTCTCGTTGGCGTCTCCACCCGAACATATATGGTACAAGTCATCTTAATTTCCACCCGAACATATATGGAAATTGACTGACACGTGTCCAACGTTGTTCCGTCTATTTAATGCCACCATCGGAGCTCCTTGTCCGAAGAAGCACAAAAAGAACCAAAACACAAGCCATTCGAACATAAACACAAAAAAAGATCGATATTTTCGATCTGGGTAATTTTGATTTTTCCCTTTGAATCTTGTTCTGTGTTTTCAAATTTATGGGCTTCGACCAATTTCCATGGACGACCGTGCCACGTGTCCGAAAGTGAAGGTGAGAGAGCAAGAGAAGCATTTTCGGACAGAAACTGGACCCAAAGGTCTGTGCTTTTGAACTTGTCTGAATTCAAATCTTCAACAACAATTGTTCTCTGCTATATATATATATATATATATATATATTTGAATTTCTTATACATATTTTTGTTCTTGTAGTGAAGAGAGAGGGACAGATCGGTGACGGTCGAGGATTGAAACTGGTCAATGTCGTCTCAGGTTGTGTTCTTCGTCCCCGAGCTGTCTTGTCTAGTCCTGGTAATGTTTCTCTTCAGCTTTTCAGGTGGTTTTTGGGTACTAGTCGACCGATGAGAGTTTTTTTAGAAACTAACCGGAAAATAAATCGGGTTAGAAGATTAATTGAGAATTATAAAGGTTTGACTGGGAGATTAATCAGACAAATATATGATTTCTTATACTATTTTGCATAGCTCGAGTTCGATATGGGGTTGTTTGTAGGGCTGTAAACGAGCCGAGCTTTTAATGAGCCGCTCGAGCTCGGCTCGTTAAATATTCGGTTCGGGCTCGATATAATCGAGCTCGAGCCGAATTCGAGCTCGAGATTGGGCTCGTTTAATAAACGAGCCGAGCTCGAGCATAACTTTTTAAGGCTCGATAGGTTCACGAGCCGGCTCGTTTATTATTTATTGAATTATATATTTGTATTAATATATTTATAATAGAATTATATATTTGTAAAATACTTATAATAAAATTAGACAAGCCGAATCAAGTCGAATCAATTTCAAGTTAGCTCATTTATTATTTAATGAATTATTTATTATTTATTTAATTTTTAATTAATATTTGTATTTAAATTTAAGTGAACCAAATCGAGTCGAGCCGAGCTCGAGCTCGTCTATTTTATTTTGAGCCGAACTCGAGCTTAGTTGTATAAGCTCGTTCGAGCCCGAGCCGAGCTCGAGTCGAACACTTTTTTTACGAGCCGAGCCGAGTCCTGTCAAAATGAGGCTCGGCTCGGCTCGTTTGCACCCCTGGTTGTTTGATAAATTAGTTGAGCTCGAGTTGGACTATTTAACGTTCATTTGGCTTATCACTAGCGTGTTGTTTTGTTTATATTTAATTAATATTTATGATTCTTTTTAATGAATACCTTAAAATATATTGGTTGCATTTAGTTATATCACGTGTTTTCGAACGGTTCTCGAGTTTAAGCTTGCTCCAGCCCAATGTGATCCAACTTTTAGTCTAACCGAATGTCAGTAAATATAGATTTGGTTCGGTTCATTTACCCTCGTGATTTAAAACATACGTTATGTTGTATTTTGATTAGTTTTATTATTCTGTCGTTAGTTTCTTGATGTGTGAATTGTCGAGTGTTGAAATTTGAAAAGACAATTTTCTCAAATTGAACGAGTTCAAATGTTTCGTCATTTGGAATCGACCCGCAAAAATTTTATATTGTAAATTAATAAACGGTAGCGATAGTTGTAAGAAGTATATACTTTTGATTTTAAACAAAAAATGGTTGATCATTTGGATATTAAGTATAGATGAAATACATTCTAATTACTTTAGATAAGAGGAAAAATTAAATACCATTTTAAATGTATTTTTTTCACTGAGCTTGAAATATACTTGCATTGCATTACATGATTCCAACATCTTTGGAACTTGAAAGTGCTTGTGTTTGTCTTTGTTTTCAGACAATGATGACATGATTGGGAACATAAACAGATCATTGGTCTCCAAGCAACCCACTTCACTACAAAACACACCAACCAAAGCTACACTTTGCTCCAAGGAAGCATCTCCCAACAATTCATGCAAGAATGGAAGATCCTTAGCTATGAAGAGGACACCAAAACTAGCTACAAATCCTCCAAAAGCTCCATTGAGTAATTGCAAAGCAAACAATGAAGTACCCACCAAGAAATCGAGTCATGCGGGCAATTTAACTCTAAATAATCGCGAATCTACGCGTAAAATGTCTTCAAAAATCACATGTCTGGTAAGGAGAGGCAACAAACAAATGTCTGAGTCGTTGTCGCGTCAATCAAAAGTTGCCCTAGAAACGACTCCAAGTCGAGTTGAAACAAAGCACGCGAAGATTCTGAAGACCAATAAGCCACATGTTCGAGAAATTGCAAGGAAAGAACGATGTTAATTTACGAAATTGAATAATTATGTGCGTGAATATAACAACAAAGTGCGAAGGTCACTAATTTAGTTAATACCGTTACGGTGAAGTTTAATATATATATTTTATTTATGTATTGATTGTATCCTATATATGATATTCACGTCATCATAATCAGGGGTAGGCACGACTTCAAAATTGATCGTATCATACTTGATCTTCCGGTTCCCTAATTATTGGATCATATTTGCAATTGTTGTGAGAAAATCGTATGGTTTCGACCACAATTTTTTTGGTATGGTTCTCGGTTATACTTTGCTAAATTTGTTAATTTTCGTTTTTAATCTAAACTCAATTTATAAGCAGAATTAAATGAATTGGTGCATGATTTATATCCAATTTTTTTAAATATGCAATTATAAAAAGTAATAATGAAAACCGAAGGTTAAAATTGTACTATTTTAATTCAGTTGAAACATAAAAGTTGCAAATGGAAAAGCGAAGAAAAGATAAAAAATATAGGTGGGTGGAGACGTAGCGATGCGAACCAGTTCGGTTCTTACTAAATAATAGGCAGTTATGAGATTTGAGGATCGGAACTCAATCGAATGGTTCTCTTAAATTCAAATCAAAACCGAACCATTACCCTCGGTTTGGTTCCCGGTTTGGGATTTAATTACATTTATGAAAAAGGGCTTGGGGACCGTTAAGAATGTTTGGGCTTAGGCCCAACTGTTCAAAAGCCTGCATGGCGTGGTTCATCATGGGCCGAAGCCCGTAGTTACTGAAAAGCGATGACGTTGCAACAGTCGTCACGAATCGTCAACCTCCAGAAGTCTGTACTTTTCACGGCCACGATCCAGAACCACCACGACCAATCCAACGGCCACGATTCCACCTCACTGTAATTACCATGGAGCCGCGTGCACACGCAGCACTCTCTTTCTCTCTATGAGCGTTCGGTTCCAAAACCAAAAATCTACAACGAGAACACAGAAACTTCACAGAGCTCCTCAACCCTCAACTTTCAGAGCGACGTCGTTTCATCGCCGTCCGGTGAGTTCCCGCCTTTTTTTGTTCTTCTCGTGTACTGGTTCGGTTCGTCGGAGTTGCATTTTCGTCGTTTAGGGTTTATAGCTACGGGACCGTCAATTTTAAGTCTAGCTAGGGTTTTGTGTTTCTGTGCTCGATTGGATCCGAATGTTTCGTTATCGATTTGATTGCCATGGTTGTGTAGAGATGTAGCTGGTTTGAGGAATTGAGATTGTGTAGTGATGCTGTTCAGCTTGCTCAGCTGGTTAATGGTTTTGTTTTAAGCTAAGCTTCGTGTTTGTTGATAGTTGGTGTGATAGTTCACAGATGGGGTTTTAAGTGTTTTTGGAGGTGGGTTTTGTCGAATTTGGGTTGAAATGCAGATATTTGTTTTTTGTGTATGTAGTGTTGAATGTAATGATGGGTTGGAGATATTTGTGAGTGGTTCTGAAGATTGTTAATGTTATAGTATGAAGTAGTGCATTTCCATGAATTCCCAGAGGATGGAGATATTTGTGAGTGGTTCTGAAGATTGTTAATGTTATAGTATGAAGTAATGCATTTCCATGAAAATTGTTAATGTCCAATCGATAACGATTTGACGTCATTGTTATGTAGAGATGTAGCTTGTTTGAGAAATTGAGATTATGTAGTGATGCTGCTGAATTTGTTAATGGTTTTGTTTTTAACTAAGCTTTGTGTTTTGGGTTTTTTGATGGTTGGTGTGATAGTTCACAAATGGGGTTTTAAGTGTTTCTTGGAGTTGGGTTGTGTCAAATTTTTGTGAGTGGTTCTGTGGACTGTTAATGTTCTAGAATGAAGCAATGCATTTCCATGAATCCCCAGATGCTTGTTAATATCCAACCAATAACATATTGATGCCATTGCTATGTAGAGATGCAGCTCGTTTGAGAAATTGAGATTGTGTAGTGAGTTCAGCTTGCTCATTGTTTTGTTTTAGCTACGCTTTGTAGTTTGGGTTTGCTCGTGTGATAGTTCACAGATGGGGTTTGAAGTGTTTTTGGAGTTGGGTTTTGTCAAATTTTGTATGAAATGGGATTTTGATATGTGATGGTGTATACAGTGTTGAATGGTGGTGGGTTGTAGATTCTTTTGAGTGGTTATGAACTTACTGTTAATGTTCTAGAACGAGGCAGTGCATCTCCTTCAATGTTACGAGGATTGTCCAACCAGTAACAGATTTTTGTAGGACCCAATTTAGATGTGTTAATAGTTTTTCAGTTTGTGCCCTCGAGGAAGAAGTGTTAGTTATGTTTTTGTGCTTGATTGGATCCGAATGTTTCGTTAACGATTTGACGCCGTGGTTATGTAGAGATGTAGCTTGTTTGAGATTGTGTGGTGATGCACTGATGCTGTTGGCTTGCTCAGCCTGCTCATGGTTTTGTTTCAGCTAAGCTTTGCTGTTTGGGTTTTAAGTGTGTTTTGTTAAATTTTGTATGAAGTGAAGATTTTGATTTGTTTTTGTGTATGTAGTGTTGAATGTAATGATGGGTTGGAGATTGTTTTGAGTGGTTCTGAGGATTGTTAATGTTCTAGCATGAAGTAATGTGTTTCCTTGGTTGTGATTTTGATCATAGAAATCTATAAGTCATGATAGATACACCCAACCAATAACAAGTTTTGGCTGTTTTTTGTAGGACCCAAGTTAGAAGTGTTAATAGTTTTTCAGTTTGTGCCCTCGAGGAAGAATTGTTAGTTGAGTATGGGCGATAGCGAAACAGTAGTTGCTCTAACATCTGCTGCAGGGTATTCGACTGGCTATACTTCGAGTGAGTATGGTGAACCCACCTCTACTGTTGCTCCCGAGGCTACTGGTTCTGCTGCTGCTCTATCAGAAGAAGCTGGCGCTGTGGTTAGTAGTTCCACAGATCCCAGTTCTGCTATGATAGAAGATCATGCCTATATTGGTCAAGAGGGTGTCCATGGTGATGGATACAATACTTCTGCTAATGGTGGCGTTGCTAGTGAAGCTGGCAATGTGACATCAGTTGAGAATGGAAATGCTTTAGATAATGTTGTTTCTGCTGCAGCCGAGCAGCATTTTGCGGATGGATCTGGTATTTATATATTTATAGAAAAGACCAAATTTAAGAATTTCTTTATTTTCTATGTCGTTATTTCATCAATTATAGTTCATGAACAAATTATTGGCATCTTCATGAACAACCTTTTAAAATAATATGCAGCACCTGCTATGTCTGTTGAAGAAGAACGCCTATGGAGCATCGTGAGGGTCAGTTCGTTGGATTTTAGTGCATGGACTGAGCTGATCGATGAGACAGAGAAGGTTGCGGAGGTATGCATGCATGGCTCTCTTTGTAATGGAAGTTTTAATAACATGTGCTGATTGTTTTGTGAACTATTTGCAATTTTGGAAAAGCCTTCTCTAATTGTGCATACACATGCATATGCTAAATTGCTTGATATCTGAATTACTACAGGTTGTTGTTTAGTTTCTCTCATTTAGTGTCAGCTCATCAGATGCAATATAAATACAAAGCAGATAATAATTTAATAGTAAACATCACTTTTTGCATCATCTTTAGTATTGCTTACGGTCCTATTCTGACTCCATCTTTCCATTCAAAGCAGCTTGTTAGTTGAGCATAAATTGTTTGTAATTTTGTGCATGCTATTGCATTTTCATCCTCACATTATTTAGGCGGCATTTTTATCCCTTTGAGATAATGTTTTTTCTTTCATTTTCTTTATCATATTTTTCACCTTGAAACTAAAAAGTCATCTGTATGCAGGACAACATATTAAAAATCCGAAAAGTTTACGACGCTTTCTTGGCAGAGTTTCCCTTATGTTATGGTTATTGGAAGAAGTATGCAGACCATGAGGCAAGATTTGGGTCAACTGAAAAGG
Source organism: Geranium rotundifolium (assembly GCA_963920655.1). Taxonomy (NCBI): domain Eukaryota; kingdom Viridiplantae; phylum Streptophyta; class Magnoliopsida; order Geraniales; family Geraniaceae; genus Geranium; species Geranium rotundifolium. Next base: position 755,937 of record OY987321.1, read on the forward strand.
TTGTGGAAGTTTATGAACGTGCTGTTCTGGGGGTCACCTATTCAGTGGACATTTGGTTGCATTATTGTATATTTGCCATCAGCACATACGGAGATCCTGACACTGTACGAAGGTACTAGTCGTTTCTCTGTCCATTATTGTTTTTTTGTTTGCAAGGTCAGATCATGATGATGTGTTTTACTTGGTCACATGGATTAGCAATATCATGTTTTCTATTCTAATCTGATCGCAACAATGCTTCAACAGTTCTGGACAAAAAGTTTTATGGGATGCACTTCAGAAATTAGTTTTCTGATGTGCAAACTCTTGATTTCGACTGGAATAGCTGTTTGAAATACTTTTAGGATCTTATTCAATGATTTTGGCTTGATTATACCACAATATTCTTTTTATCTTTGGAGGCTTGTGTCACAGTTATGTAGTTAACCATGAAGTATGTTTATTTTAACTTACACCCTAAGGGGCATGAATAAGAAAATGCTGCTGGGATGATCTTGTTCAGGTAAGGGCTAAGATGTGCTTTATATCTGCTTCATTTCACGGACATAGTATGCTTATTTTCATAATTTCATTAGGCAAATGCAGCGTTTGAGTGTAACACATGCTGTTTGAGTGAATTCTTTGATAGTGCTTCTGTTTCCCGCTTGTGGATGTGTTTGCTTTGGTTGATTTTATGTTCATAATCATACAATAATGGTACTTTCATGCTTACAGGCTATTTGAACGAGGGTTAGCTTATGTTGGAACAGATTATTTGTCCTTCACTCTATGGGATAAATATATAGAATATGAATACATGCAGCAGGAGTGGGGGCGCCTTGCCATGATATATACGAGGATCTTAGAGAATCCAAATCAACAACTCGACCGTTATCTTAACAGGTGATTCTCGAGTCCTTAAGTTTCACATTGTTTTGGCATGTGTACAAGAATGTCTAAATATGGTTTACTTATTTTTCTGTAAGTTGTGCATGTTATTTGGAGAAAAGCATTATCTCAAAGTTGACTGTTTTCTGCATGGATTTGTTAATTCTTTTTTCATAGATGTTATCACCAAGCTATTTCTTAAAATTATGTTATAAAAGTCTTAATTCTTAATTTCAGGGGCACTTTTGTCATTTTTATAAAAATACACATGTTTTGCAAGAAAATGCAAACAACACAGCACCCTTTTGCCATTAACAAACATCACGGCACCCTTTTGCAAAGTGTCACATAATAGGGCTTCTTTTGCTATTTTCTCATTCATGTTTATGCACATTGACTTGGTAATGTAATGGATCCGGGCTCATGCTATTTTGTGTAGCTCTTAATATTCCTTCTGTCACTGTTTTTGTAGCTTTAAGGAGCTAGCAGGAAGTCGACCATTGTCAGAATTAAGAACTGCTGAGGAAGCTGCTATTGCTGCCGCGGCAGGCCTGTCTCCAGAGGCACTGGCTGAAGTAAACGAGGGAGAAGTTAATCCCGATGCTGTAGAACAATCTCATAATCCTGAAACTGGCGGCTTAGCAGAAGCTGAGGAGTTGCAGAAGTATATCAACAGTAGAGACGAGCTATACAAGAAAGCTAAAGAATATGATTCTAAGATCATAGGCTTTGAATCAGCTATCAAAAGACCTTACTTTCACGTGCGACCCCTCAACCCCGCTGAGCTTGAAAATTGGCATCACTATCTGGATTTTATCGAAAGGGGTGAAGAAGACCTGAACAAGGTATCGGAGTTTGTTTTTCGTCTATTCGTTTTGGTATTGTGCTTTGTAGTTCTTAGCTGTCCTTCTTATACACTGACTCACAGTATAGTAATATCTGCTGTACCGTATGAAGCAACTTTTAATCGGGAAATGAGACTAAAGCATGGGGCTTCGATTTGGTTTCTTTAAGGCTAAGTACTTCAAACTCTCATTTGTCAGTGGAGGTTCATGATTGCGTTTCGTAATTTTCATTTTGTTGAAGTTCTAGTGTTATGCAATGCAGGTCACTTATGTTCCTAACCATCTATCTGTCAGGCAATGAGAGCCCCTTTTCTTTGAGGGGCTTCTCTGTTCCACCAATGGAGTATTTCTTATGCACATCTCTCCTTTTTACTCTTGATTTTAAATATTCAACTTCAAAATTATCTCTATACTTGGTTTAGTCCTTGATGTTGTTTCTTTTTGTCTACAGGTGGTAAAGTTATACGAAAGATGCCTGATTGCATGTGCTAACTATCCTGAGTATTGGATACGATATATCCTGTGCATGGAAGCCAGTGGAAGCATGGATCTCGCCGATAATGCACTTGCTCGTGCTTCCCAGATCTTTGTCAAGGTAAGAACATACAATTCACCTCGTGTCTGATAAAGTGAGGCTATCAGTTGATGCTCAATAACTCGTTCTGTCACAGAAGGGTCTATCCTAGCACACTTTTTCGTACCAGTTATCTATAATTATTTGGGAAAATTGCAAAAAGGTGCCATGTTATATGATACTTTTGCAAAAGGGTGCTGTGTTGTTTGTTAATGGCAAAATGCCTATTTTATAGAAATGATGAAGTTGACCCTGAAAATAATTTTTTTTAAAAAATAAACATTTTAAAAGTTTTCTGTTTTTATCTTTTAACTATAATTGTATGATCAAAACTTGTAATTTAATTTTCTTATTAAACTATTTCAAAGTTAAAATTATGTTATAAAATTCTTAACTTCAAGGACAAATTCGTCATTTTTATAAAAAATACCCATTTTGCACGAAAATGCACACAACACAGCACCTTTTTGCTATCAATAAACAACAGAGCACCCTTTTGCAAAAGTGTCACTGTCATGTAATAGGGCATCCTTTTGCAATTTTCTCTTCTTATTTCCTCTCATTTCTCACTCTTTATGATGATTGGTTGTTGTATGATTATTCCAACTCTATTGAACAGAGGCAACCGGAGATTCATCTTTTCGCAGCTCGATTCAAAGAAAAGAACGGGGACGTGGCTGGTGCTAGGGCTGCCTTCCAACTTGTTCATTCCGAGGTTTCACCCGGGCTTCTCGAAGCAATTATCAAGCATGCCAACATGGAACGTAGACTTGTAAGTTTGTTCATCTTTTTTGTTGATGGAACATGGTTAGAACTTATGATGGCAATGTTTTCTTACTTCAATCATCGTTTATCTTCTTCTTCAGGGGAATCTAGAAGACGGGTTTAAAATTTACGAGCATGCCATTGCAATTGAAAAAGAAAAGGAACATTCACAAGTATTGCCAATGCTCTATGCCCAATACGCTCGATTTATTTACCTGGTAGGTTGGATTATTGAATTCTGTGTGTTAGAGTTTAGCAGTTTACAGATTTATATATTTTGCCATATATACTTTTCCTTTTTTACACTACATATTATACCGACGTTACATTGTAATCACATTCAAAGTTTGGCACCTCTCTCTCATGTTGAACATTCTTACATATTATTTAACTTGAAGTCCAACTGCCAAATATTTGTTCAGATACAATTCTTGTTGAATATCTGGTGTGATTCTGTATTTTTATTTGTATTTGATTTCCGATAACATATTTTTTATTTGCTTGTAGGTTTCTGGAAATGCTGAGAAAGCAAGGGAAATCCTCTCTGAAGCAGCCGAGAATGTCCAATTATCTAAACCTTTTCTTGAGGTTCTCTTTCTCTGCACGCTCACGCATTCAGTTGACCCTTTTAAATATTATTTGTATATTTTCAGTTACTTACCGTCTTTATTTCAAAATATATGCAGGGCCTAATCCATCTAGAGTCAATCCAGTCACTACCAAAGCGATTTGATTTCTTGGATTCATTGGTAGGTCGGTTCATAGCCCCCAGCCCAGATAACGCAAATCCTGCAAGTCCTGTTGAAAGGGAAGAACTATCAAGCATTTATCTGGAGGTAACATTTGCTGTTTTTAAATTATCACATGGTCAAGTTTTGTGCTTCTATTATTTGATCTCTATATATGGGGATAAAATAAAACTTTTCGGGAGTTTGTTAGGTATATTTCTTTTGATCTCACTTCCTCTGGTAACTAACAACAATATGTTTCCTTCAGGGCTGTTCACTGTTAGGTTTTGAGTCGAGTCGGTTTGGTTTTGAACCGAACTGATCGTTTCGGTTTTAAGGAGATAAAAACTGAAATTTAACCGATGGAATTTGATTCGGTTCGGTTTTGAACCTGTCGGTTTTTGGTTTGGTTTGGTTTTTTATGAACCAAATTTCACGAAATTCTCACGATTTGGGTCATTTTAACTTGTTATTTGACTTTTCCATCTTCGGTTCGATTTTATTTGAACCAATTTTCATGAAATTGTTACATTTTGAGCTGGTCTTGACTTATTTTTTGTCGGCCCAATATTTGTTGACACAATTAATAAAGATCGATGACCTTAAATGAACCAAGTGTCCAAATCACTCGTTTTTTGTTCGGTTTTTATCATTAAACCAAAACTGAACCGATAAATTTTGGTTCTGTTTCCTAACCAATTCGGTTCAAAAACTTCGTATTCGGTTCTTTCCGTGCAATAGTTAGGATTTAAAAAATTCTTATTTATTAAAAAATTAACACCTATTTATATTTATCCCTTGCAATCATACCCACTCGTGAGCTTTATTGTAAAAAAACGGATTTGTTGGTACATTGTAGGAGTGGGTCTTAAATTATAATTTTGTGTGCAGTTTCTGGACATATTTGGAGATTCCGAGACTGTCAAGAAGGCTGATGATCGGCATACCAAACTGTTCATACGCCATCGGAGCATGCCAGAGTTTAGAAAGCGTCACGCAGAAGATTATCTAGCTTCAGATAGATCAAAGATGGCTAGATCTCACTCCGGTGTCCCTTCACCTGCTCAGTCTTTGGCGGGTGCATACCCAACTCCACAAACCCAGTGGCCGGCTGGTTATGGGACCGCAGCTCAAGCTTGGCCTCAAACTGCACAAACACAGGGACAGCAGTGGACCCCCGGCTATACCCAACAGGTGAGAGCCGCCCGGTCTCAATGGGTTTTTCCCTGTGTTCTAAAAAGCGCTGGCGCTAGTCGGGCGGAGATTTCCTTTTGGGGATTAATCAGAAAATATATCACACTGAAGGATTAATCGGGAACTAATCACCGATTAATTGGGGATTAATCGGACACTTCGGGGATTCTTAAAACATTTTTTTCTTGATTCTCCCTAACTTTGTCTCTCTGATTGTTTGCGCTAACGTCTTTTTTTCTTGTTGTTTCTGCTTGTGTTTTAGACTGCATATGGTGCATACGGTGCTTATGGAACAGGCTATGCTGCTCCACAAGCTCCCACGACCGTGCCACAAAACGCGGCCTATGGGGCCTATCCTCCTACATATCCTGCACAGGTACACTATTATCTATTTGCGAAGTTATTGATGTTTGAACTACCTGTAATAAAACGTTGTTTGAGTCCAATACACCTCCACTGATGGGGGGATATTTGGGAAATGCAGTGTTCTAAAATTTGGCCTAAGTGCGGATTTTTAGAGCAGTTTAAGTCAGTTTCTCGAATAGGCAGGTTAATGTTCTAAAAGTCGGCCTACTGGAGAATTTTTAGGTCACCAACCCAATTTCATGGAATTTGAGTTGAACTAAACACTGTTGCTGATATTATTGTTATTTATCCATAATTTAGTTTATTACTTAATAATATGTATGTAATAAATATTCAAATATCTATATTGTTGCATCTTAAATATTCACTCATTACTTTTTCATTATAAGTCATATTGTTGTAATCATAATTCATTTCATAAAAATAGAAAAACACAAACCCGACTATCACCTGATGTCTTTGGAACACTGGGGATATGTGGCTAAAAGTCACACAAACTCTATCGGCTCTAAATCCTCCTATAAAATCAACATGCCATTTGTTTTAGGACAGAGAGTATTAGTTTTCTTTGAGTTTCATAAATTCATAATGCTTCTATTATCTTTTATCCAAATTTAGAAACTCCGACAATTATCATTGTACTATATCGGTATTACCATACCTAATTCTCCGCTTGTGTGATTCTCAGGCGCAGCAGCCTTACCCGCAACAAAGTTACGCGCAGCCAACAGCTGCACCGGTTGTGGCGGCAGCGGCGTTGGCCCCGACTCAGCAACCCGCGTCGGTTCCTCAGGCCTACTACGGAAACTACTACTGAATCGGCAAATCAATCATCAGTTGTCTAGCTCAAACATCAAATTTTGCCACCCTCTAGTGTAGTAGTTACTGCCTGTTTCAGAACTTGACTTGTACCTTAAAGTTTCCGAACACAGTAGACAGGATTGAGCGTCAAGAGTGGCAAATTGGTCGGTAGGTACACGAGGAACCTCATAAGGACTATGAATCTGTTGAGGATTTTTTTTATATGATTGATTCTATAATGCTTTATAAGTATTCATGTGGAAATTGTGCCTTATTTGATTTAAGTTTTCAAATATTCCCTAATTATAGTGATTTTTATAACATTGAACGAGACATCTTGGCTCCTAATTTATGACAACTAGTCCCTACACGACAATACCAGAAACAGTTCGGTTTTATCTTGACTTTTTTTAATTAGGGCTAGGCATGGTTCTGGAACCGGACTGAATTTTTTGGTTCTTAGTTTATGAGAATCAGACTTGAAACCACGGTTCAATTTTGCCTCTTGTTTTCTAGTTTGGTTCTCTCAGTTCTACTGGATTGTTGTTGATAACTTTCTTTATATTTTAAATTCATGCTCGATTTACGGGCTGAATCAGACGAAATGAAGTTAGATATATAGGAAGAAACCTTAAACTCCCAACTAAAGATGAAAAAACCATCGAAGCCCGAAAATGTTAAGATCTGGTTAATTCAACTCAATGGAAATACATGTCCATGCAAGCCAGCCTGGTTCTGAACTGGTTAGCTGCAGTTTTTACCCTGTATGAATCGAATCGAACCGAACCAACCGGTTCGCCTAAAATCAGAACCAAAACAGAACAAACACACTATATACATTTCTTTTTGTCCACGAAACTGCAAAAATTGAAAATCGGTAACTACCACTGAAGATCCATGTACTCGGCGATCTCCTCCTCCAAGCCATGGATCTCCTTCCGGCGGCTGCTCCCGGTGAAGAACCTCCCGGAGCTCCGAAACGAGAGGTACCGCGACGAGGCGCAGGAGAGCCGGCCAGATCCGCCGTCGACGACGACCTCCGGTTCGAGCGGCGCAGAAGGAATCGGAAGGAAATGGATCTCGGAGCCGATCTCGAAGAAACCGCTCTGTGGCTGAAGATCGGAGCCGATCTCGAAAAAACCTCTCCGTGCCGGAAGATCGGAGCCGATCTCGAAGAAACCTCTCTGTGGCCGAAGATCGGAGCCGATCTGGAAGGAATCACTCTGTGGCGGAAGATCGGAGCCGATCTCGAAGGAACTGTTCTGTGGCGGAAGATCGGAGCCGATCTCGAAGAAACCTCTCTGTGGCCGAAGATCGGAGCCGATCTCGAAGGAATCAGGAAGATCGGGGCCGATCTCAACGGGGAATCTATCGCCGGCGGCGTGAATCGACGATCTCGATCGGGAGGCCCGAGGTGAGGCGCGACTGTTCCGGATCTCGGAGCCGATCTCGAAGGAAGAACCACGATCGGAGCCGATCTCGACGCGAAAGCTTTCTCCGGTGGCGTGAACCGACGATCTGGATCGGGAGGCGCTAGAATCAGAAAGATCGGAGCCGATCTCGACGCCGGAGGCGCGACTGGTCTGAATCGGGAGGCGCGAGTCGTGGCCGTCGTCGGCGCAGCGGGAACGGCGGAGACGGCTGCGGAGCACGAGGCGGATGGCTATGGCGAGCACGGCGGCGACGAAGACGACGAGGACGACGATCAGGAAGCTCTGAATAATGTCGCCGCCGGAGGCGACGGAGCTCGGCGCCGGAGCCATCGCCATTGTGGCCGGAGACGAAAATGCGCGCGAAATCGATGTCTATGGAAGGTACTGTTGTTTATACACAACCTTACGGTTTTTGAATTGAGTAGAGTCTCAATATTGCACTGATACACACCCTTTGAAAATGCTGTGTTGATGAGTGATATGCTTCAGTTCATTACATTACATGTTGAGCTGAGCTCGTCACTATAGATCAAATATCATCACAACAGAACCTTAGTCACCATTCCCATTTAAGAACCTTAAATTGTTACGTATATGAAATTATCGACAGTTTATAGCAAAGGGGGCGATATAAGATTGCAGGCGAGTTCTGATGTCATGTAATGGATTCATAGAAAGCATAACAATGTCGGGAAGCGTTGTGAGCTGAGAATGCTCATCGAGTGACCGCGACAAAGTTCACACAAATTGGCAACAAAATGTGTACTGCAGAGTTGAAATGGCATACGAGGTTGGGTTGATTTCTAATCTATAGGTCCGAGAAATGTTGTAAAGCATCGGGAACTTCAACGGCTGGCCTGACGATAGGGGCATCAGCCCCAGCCCCTATCGTTTATTATTCGTTTTAATTTCTTATATGGTAAATTGCATAAAGTGACGGTAAACTTTATGTCGTGCATTTGTGTATTTCATGTGTAAAGGATGCTACCGTTATATTATTTATAATAACAATTACTTATAAGGATTGACAAGGGTTAATAGTTAATACCTATAACTTACCAATTGCGTTTTCAATATATTTTGCTTTATATTGGACCAGTATTGTTTCAATTTAGCAACAATGAGGCCTTAATTGATTGTATTTGACACGCTGCTGATTTTGAGGTATTTCTTACAATAATTAATCTATAACTGATGATTGTATCTAAACTTTTTTTTACAAAAATCAATCAATCAGTTATTAGTTCTGAGAAAACCTTTATTCGATTAGTACCTAACATTTTAAGGTGATAGTACGTATGCAAGTAATGTTGTGAATCTTTTTGGGTGGGACAGTTTCAGAATTAGACCGGACTATTGAGAACCAGACTTAACCTGATTCTCTAATTCCTAATTTATGAGATTCAAATCAAGAACCACCACGTGAAAAATGCTTCAATTTCAGGTTCTATCTAATTGGAGCCGATTAATTTTTTTATATTTTAAATTTAGGTTCAGTTTTGGGTCGAATTAGATAAAGTTGAGCTCATGTTTAGATAAAAACTTTAAATTTTATTTCACAGAAATTTTTTTTATATTCACAATTTAAAGAATACTAGTCAAAATTGAATGTTATCCTTAACTATTACAACCCAATCAATCAATCATGGTATAAAATTTACAAACAAAACAAAAACAAAAAATAAATAATATATTCTTCAGTTTCGGTCACGACATTTATATTGTTATTAACCACGGTATTTATATTGTTAGAATCAAAATCGAGCTGAATTGTTAAAGTTTCGTTGTTGGATGAGAAAATATATTTTTTATCGATGATAATTTAATAGTAATTAAAAAAAATAATACTCAAGTTTGTATCATTTTCGGAATGGTGACGTCAGTAACGCATCAACATCACAGTCGTTAAATCTCTACCGTTAAACGAATAGTACCACAGTATGATCCAATCTCATCACACACTAGATTACGTTCTGGTCAGAGTTGACCAGACTCGCGCGTGCGACTTTCTTTATTTATATTTGCCAAAAAGGGCCTTTACTTCGTGTTATTCTTAAAACCCACCACTTTTGAATCCAACGGCCACAATTTCGCGATGCGACGTTAAGCCTCTTCGCTTCCACTCTGTTTTTTTTTGGTCTCTTTCTCTTTCACTGTTTCGTACACAGATCTATCTAAAACCTTTCATCTTCTTCGTGTCACTCTCAATCGCTCGCGATAAACCCTAATTTTTTTCTCGAATTTGGCGTTTGGGTTTTGGATCTGAGCTCGGTGGGCTCGAGTCCCGAAAGGGGATTTGCTCTGTAACACTCTGTTTCTCGCCATTTTGCTGGTAATGGCGACCTCGTACCCTGGAGCTGCTCAGGTGATTTTTTCTGGTGTTTTCGAGGAGTTTGAATCTGTTAATTGTGATTTTTTACTGGATTGATTTGTTGGGTTTTTCGATTTGTGAGTGTTTTTTGTTTGTGGGATTGGTTCAGGTTGGTTCGTACTTCGTGGGGCAGTACTATAAGGTTCTTCAGCTGCAGCCTGATTTTGTTCATCAGTTTTATAATGAATCGAGCAGCATGATTCGGGTCGATGGCGATTCAAGCGAAACTGCTTCAGCTATGCTGGTAATTAAGTTTAGATACTTGTTTGTTTTCTTGTATGTATCTTGTTAATGTCACGAATCATGATCATTGTGTTTGTGTAGTGTAATTTGAATCGGTACGGGTTGAAATTACATACTTGTTTGTTTAGTGTACTATGAATCAGAACTGGTTTTGTTTTAGTTACAGCACTTGCATGACTCAATTTATGATTTTGAACTTTTTTGGGTTGGTAGCAGATGAATTAGATGTGATGCCTTTTAGTTTGGTAAAGTCTGTGTTTTTATATTATTTTGTGTAATTATTGATTAATATTTGCTTTAATTTTCTTATTTGTATGCCAGTTTGTGATATGACTTGTACAATAAGGATTAAATGGTTGTGTTGAGTTTCTCTCGAAAGAGCACTAAAATTGACTTTAACTGTAACTAGAGATATGTATCGCATTTTTCATGATACATGTAAGATTAAGTTACTTTGTAGTTCTGAGTAGAACTTGTACTGAAAAATTAAATCCCACTTGCAATGTTTGAAATTGTTAAGAAATTGTTGGTTTTTGTTCAAAAATTTAGTCTTGCTTTAGTATTAAGTGTTGGATGGAATTAGCGCCCTATATTTTTTAGTATCATTACCTCTGCTCTCTTCTGTATCCACCATTACATTTGGACGTTGATTGTGCATTTTAAAAGAAAAAATTTGTGGTCTTCTACTCCTTTTGCACACTGTTATGTCATGTCACAGAGAAATTTGTTGTCATCAAGGACTGCTTTTAGTTTTTGATTCGAGGAAATACTCTTATGTCATTTGCTCATTCCTGTCTTTCTAAGATTGGACTTTTTATTATTTAATCACTGGTGTTGTTTTTGTGCTAGCGATTGGAATTATTAGACATTTCTTTCCTGTTATTTCTCTGCAGCAAATTCATAGCCTCGTCATGTCACTGAATTTCACTGCGATCGAGATTAAAACAATAAATTCCATTGATTCTTGGAATGGCGGTGTTCTGGTGATGGTTTCTGGTTCTGTCAAGACAAAAGACTTCATCGCCAGGAGGAAATTTGTGCAAACCTTTTTCCTTGCTCCTCAGGAGAAGGGCTTTTTTGTTCTGAATGATATATTTCATTTCATCGACGACAAGCCTATTTACCAGCCTCCAGCGCCCATCCCTTCAGAAAACAAATTTGACGCTGAACTGGATGCAACTAACCATCTTCCTGAACTTCCAGGTAGCATGATTGCCTCAACTCTGTCATTAAGTAATTAAGTTTACATGAAGTAATAGGTTCTTAGATAGAGTCCTTTTAGTTTAGCCAACACAATCATGTTGGACTTTCCAGTCACTGTGAGTTGTTGGGTGATTGGCTTCCCCTTTTATCATACTGAGTCATGCAACTAAAACGGGAGGTCAATTTGCATCTGTTATATTGGTACTCAAATCAGATTTATTGTTTTGCAAACTGAATCGACCACTTTTGGCCTATTGAAACCTTTTAGCTTATTATAGGACAGGGTGTTCCATCTTTATTACACGTGCCATAAAAACAAATGATCTGTAATTTCACCATGGATTTGTATCTCCAGAAACTTACTGAGTATTTCTATTCCTTGAATTCTGGATCTTCTTTCTCTGTTATCTAGAACCTTAATAAGATCATGGAGTATATTGTTGGCTTTTGGTTTTCCTGGTGTAATTTTGGTGCCCTTGGCAGTTTCTAACTATGCTTTGGAGGAAGAGGCGAGGGAGTATATTGACTCGGTTCATCTAGAAGATGATCCAGTGGACAAGTATAGTCTCCCAGAGGAGCAACATTACAATGTCCCAGAGCCTCAGCTTTACAATCATCAAGAACAACAGGACTTTGAAGAAGAAACTGTAGTGGAGGAAGCTCCTCCAGAGGAGGTTTCTGTTCCATTTGAAAATGTGGTTAACACTGTGTACGACCCTCCAGCAGCCGTTGTGGAGGAACCCGTGGGAGAGCCTCCTAAGATGACTTACGCTTCCATTGTATGTTTTTCTCGCTGTTACTTACGAATCAATTCTTCATGATTGCTGTATGGTTTCCGTAAGACTGAGTTGGTAATTAGTGGGCTAATTCCCTGATTTTTGTTTGTTTGTCAATACACGATAGTTGCGAGTTGCAAGGGGCCAGTCAACACCACCCGTTACAACTCAAATATCTTCCCAGAAGAGTGCACCTACTTATTCAGAGTGGGATAGTACACCACAACAACCATCTACTCAGCAGTCAAATGCTACCTACTCAGCCGTGCCTGAATCGGGAGCTGACACGACAGAGGAAAGCTTATCGCCGGAAGGTTAGTTTCACTCTGAAAACTATGTTGTCCTTCAACATGAACAATGTTTGGAAAACTATGCTTCAATAGTGTATACTTAGATTATTAATATTGATTCATGAACATGATTTTTTTCAGGCGAGTTCAAATCTGTGTATGTGAGAAATTTGCCCTCTACTGTCACTGCTGCTGAAATCGAACAGGAATTTATGCAGTTCGGTAGAATCAGTCCTGATGGTGTGTTCATTAGGTTCCGGAAGGTAATAGGTGTTTCTTCGGTTTCAATTTGATGTGTTGTTGCTTGTAACTATAAGGAAACTAAGATAGATTGATAAATGCAGGAAATTGGTGCGTGCTATGCTTTTGTTGAGTTTGAAGACCTCACGGGTGTTCAAAACGCAATCCAGGTTTGGATGCTTTAGTTTACATAAATTTTTAATGATTCTATGTTCAAAACTTTTTTATAGCATTCTTGAGTTTATAGCATTGGTGTTTATATGATGTCAAATAGTATATTTGTACTTAAAAACAGTTCCTAAAACCAAATGTGCAATGTGCCTCGAAACCTTCTTATATTTCCTTATGTGCATCTTATAAACACGAGTATATCTAACTCCATACACTCTCTTCCCTGCAGGCATCTCCGATACAGTTGGCTGGAAGGCCAATCTACATAGAAGAGCGGAGAGCTAACAGCAGTGGCGCTTCTCGAGGAGGAAGTGGAGGAAGTATGTAACTGATCTCATATTCTATAAGCCTCGATATGCCCAAAATATATATTTCTAGCTTCAGTTATTATAACTCTCATCTACCCGTAGCTCATCAAACGATTCCTATGTCAGTGTTTAGTGATACGAAATGCATAATTCTATCGTCTAGAATCTAAACACAAAAGTGTAATATTAGCGCATTTGTAGTCCAACGGTTATGATAATTGCCTTCCAAGTATTATTAAAAGCCAAGAAAATTTCAGGGTAGCAAACATTCTCTAGAATTTCTTTTAGAATCGAACCCATAGCTGATGATAGAACTAGAATGGATATTTTCTGTTTCTTACTTACGCGAGCCAATATACGTGCTTTTCTATCAATCTCTAATTCTAATCTTCCTCCCCAATTTGATAATTGCCTTCCAAGTATTATAATCATTCTTGCATTTAGGTTGTAGTCACTTTACTGAGTACGAGAGATCAAATTCACTAGCTATGCTCTACAAAATTCACAAATGTAGTACATACTTTTTATCTGGGCTGCCCGTTTATCTTGGATCCTTTTGAAAACGGGGTTGTTTGATTCTCTGAAAAAAACTATAGAAAACACGATTTTCGTAAATGTGAAATCATCCGCCACCGTAGTTCTAAAATTGCCATGCTTCTTTAGAATCTGTATTTCATTCCTTTCTCTGCAATGGCAATAACGAAATTATTTTTGATGCAGGAAGAGGTAGAGGTAGAGGTGGCTACCCAACAGAAGCGCCTAGAGGAGGGCGTTACGGTGGTAGAGGAGCCGGGAGCGACTACAATAGTAGCGCGAGAGGCAATGGTTATTACCAGCGCGTTCCCCGATAAAACTGGTTATGGATGGAAGCGCTACAAGTTATTTAGAGGGCATAGCCCAAACTCTACGTTTTTGTTACGAGTCGTCTTAGGGTTGTTGATTGTTCCTGGTTGAAACATTTCAATAGTTTTCAGGAAAAGAGGATGTCTGGTGTGATTTTTACATGGAACTGAGTTCTTGGGAGGCTTGTTTTTGTTTCTTTTCCTGAATGTTCACATATTCTCAGGTTTTTGTTCCCATGAATGGTTCTTTTTGCATGCAATTCAATTGGGAAGTTTAAAGTTTTGGAGATAATCAGAATTTGCAATTTGTGCTTTTCATAATATATTTAGGTATTTGTAGATGTATAGTCTCAATTTAGTCATTGAACTTAAAGCAACAACAATAAGCAGCTACAACTACAACCAAACCCATCAAAGAAAATAAAAACTAAAATAAAATGAGAGCAATGGAATTTGGTTTGAACTTAGTTTCGGGAAATTCACGTTTTATATTGTTGTAACTTATCATTTTTGTAGGATTTTTTAGAACAAATTTTTATAACATTCTTCTATTTTCAAATGATTTTCACTTTTCTTTATTTATTTTATTTTAATTTTTATCGATTCTACTTTTATAAATTTGAATCAATATAGAATTAGTGATTTAGTATTGTCTAAAATATTTTTCTTACAAAAATGTTTGTCCAATTAAATATTCAAGGTTCAAGATTATAAATGTATTAAAGTTTAGTAACAGAATAAAAGTATACTGGCAATTTATCAAATTAAATAAAAATTGTTTCATGTATAATTTAAAATTTCATATTGAATCTCTACAAACCTTATCATAAGTCTAATGTCATGATTTAAACTTGAAATTACCAAATAATTTTATTTTACTAAGAATCTCTTGAAATTGTTAGCTTTCCCTTTTCTCTTCAAAATCATCGATTGATGATCACGAAAACATAAACTCCATTTTCCTTCTCTTCGACCCAAAACCTCAACGTTACTGTATAAAAAGTTCATTTTGAAACTGCACATTGGGTTTTTTTTTTCACGAATTCGTGAATATGGATGGGTGTTGCGAAGCAAATCGATCAAAACCTCCTCAGCAATTCATGGGGTTTTGATGTTATGAGAGAATTTGAGAAGATGTTTGGTAGCGATCGTCTTTACAGGAAAAGAATCTCCAATTTACCGCCACCGAAGCTAGAACCTTACTCGCTCCCTGCTCCGATTCCCCAGTGGCCTCCAGGTATGGCGATTTTTGATCGTCAAGCTCTCGATTTACCTTTGGATTTGTTATTGGATTGTGGGTTTTGGATTTTTTTTATTATCTGTTTGATGGGTTTCTAGTTTTTTTTGCATGTTTTGAGATTTGGGTGTTTCTGGGTTTTTGGATTTTGGAATGATGATTTTGTGCTGTTTGTTCATCCGGGTGCAAGTTTTTTTTATCTTGAATGTGGATTTTGTGTTTGCAGTACGAAAAAGTATGTGCTTGAAATTGTTGATACCTTGAAGCTTCATGGTGGTTTGGGATTTAAGCTTGATTATGCACTGTTAACACATGAAGGACCTTATTAGTTGGTTCGTGTAGATTGATATTGTCCATACACAAAACAGTATGCACTTGGAGGAAGCTTATATAGTCATGTTTAGGACCTTATTACTTGGTTTATGTTAATTGAGATTGGTCATACAGAAAATAATACTCGCATTCCTTTCTCGAGCTGTGGTTAGTTAGAGGGACTTTATATACTCGTGTTTGGGGGAAATTTGATTGCTTAGTTCCTCTGTAACACAATAAGGACCTCATTAGTTGGTTTGTGTAGACGGTCATACACGAACAATATGCACATTCCTTTCTCGAGCTGTAGTTGCATACTTGGAGGGACTTAATATGTTTGTTATCCGGGGAAATTTGATTGTTTAGTTTCGCTGTAACATAATAAGGACTAGTTGGTTTGTGTTGACTGAGTTTGGTTATAAACGAACAATCTGCACATTCCTTTCTCGAGCTGTAGTTGAATACTTGGGGAGGGGACTTTATATACTCGCGGTCGGGGAAATTTTGATTGTTTAGTTCCTTTGTAACACAATAAGGACCTCTTTAGTTGGTTTGTGTAGGTTGAGATTGGTCATACACGAACAGTATGCACATTCCTTTCTCGAGTTGTGGTTGCATACTTTAGGGTTTTTATATGATTGTGACTGGGGAAAATTTGATTGTTTGTTTCCGCTGTAAAACATAACAAGGACCTCATTAGTTGGTTTTGTAGATTGAGATAGGTCATACAAGAAAAATCTTCACTTTTCTTTCTCAAGCTGTGGTTGTGTGCTTAGAGGAAGTTTATTTGCTCATGTTTGGGGAAAATTTGATTGTTTAGTTTTATGTTAACACGACA
The DNA here is from genome assembly GCA_963920655.1 of Geranium rotundifolium. NCBI lineage: Eukaryota > Viridiplantae > Streptophyta > Magnoliopsida > Geraniales > Geraniaceae > Geranium > Geranium rotundifolium. The sequence continues at coordinate 772,341 of OY987321.1, forward strand.
ATGACCTTATTAGTTGGCCCTTAGCTGTCATAATGATTTGTCTAGTTGGCTTGTGTAGGTTGAGATTTTCCATACACAAACAAATATCTATATGCATATTATATCTCCATTGACAGTTGCATAATTGGAGGGAGTTTACATACTCAGTTTGGGGCAAATTTGATTGTCCCTTCACTGTCATATTGATTTGTTTAGTCGGTTCGTGTAGATTGATGATTGAAATTTTCCATACACAAACAATCTGCTCATTCCCTTCTCAAGCTGTAGTTGCATACTTGGAGGGAGTTTATATACTCATGTTTGGGGCGAATTTGATTTTGTTATAGCTGCCTCTTCTTCCATTTTAAACGGGTTCCAATTTGATTGAGCGTGGGCTAGCAGTAACAAGTCGGGTGGATTTAGCTACACCTAATTAGGTTTTGTGTATCTCAACTACACTCAACTCTTTTTTTTCCTGTACAGTTAGAATTTGGATGGAAAATGTTAAGTTTTAAAGTGAAAAGCCTAAAATATTCTTGATTAGAAATCTAATTTACAAATCTAAAAAATTTAAAATTTTTAGGTTGAAAATTAGATTTCTAGTTAAGAGCATTTTAGACTTTTCACTTAAAAACTTAACATTTTCCATCCAAAATTTTAGACGGGGTTCAAAAAAAAAGATCAGGTGTATTTAAAATACCAAAAACCTAGTTAGGTATAGCTAAGTGAAAAAGGGGATACTTATCTGTCATTTTCCCTTTTTATTATACGCCCCTTCATTGATATTACTTTCTTCGGGAAACCGTGTGCATAAGGGTGCCATTCAGACCATTTTTGTGCTCTACCTACCAGAAAATGGACATACATAATCATGATCATGTTAATTATGGAACACAACATTTAAAGGAATTTTGTGTAACGTGTTTATTCTTCCAGTTATGTCCATCCGTTCAGGTATGACCTGTTTAGATTTTTCTTCGTGTTTCCATTTACAATTTCTTAAACCGGAAGGCAACTTTTTTTTCAGGTCAGGGATTCGGGTCCGGAACTATAAGCCTAGGAGAAATTGAAGTTATCAAAATCACGAGCTTTCAGCACGTATGGTCCGCGAGTCTGTCGTGGGACAAGAAGAAAGACATCGGTTTTTACAAGCCCGTGGACATCCCCTATGGCTATCACTCCCTCGGGCACTACTGCCAACCAAATAACAACAACCTACAAGGCTATGTTCTCGCTGCCCGGGATGTTACTTCCTGCTCGCCCGAGGCTCTCCAGAGACCCCTCGACTTTTTGCTGGTTTGGAGTCTGGATGATGGGAACAACAACAACCATGGAGACGAAGATTATGGTTACTTTTGGCTGCCTTTGGCGCCCGAGGGTTATGTGCCCATGGGCTTCCTGGTCACCACCAATTCCGAGAAGCCCGATGCGGATGAGGTGAGATGTGTTCGGGCTGACCTGACCGATGGGTGCGAAACCCATCGCTTGGTTCTCGATATCGCCTGTAGGTTTCCAAATTTGCCCTTTCGGGTCTGGAGCATGAGGCCGTGCAATCGGGGGATGGCGGGGAGGGGAGTGCCTGTGGGGACGTTTTTCTGCAGCACCTACTGGGGGCTCGGGGAGGAGCTGTACATCTCGTGCCTGAAGAACTTCGACCCCACGCTACACGCAATGCCTAATCTCGACCAGATCCACGCACTGATTGAACACTACGGCCCGACGGTGTACTTCCACCCTCAGGAGACCTACTTCCCGTGCTCGGTCTCTTGGTTTTTTGAGAACGGGGCGATGCTGTACAAGGCCGGGGAAACGACCGGCAAGCCTATAGACCCCGACGGGTCAAACCTGCCAGCTGGTGGCGAGAACGACCGGGGGTTCTGGATAGACCTGCCGAATGACGGGAGGAGGAAGAGCGTGAAGCACGGGAACCTGGAGAGTGCAAAGCTCTACGCGCACGCCAAGCCTGCGCTCGGGGGGACCTTCACAGACATAGCGCTGTGGATCTTCTGCCCGTTCAACGGGCCGGCCACCCTGAAAGCCGGGTTCATCAGCATCGCCCTCCCGAGGACGGGCCAGCACGTGGGAGACTGGGAGCACGTCACCCTCCGGATCTCCAACTTCACGGGAGCGCTCCAGTCCGTGTACTTCTCGCAGCACTCTGGTGGGGAGTGGGTGGAGGCCTGGGACCTCGAGTACATTTCCGGAAACAAGCCCATCGTCTACTCCTCGAGGAGCGGGCACGCGAGCTTCCCCCATCCCGGGACATACATCCAGGGATCCCCGAAGCTCGGGATAGGGCCTAGGAACGACGCAGCGGGGAGCAGGTACATGGTTGACTCGAGCGTGAACTATGAGATCGTGGCGGCCGAGTATCTCGGGGAAGGGGTCGTCGCAGAGCCTCCATGGCTGCAGTACATGAGGCTATGGGGGCCGATCATCGTGTATGGATCGAGGTCCGAGCTCGACAAGATGTTGCAGAGGTTGCCTTTCAAAGTTTGGGAGTCAGTGCATAGTTTGGTGGCCAAGTTTCCAGGTGAGCTCTATGGGGAAGAAGGTCCAACTGGGCCAAAGGAGAAGAACATGTGGGTTGGGGATGAGAGAGGTTAGTGTTTTTTTTTCTTCTTCTTCTTGAATCTGGAAAATGGGTTGGTTTGTTCTGAGGATTTGATCTTCTTCTTGTTGTTGTAGTGATTTTGTATATTTGTGTGGTACTTGTGATTATATATGTATGTATTTACAGGGATAGAGTTTTGGGAGGTTTCTTGTATTGCAAGTAAGATAGGGTGAGTGAGGAAGATGTGGTTTTCACTTTGATTTTCATAGTAAATACAGGAAGATTTTGTAACATGTTTTGATGAATTGAGAGTTATGAAATGTTCAAAGGTGTATGAGTTATATGGTGAATTGATTGGTTTAATATTCGGTTTAGGCTCATCGTAATCGAGTTTGATTAGTTTAATATTCGGGGTTTATTACAATCGAGGAGGTCGAATATGATCTTTTAAATAGACTCGCTGGAAGGCTATCTCATCAATTAATTAATTAATTATATATTCTTAAGTTTAAATTAATATTTATAAGAATATTGTACGAGCCTCTCGAACTCATTTTTCTTGTATTTAGTAAATTACATATTTTATTTAAAATTAAGCTAATTAAGTTGAGCCGAATCGAGTTCGGGCGTGTCTATTTTTTTCAAATTGATCTCGAGCTTACTTATATAAGTTTTACAAGTCAAGCCTTATTAAATTGATACTCAATTTAGCTCGTACACGCTTCTATCGTGGATACTAAATCATGAGTAACTGATCTATTTGGTGAATACTAAATAATTGAGTTATATATAATATGTATTTTTGAATTAATTAAACACATTGTTAAAGTTTCTTTAAATAGTATAAATCAGACAAATATAAATATGTATATTTATGAGATTATTTTAAAATAGAGTATCTCAAAATATAGATTTGACATATATGACTCTAATTTAACTGAGAAATAAATATCTCGAGATACACATTAAAACAATATATGCAAATTTAAAATATAGATTAATTAAACAAAAAAACATTTTGAGACCTCAAATATGAATATGGAAAATGTAAATAGATTTATAATTTTTTAGGGAACCGAGTTGTGACTCAGTTGAACTCATAACTCGGCGGCGCTAAAATTTTCAGATCGATACTGAAAAATTCTTCAGTCTCAACGAAGAAGACGAAGAAGAAACACGCAGAGCAGAGCAGAGCTGAGCAGAGATGTTGGCGAGAAGGACATGTTCCTTCTTCAAGAGCTCTCCGAAGCTCCAGGTCTCTAGGTACGCTGTGTTCTTGCACTTCCTCTCGATTTTACTGATATTTCTTCATTTACCTGATTCGAATTTGCTCGATTCCTCTGGTTCCAAGCAATTTTCGATCCCGATGTTAGGTCGCTGTAGCTGGGAGATCTGTTTGTGGAGCGATTTTGTCGTCTGTGTTCTTCGATTTTTCGTTTCGTTGCTTCGGTTTGAGAATTTGATTTGTTGTAAAATCAAATCCATTGTGTTGATTATTGTATTTTTTTTGGTCTTGATTGTTGTTGTTTGTTTGATGTTTAGCTGAAAGATTGATCTGAATTTGCTTGGTAATGGAATGTAACTTTTTTCAAAATTGTGGTTGAGCTTAGGTGATAGTGCATTTGGGGGAAGGAAACTAGGGGTTTTGCCAATGTTAGATTGTTGATTCAATGCTTCTTCAGTAATAGGCTATGCTTCATTTTGTATTTTGAATTTGAAGGTGTCGCACAGATTGTTGATTTCTTGCAGCTGCTAATTACTATGTTTTGTTGGTCTTGATTATTGTTGTTTGTTTGATGTTTAGCTGAAAGATTGATCTAAATTTGTTTGGTAATGGAATGGAGATTTTTCAGAATTTTGGTTTTGAGCTTAGGTGATGGTGCATTTGGGGAAGGAAGCTAAGGTTTTTGCCAATGCTAGATTGTTGATTAAGTGCTTCTTCAATTATAGGTTACGCTTCATTTAGGGAAATTTGAATTTAACGGTGTTTCATAAATTGTTGATTTCCTGCAGCTACTAATTTCTATGTTTTGTTGGTCTTGATTATTGTTGTTTGTTTGATGTTTAGCGGAAAAATTGATCTAAATTTGGTTGGTAATGAAATGGAGATTTTTCAAAATTTTGGTTTTGAACTTAGGTGATGTTGCATTTTGGGGAAGGAAGCTAGGGTTTTTGCTGATGTTAGATTGTTGATTAAGTGCTTCTTCAATTATAATTTATAAGTTATGCTCCATTTAGGGAATTTTGAATTTGACGGTGTCTCACAAGCTGTTGATTTCCTGCAGCTACTAATTGCTATGTTTTGTTGGTCTTGAGTATTGTTATTTGTTAGATGCTTAGATGAAAGATTGATCTAAATTTGATTGGTAATGAAATGGAGATTTTTCAAAATTTTGGTTTTGAACTTAGGTGATGGTGCATTTGAAGAAGGAAGCTAGGGTTTTTGTCAATGTTAGATTGTTGATTCATTGTTTCTTCAGATATAGATGATTCTCCAGTTAGGGAAGTTTGAACTTGACTATGTCTCTCACAACTTGTTGATTTCTTGCAGCTACTCGAAACCTGCCGAGGAAGGGAAAGGCAGGTTATTAGGTCAGAAAGCGGTGTCTTTTCTGTTGTTTACGGTTACCGGTGGTGTTGCTTTGAGCGCTCTTGACGATCTTCTAGTTTATCGTGGCTGTAGCAGGTATGTCGCCTTGTATGTTGAAATGGTGTCGTTTATGTGATTGATTTGCTGTGTGATCGGTATTTTTTCTTGTGTTTTGTTCTTGAAGTTGTTATGAACCATCAAACATATCCCAGAAAGTAATGTGCTTGGGAGACCCTCAAATCGTGAAAATTTGAAGCATTTGAACGGCTCTTGACTCAAATGCACGTCATTAAGCACGATGATATAGAAGTCTGTAATGATGTCATTTTGTATAAAGATCAGACTCCTTCTTACTAGCGCCTCTCATATAAATAACGCTTTTGGGAGCACCTTTTCTACATTTTCATAAATTGTACAATGAAAGTAGATTATATTTCCATTCATTTCAGAACTTTGATGACCCCTTCCCAAGCCAAACATGGAAGTTTCGATTCATTAGGTAAAAGCAACTAGATTTCCATTTCATTGACTTTTGTATTGATTGATATAGGTTAAGCTCCCTTTTCTACATAGAATTTCGACACTTTCTTTTTGATTAATAAGTTTTGTTATTTGATCGAGTCTTGTTATATGGTATGTTGCGAAAATTGGTTTGGATTACACAAAACCATACTTGAAATTTATAGTGATTGTCAGTCAATGCATTTCCAAAGAATTTTCAATCTTACAGTGCTATAGTACATAAAAATTGCACTGAAATTTTTATAGTGACTGTCAATCCATTTCCAAAGAGTTTTCAATATTACAGTGCTATGATATATAAAAATTGCACTGAAAATCAAAGTTACACAAATTATGTGGTATATAGTCATAATGAGCAGATCATTTGCATTAAAATTGCAGCAAGGCGATGGAGAGAGCCAGTACAAACCAGGCCATCAAAGATGCTATTGGAGAGCCTGTTGTGAGAGGTCCATGGTACAATGCATCCCTAGCCATAGCTCACAAACGACATTCGGTTTCTTGCACATTTCCCGTCTCCGGACCACAAGGAACTGGAATCCTCCGGCTGAAGGCTGTCTGTAATGAAGGTTTGTACCCTATTCATAAATCGCCACTCAAATTTCTTTTCAATTTAGCAATGCAGCATCAACATAATGTAGAGAGCGCTATTTTGTTGAAGTTACACATGTCGAAACTCCAACTCGGTTTTCTTTCATTTGGATGTTTTGAGCAGATAATTCGTGGAAATCATTTATTCAGCCCCGCGAATGGGAAATCCTAGTCTTGGAAGCGCTGCTCCACGTTCCCACGAACGACGACAAGCAGAAAACAATCCGAATCAGCCTCTCAGACAGCTTCCCCGCCCCAGCTAGCGAGGCGAGCACTCAATGCAAGCCTCAGGAACCCGATAACCCGATAGAGAAGAAATGAGAAAGATACGTATTCTCAACTTTTGATCATTTTTCCTTGAATTGTTCATCTGTGTTATTGTCTGGATGAACTAATTGGTGAAAATTGAAAACCTTAGCATTGAATGTGTTCATTGTGATGAAATCTCATGAAAGAAATATGAATCACTCTGAGAGTGAAATAATATCAGAGAAACTGATCCCAAAACTTAACATTGTTATGTATTTTTGGAGAACCACATAATTGTGACAATGAGTTTACTAAAGAAATATTAACATTTCTGTATTTGATATTGATATTGATATTAGTATATTATCATCAGTTTGATGGGTTTGATATGTGGAGCCCATCAAAAGTGGATGGGTTTGGTTTGTATGTACTTTTCATCAGAAGTTTCCTTCATTTGATTTTTTTTTTTGAAGGAATTTGATTATTTTGTTAGTTTGATTAGTTTGTATCATTCAACTTGTAGTGAAATATAATTTTATATTAATTTTAGGACACATAAATTGTAATTAACCTCTCATTTATCTTCCACGTCTCTAATTTTTTTATAAATTGCCTTTACAAAGTAATTATTTTTATTCTAATAACAAGATGACAGAAGGGTAAAAGGAAAACACAGTCATCGTATTTTATAATTATGATCAATTTAATACATATACTACATTATTTTTATGGGTTATAAATTAAATAACAAGTAAACAAAATATTATAAAATTGTTAAGCTAACAAATAACTGAATAAGTATCGTGAGGACTTTTTTCAAATTTCCGACAAGCTTAGCTTAGAGTCATTATTATTCGCTCGTTTCTGCACTTAGCGGCAAGAGATCAGGACCGTTGGATGAGAATCAACGGCGAAGATTTTTGGGCCCACAAATCTTGCTAAGCGGACAAATGATCGACGTGTCAGTAAAGCAACAGGGTAGGCGTGGAAACTATAATGATTCCGTCCGTGTGTGATCATAGCCGTTTTTACCTTTTTCACCTTGTCGGGTCCCACCACACACCTATTTAGTAAATGCCCGTTAATATAAGAAAAAATTGCAAAAATTTTCCCCATAATTATTTGTTTTTACAAAGCTCTCTTTACTATATTTTTGTAAAAACTTTCCTCACTTATGTTTGAATTTACACTATCTGTGTAAATCCGTGAAAATTAACGAAAGTGTTACTTAAGTGTACGTTTGAGTTAGCACGTTTAGAGGTGTGCATGGTGTCTACAATCGGATTGAACTGGTCAAAAATAAGAACGGATTTTCCGATTCTCCATTTTAAGAACCATAACGAAACCGTTACCTGTGGTTCTCGATTCTTCGGTCCCGGTTCTGGTTCAGTTCGGATTCGGTCTCCGATTCCGTTGCCAAAGTATCCACTCTTAATCACGTTTGAATTAACACTGAAGTGACACTTTCATTAACTTTTACAGATTTGCATACACAGTGAAAAATAAACATGAGTAATGGAGAGTTTTTGCTAAAATGAACATGAGTGAGAGATTTTTTGCAAAAAAACATAACTATATGGAGACTTTATGCAATTTTCCTTAATATAATGAGGTGGAATGGACACGGTTTCATTACTATACCCTGCGATCCTCAATTTATTAGAATCAAACTCGGAACTATTATGTGAGAAATCGTTCAATTTCATTTTTTGATTCTTCATTTTAGTTTCTCGAATCTATCCCATTAGAATCGATACGTTTTTTATCTTTAAATTTATGTGTAATTTATAAGTTAAATTAGAAAAAACTAGGCATGATTTATAGCCAAAAACTTTAAATTCTCTATTATAAAAAAATACTAACGACAGTTAAATGTTGATTTTAAATTACTACAAATGAATCGAAAATATAATGTTGCAAATTAAAAGAATAACATATAACATGATATACATGGATTAGTTCGCTTCTGAACTATTTAACCGTGTTTTTATACTATTGAAATTTCAATTGAACTGAATTAATCAGTTCTCTAAACACCAATACCGAAAACTGATATATTACCCATAATTTTCAGTTTTTTAGCTGCAGGTCGGAATCAGTTTCGGGTCTAAAGTGCCCAACTAAAATGAGTCGCATGTTCAAATGAACATTTTTTTAGTTCGATTTAATTTTTTATCGGTTCTAAATTTATAACCAAAACCAAATTGATAGAGTTTCAGTTTAATTATTAATCAAACCAACTTGGGTCAAAACTCAAAAGTGAAGCACCCATGTATAGAACGCAAAACAACAGCCGTGCATCGTCCATTCAGAGCTCAGCGGTTGGTATCGTGTGCGGCCGTGTTCAAATCGGTCGATATTCAGTTCAGTTCAATTTCTAATCCGTTTCAATTTCATAAATTAAAATCGAGCCGATAAAATGTCAATGCAATTCAATTTTTAATCGAGCCTGTTCGGTTTCTTTCGATTCGATTATTTTTTTTTAGTTACTGCCAGTGTCAACAGAGGGTCAAAAGTGAACTCTGCGCCCCCGGCGCATGACAGCGTCCGTGCGCCGCCCAGCGGTTGGTATCAGGTGCGGTCGTGTCACGGTGAAACCGGTGTCGGGTTCGGACAAGAAGGGTTGGTGGGGCCCATGTTCATACGTGTGGAGCAGTGTCTTGTCGGGTCCCACCTTTGTCGGCTTGTCGTTTGGAACAGCACATTAACACATATCTGGTGGGTCCCGCCACTCGAGTTGAGACGTTGAATAAGCAAAGCATGTCTTCCAGTAGATCTCCCTGTCCGAAAACTACTATTTATATCACTAAATAAAAAATGCCTCATATATTTTCAAAATCATAACAAAAGAAACTATGTAAAAATAATAATAAATAGATATAAATTGTTGTGATTCAGTGATAATGTCTATTAGAAAATTCAAATACGAATACTAAAATTACAAAAAGATATAAATTAATGCAGTAGATCACGCGAATAAAATTTAAAAGCATGTTGTGTTATCAAAATTTGAATATATCATCTGATTGATTACTCGTGGTTATTATCCAAATATATTAAATTAAGTCGAATTTGAGAAATTTTGCTATTCAAAAATGCAAGATTAAATCCGACTAACAATGTACTAAACTCTATCACAAATACCTGAATTTGTTTTTAAGAGACGCTCCAACGGTTAAACAACATAAACTGTTTGTGATGAGGTCAAAGATTTCGTTCGCTGAAAAAGTGAGGCGTTTTATGATTTAAATAAGGCTTGAATTAAATTTTTAAAAAACTGAATCCACCAAAATATACACTCGGCTACAAACCTATATAAAACGTTCAAATGTCTAAATAATAGAACCGTCGGATCTGAGACGCGCTATCTCAAAATGTGACACGTGATAGTGTCCAACATGTTATAGAACATTGCACTACCTGTTTTACATGATTATACAAAATTGCACTATATATTTTACATGGTCATACAAAATTGTACTGAATAATTTTTTTTATTGATTTGGAGTCGGATATGTATATTAAAAGAAGAAAGAGACAGACAGTGCAAGCAATTTACTGGCAACAGAAACACAAAATTGAAGAGGGGCTGATCAAATTTTGAGCACCACCATCATCATCATCATCAGAGACCAGACTTGGACACCTCTCTCGCACCTAACCTTTCCCCAATTTCACCAAACACTGTCCCTTTTCTTGTCTCCTCCTCTTCTCCAACCTCTCAAATCAAATCACCCCTTAAACACACACCCAATCTCTCTCTCTCTCTCTCAATCGCCTTCAATTTCACTGGGTCGATCTCAAAATCCCCAATTTCACTCTCTCTCTCTCTCGATTGGCTTCTCCGATTTCAGTAAAAATCCCCAATTTGAGAGTCTCTGTGGATCGATCGATGTCGAGGGACGAGAACTGGGTCTTGTCCTCGGAGGACTCGTCGTGCCCGGACGAGCCCGGGCTCGAGCTGGGCCTGGGCCTCAGCATCGGGAACGGGCCGGTCTCCAAGGCCCGTCAAGGATCGAGGGCCCGAATCCTGACCGCCGAGGACTTCCCTTCCTCGGACGTCTCGTCCTCGTCGTCTCCGACTGTCGCCGCCGGGACCAAGAGGACCGCCGATTCCGCGGCAAATGGCGGCGGGTGATTTCTTCATTTTTAATTTTTAATTTTTTTAATACATGTTGTTGCTCAACTTTTGGGGTTTTAGTTGTGTTTTTTTCTCTCCTTTGTTGAATTTGATGCTGAAAATGGTGAAATTCGACCCGAATAATATTTAATTAATTACATGTATTTTTAGTAACGTAACATGTATAAATTTATTAAAAGTATACGCATCGGATTATAAATGAACTAAATCATGCCTAAATTTGAGTTTGATTATTTTTTTTTTCGAGCTGAGCTTGAGTTTAGTTATATAAATTCGTTCGAGAGCTCGAGCTTTGGTGAAATTAGCGTGAGAAATAAAAATGTGTCCCATTTGAGCATATGCTAAATTTGAACATTCTATTTGTAGTATTTGGCTTTCCATATATTGTCCCGATTATCCCAATATTGGCAAATCCATAACTAATTAACCTAACATAACATTAGTTTTAGTGAAAGGACATATAATTATTCCCAACAAGGTCATTTCCACTTATACCCCTACCCATATTCTGAGTAATTTTTCTCACAAAAATGGATATATATGTTATGAAAGTGAAAAGTCTAAAATACTTCCCATCACTTCCCTAATTTTTAAAATATAACATCGGTCGATTATTCAGTGTTTTATTGTTTTTTTTTTGAAATATGAATATGTTGTTTAGGTAGGCTATGTATTTCTCTGTCGTGCTCCGCACCACGACCACCTTCTTCTTCCTCCTGCAACACCGAACTAATTACCACTACTGCTAAGGGCATGTTTTGAAAATTAAGAAAATGACTGAGGACAATTTAGACTTTTAACTTTCATCCATTCTTTTAGTATTGAGCGGAAAAAGTTTTTTTTTGGTGTAGCTGTCTAACACAAAATATAGTTAAATATAATGGAAATGACATTTAGTTCGAGATAATTAGATATCTTTTTCCCTCGATTTCAAGGCACATTTAGGATAAATTCAATTTTGAATTGAGGCATTGCATTGCAAGTTGCGACTCTCGTTATAGAAACCAGTTTAAGTGTGTGACACTTAGAAACTCTCCACTGTCAATTACATCTCCGATTCTAATGTAATAATGTTTTTTTTTACCATTGAGCAGTCAAGTTGTGGGATGGCCTCCGGTGGGAGCCTATAGGATGAACAGCTTCACCAACCAACCAAAACCGCAACCTACCGATAAAACCAAGAACAGCGCTGTAGAGAAGAAAACCGACAACGAGGATAGTGATGACGTCAGCGCCAGGGCGAAAGATCGCCCCAGGGTCAGGTCCTCGTTCGTGAAGGTGAACATGGACGGGAGCGCGATCGGGAGGAAGGTTGATCTGAGCGCGCACGCCTCCTACGAGACCCTGGCGAAGACTCTCGAGGACATGTTCCTCCCGAGGCCCTCCTCGACGACGGTTTCTTCCAACTCCTCCACACGTGAGCGTTTTTTCTTTGACGAGTCTCTTGATCTCTGTGTTTCGGTGACGGAGGGCATTGAATATGTGTGATTCTGGGTTTTGTGCAGAGGAGCGTGGTGGACGCTCGAAGCTGCTGGATGGATCGTCTGGGTTTGCGCTTACTTATGAAGACAGAGACGGAGATTGGATGCTTGTCGGAGATGTTCCGTGGAGGTATGCATTGCACTTTTCATTCGAGTCGTCACAAAACCATTTTCTTTTCATTCTTCGTATTCAATAAGATGGGTTTTACTTAGGCAGTGTTGTAATAAACGCTAAGCGCTAATCGAGCACATATGGCCTTTTGAGAATTGATTGAGGACTAGTAAGAGATTTTTAGAACACGTCGTGAGCATTGCTTGGACACGAACTACCCTTTATGTTTTTTTGAAGCTGAGTAATGACATTTGTTTTTTCACTTATGAATGAATCTGAACTCAGAATGTTTCTCGACTCCGTAAAGAGGCTCAGAATCATGAGGACTTGTGAAGCTAACGCTGGACTGAGAAGCAAGCGTTTCGACAAGTGAAGGCCTCAAAACGGTGCCGTTTTGCTCGCTCTTTCGCTACATTTTTCCCGGTGATTTTCCGGGAGTTTTTACACTGCCCTTTTCCTTTTGTTATTATCATTCGATGTCTTCAATTTCACTGTAAACATTTCAGCTCTATATTATGTAATATACATGCAGTAAAACGCGTGCTTGTTACACGAGAAATTTGTCACTTCACACAACCTTTAATGACTGACTGGACGACAATAGTTTAACATAACATTGTTCTAAAAAAACGTTAAACACCACTTGGATGGAGAGGGCTTTTGAGAACTTATCGAGAGTGTCAGATTAATATACTAATACAAAATTAATCAGAGACTAACCGAACTAGTCGAGAATTTTTAGAATTGATAGCTGCAATTAGGGGTGTTCGCGGTTCGGTTTTTGAACCGAACCGACCAAAACCGAACTGAACCGACCGGTTCGGTTCATGAAGAATTCAAACCGAAACCGAACCAAAAAAATTCAGTCGGTTTGTCAAACCGAACCGACCGGCTCGGTCGGTTTTTGGTTTGAACCGAATTGAACCGAAAATCAACCAAAAAACCAAAAAAATCATAAATCAAGCAAAAAATGATTAGATTTCGATCGGTTTTTAGAGGAATTATGTATAATAATTTTACACGAACTAAAATAAAACATTAATAAAGCCCAAAATAGAAAAATCCAATTGAAAAACACCCTAAATTGAAGCATAAACCGGAGAATTCATTATAATTTGGACCGGTTCGGTCGGTTCGGTTTTTGATCGGTTTTGGTTGATTGAACCGAAACCAAACCGACCAAGACACAAAACCGAACCGACCAAAACCGACCATTTTTCAGTTCGGTTCGGTTCGGTCGGTTTTGGTCGGTTCGGTGTTTTTTGAACACCCCTAGCTGCAATTGTATCTTTTTAGAACAACACAAATTAACGTGCACTCAGTTTTCAAGGGGATACCCTAACGGTTTCAAGCTCACAGTTCCAGTTTCGGATAAGAGGTTATGAGTTTGAATCCCGTTAGTTTAAACAGTCGAAATTTAAACATCTTCTGAATATGACTATAGCACATTTTAATTCAATCACAACATTATACACGAAAAATATCACATACCTTTCAGAATATGGCAGCAGACCCTTAAACAAAAAAGAGCTAAGGGCTGGCCTGTGTGGTCTTTGTGGGTAAAACCTGTACTGTAATCTATATATATACCTATAATATATATATGAAGTGGATTGGATTGGATTGTTCCATCAATAAATAATCAACTTACCAGAAAGAATATTGGAGACGACGACATAGATCAAAATCACGATCCCACGATGAAAGCTTCGATCTCGGCCCAGCAGGAGACCGTGTAAAGAATGCCGGAGAGGCTGTTCCATTTACAGCTCCCCTCGATTTCGAGTTGTTTCTGCTTCTGAACCAAACCAGGGTACAATGGCACGAAGGTGACGCCGAACTGGTCTCCGAGCGTCCTCAGGCTCGGGCTTGAGCCGATTACTATGCCTATGTCTGCTTGGAGCAGGCAGAGCAAGTCGCCTACCGAGCCTCCTATGTAAACTGTGAATTGGCTTTTGTTGGTGTCGGTTTGGGTGTTTAGGATGTGAGTGAATGTTTCGAGTTTTTCTGGAGGAGATTGTACTTTGGCGATGATTTCGCCGGTGCATGTGGAGTCTTCGTAGGATAGCTCGTTTGAGTGCACTTCGAGAGTGTCAAGACCACCTGGAGAAAAATCAAATTCTATTAAACAAATATAAGGATGTTTATAGTGCGAAAATAAACAAGGAATTGAAGTAAAACAATGAACAAGAAAACCAAAACACTATGTTCACATGCATAGGAGAGGCATTTTACGAGAGAGAGAGTAAGGTTGTAAAGATCATTGATTTGTCCGATTAATTGCCCAGTTAGTCTCTGATTAGTCTTTTATAATTTCATATTAATTATTGAATTCGATTTATTTTTCGATTAATCTCTGACTAATCCCCTATTAATTTATAATCTCTAGAATGCCCTTTCCAACCAACTAGCGCCTACACTGTTAACTGTCCACAATCACTCAATTTCCGATTCCTAATCAGATAACATGAAACTCAAGTTTATTCCAAGATTGTATACTTAGTTTCGTCGAACGATTTATCGTGACAAGTCATTCGACAAACATAATATACCGTTGGGCATGAGACCTCTTCACGCCCCCAAACTGCCAAACCAGGATCTTTGTCCTTGGATCCCAACTCGCTGACAAGTTGATGAGACCGATGTGTTAATGAATCCTAGCAGGTCCTAATTCGATTCAATATCCAATGAGGGAAATGTATGATAAACTCATGAAGTAAATAATCTAAAGATATCAAATCTTTTTTTAGCCTCAAGTGTCAAGAGTCTAAATTCGACTTCAACAATGATCCAACAAAAGCAATAGAAAGAAACCTCCATGCTTGATTCTGAAAAACTTAATCCTCTATAGAAGAATAATTCCTAAGACATTGACCTTTTTCCTGGAATATGACACAGTAAATATTTTAAGATCACATCCGAAGAATGTGAACATCATCATAGTGTCATTAATGTTGAAAATTTTGAGCACTTGAGTAAAGAATCTAAACATATCAATTCCAGAGTGTATGAATGTAGAAAAAGGAATGAAATGAGCATCAAAGTTCCTGAGTGTGCACCTGATGAAAAGGCTGACCTGATGAGATCACCGCACCAACAGTATGAGAGTATGTGAACATCACTTTTCATATTTTCATTACCCAAAATCTTCTGAAAGAAACCTTTACACCCATCTTGAAGAACAAGGAGCTGGCCCGCTCGCTTTATGTCCTCTAGGTTTAAGCCTTTCAAGACTCCCGACTGCACCACTCTTGAATTCGCCCTTTTCTCGAAATCAGCAAGCTGTTCGAGGGCTT
Organism: Geranium rotundifolium; assembly: GCA_963920655.1. Classification (NCBI taxonomy): domain Eukaryota; kingdom Viridiplantae; phylum Streptophyta; class Magnoliopsida; order Geraniales; family Geraniaceae; genus Geranium; species Geranium rotundifolium. The sequence continues at coordinate 787,856 of OY987321.1, forward strand.
TACTCAACCCGTCATAATTGAAGTTTTCAGCTACAAAAAGTTTTAAGTCATTGAGCATGCAATTCTCAAATACATAAAATGAAGAAACAAAACTAGTCAGTTATCAGCTTATCATACCAGATTCACTTGGTATGATGCTTTCTATGCATTGTTCATATTCTTCAGCGAACTGTTGGGAAAGATCGCCCCATGATGTCCTCAAATTGGCTGATGATAATCGTCGAGTAAGGTGGGTTTCAAACTCATCTGGATCGGCTTTTGGCGCTGTTACAATCGCCATCTCAGCTAAAATGGCAGAGGAATCAAAAGCGGTGCAGGTCAAATCGAAATCACAAAATATGGTAAGACGCTTTCCAAAGGAGTCGTGCACCCGAGATAATGGCCCTATGCTTAGCTGGGTGATTCGTTGAGATGTGAAGAAAGCTACTTCGAGTTTCATAGCTTGATGGTAGAGCTTTTCTATGACTTCGAGCTCTTCACCAGTCAAGCAAGCGCTTAGTCTATCCAACAAGTCCTCTGTCTGGAGAGCTGTTTCCTGAATGGAGAAAATGATAGGTCACTAAATTACCGAATAATTGAGGACAAACAAAGCGATTTCCAAATGCTCGATGAGACCAACCTCAAATTGTGGCGACGAATAGCTTTCAACCCACTTCTTGTATATGTGATTATCATCATCAGGGTCTAGAGTAGCTAAGATCTCCTTACTGATAAATGTGTAGAGCCTCATGCAAGGTGCGATGGCACCAAGAGTATATGCAGCTAATTTTGTCTTCTCAAAGGGGGTTGCGAGATTTCCAGGAACCTTTTCTCCCTCGACTCTTCCTGAAGCTGTTGCCACCAAAAAGTCGGTGAGCTTGACTGCAGAATCGCTGGGAGTACTTTCTCTCGAGACTTCAAATCCCCATTCCTGCACATTCAGTTTTTCTTGATTAATGAAAACGACCATCAACATAATATGGACAGATTTCACATAACCATTAACAGTTTAGGTTTATTTTTCCAAAACATCGCTCATTGGCCTCCAACATACATAAACCAGTCCATCTTCATGCTAATGTATGACCAAACAAAGAGAACATGTGGTGGCTGTACAAGTGATAGTATATGACTTCGACCACCCATTAACTATGTCCAGCTTCATTACTGGATTCCGGGTTTACACCATATAATGCTTATGCCGATGAAAGTTAGAAATCAGGTAACTGATCCCCCTCACGCAATTAACAACTCAACATAATACCTTCTTCCATTTCTACAATTATACTGATAGAAAAAAAACTATTGAGCAGTTCAGATAACAGATATGAGAAAACAACGAAAACAAATATGAAATAACTAGCAACCTTGAAATATAAAAAAAGAAGACCAAAAGAGGCAGATGTGGAAAATGAGATTTAAGATCACTGTTTGTTTGAATGATGATGCTCAAGATTCTGCATTCCTACAGTTCAAGATGAGAAGCATATAGTACACTAAATATTAAAAATACAATCGGAAAGTTCATTTGCCAGGCTGTGAAGTTGTCCGTTTCCTAAGGGATCGTGTCATTGCCTAAAAGGTATAATTATTATTTTTCTCGGCAACCAAACAGACGCTTAGCTAAGCCTTAATTCAGAAAATTCAATTCAACTAATTATGCGAGATATGGAAAGGAAACGAACTAAAAATAACCGCGAAAATGCCGAAAACAGAATTGAAATCAAAGTCCGATTAAGCTCACTTGCACAAGAGAATCGCGCGTCTTGATCTTCTCCAGAACACGTTTCCTCAGCCTCCGTATAGCTCGCTTGTCGTCGTCGTCTCCGGCGCAATCCTCCGCCAATTCGTACCTGAAATCCCCAATCGCGAACAAAATTTTCAGATCAAAACATCACAAAAACGCACAGAATCGAGATTCAGAGAGCACTCACGCCTCGGCGAATGCGTTGAGGAAGTGAACGTCCTGAGCGACGCAGAGCCTGAAGGCCTCGGCGTCGAGATCGCCGGAGGCGAGGCACACGAAGAACGGAGAGTACAAAGCGAGCAGCGACTCGCTCCTGAACTTGATCCAGAACCTCCTCGCCATCACTCCTTCGTCCACCACCATCGCTCCAGAATCAAAATCAACAGTGAGATCGTGCAAACCAGAGAATCGCCGATCTCCGATCTCCGATCAATCGCCGGAGCTAGGGCACTGAACTCGTCGAGAGAGAGAGAAATGAATTGTTGGTTATGGGTTTGGTATTTATACGAAGTCCAAATATGCGGGAAAAAATGGGTCACCGGTTGTTGACCGGCGGTCAATTCAGGAACTACGGAGGCTACGCGAGTCAGAGAACCGGCTGATCCGGTCACCGGTTCTCTTCTCTCTCTCTCTCTGTTCTTCGATGAGACTCTGTTACTGTTTACAGTGTCAGCGAAGATGGGCGGAAAGAAAAAGGGAAAAGGGTAGAATTGGTAAAGTGCACTGGTCCAGCTGTACACATTTCACCCAATTAAAAAGAGACACGTGGTATAGTAGATCAAACATGGAATCCAATCATATTACGCCACGTGTTTATAGACGGAAATAGAAGGCACTTCTCTTTCCATTTTTATTTGATTTGGTTGATTTTTTTTTCATAGAAATAATTATTTAGCTGATTCATTTTAGGGGTGTGCATTTTGTCCAGCAAACCGAACCGGGATCGAATAGGAGTTGAAACTGGGAAACCGGAAATTGTAGTTAACAATTCAATTTTAGATTTTAAGCTGAAAGATTTATTAAATTTTGGTTCAGTTTTAGTTCTTAAAATTCATAACCGTCGAGTAACAAGAAATAATCAGAACCAATTCCCAAGGCAACGAGGATACTATTTTATTTTATATGTAAATTTTATAATTCGGCTGAATTGTAATAATTAAATCTTAGCATTCGGTTTATATAATGGTTCCAAATCCGGTTTTAAAAAATTGAAAGCATATAAGTCAGGTTCGGTTCTATTCTGGAATCCACCCCTATTTATTATAAATAATGAATAATGTGAAAGTTAACTTGTAATAATGTAATCAATTTTAGATTTAGATTGGTGTAGGATTTTCTGAATTATCGTAGATTATAAAGGAAAAAAAAACTTTAAATGGAGCAATTACTCAATGAGAAAGAAAGAAAATTGATATAATTATCATATGTGATTTTCAAAACCATAAATGTTTACATCACGAGCTTTATTTAATTTTATTTTTAATCTATTATCGAGAGTTGAAAATAATGTGTTGAAACTACATAATAAACATTTTTTAAATTCATATTATTCAAAACTGTTTAAAATATCACATGCTTTGAAAAAATTTGAGTCAAATGTGATTTTCAAAAATCAGTTACAAGGAAAATTTCACAATTTGTAGGAAAGTCATTTACATTTTAGTTATCAATATATAAGAAAAAATTGACAATGGTGTTGAAATTTGAGACATGTGTATTTATGAATTACATGACTTTAATTTTTAACATTTTTTTGTGATTGGTCAAATCATCAATTTCTTAATTTTTGTCTTTATGAAATGGATTATTCAATTAAATTCATTGCACACGTGTCAAAAACAATTTGGTGCCACTTTGCTTGACTATCGGATAGTTTCATATTTTTCTATAAAAATACAGTTTAGTGATCAATACATTATATTCACACAAAACACACTATAAAATAATTCAAATTTTACATATAAAAAATATATATTACAATGTGGCTTAAGTGAGTCTACGAGAAAGTTGAATTTTTGTTGTTAGATTCGGGATAATGACAATTTGTTATACCTAACTATAGCGAAATGATAGTTTCATATTTTAATTATTTTTTTCTCTTTTATAGTATCATGACAATTTTTTGTGACAACATATCTCTAAAATGTGTAAAATACCTAAATTACCCTTGGTTTAAAAAACCATAAATTAAATTGGTTCAATTTTGTTTATCTCTTGTTTAATTTGGTTTATATTTAAGATGCACAAACAATTATGCCCCCAAGTCTAAAATTAAATTTGAAACATTTCAATCTGGTTTGATAAATCAAATTGGACAATTTCTATTTTAATTTCTCAAACCATGGGTATTTTAATCATTTTAGTATAGGTTGTCACAAAAAAAATAGTTAGGGTACTAAGAAAAGAAAAAATAATAATTAGGATATGAAAGTGTCATTTCGCTATAATTAGGTGTAACAAAGTGTCATTATCTCTTCAAATTATTTAATTAAAGTAGTCATAAATAAATTTATAAGTACAAAATGATAAGTTCTATCGTCAAATTCCAACACAATCTCATTATAGAAAATTTATGATTACTACATGAAATAGCATAGAATTTTCTTTATCCATCACAATTACATAATTAGCATACTAATAATTATTATTCAAATTAAGTGGCAAGAGTCAAGCATATTTTTGTGGAATGGACCGACTCAAAACATGCATGGTTAATGCATTTTGTCATATATGTTTTTTTTTCTCATTTGGGCCCTATGAACTTTATCAAAAGCTAGTGTCAATATGGGTCAAAAACAACTCATTATGGGCTTTTTTGGTAGACCATTTCAATCTAGAAAGGTCCAAATCACACATGAATGCCACGTGTCCACTCTTAGAATCCACATATAGAGGGGCCATAGGATAAATTATAACAAGTCAAACATCTATATTTAATTTTGGAGATAGAATAAATTAAAACGACTTAATAAGATTAGTCAATCGCTAGAACTTGTAATTTGGAGTTGAGATCACAAACGAGTTGAACTCTTAACAAATCACTTCTTAACGAATCACTTGAGTTAAATTTATTAAATATTTGGCCCACGATGTTAAGAAGAACCAAATCACAAAAAAAGTTTACACATATTAAATTACACATATGACCTAAAAGACTACATTGTGTCAAATATGTGTGTAAACTCATGTTCTATTTTGATTTGGGACATGTACTCATATTTGGAATTCGTAACAATCTTCTCCTACACATTGAGCCCCATCACATCGGTTTTCTCCCCCCAAACCCAAATCGTCTTGCACTCTTACCCGCTGGCCCATATGGCAATCATAACCTTATCAATCATGATTCTCTGAATCTTAATGGGCTACTTGGCTGGATCCATCACGAGATCCATTGGCCTGGCGACCCAATGAGATATGTGCAAACCTGACTATGATATCACTTGTTGGGGAGAACCGAGCTTACCAAGAAGGAGCTCACCACAAGGAAAACTTACATACACATTAAAGCTCACATCTGACCCAAAACACTAGCTTATCAAGTTGGTTTGGTTTCAATTCGTGTTTGAACATGTCGTTTTTGCTTCGGTTCAATTCGATTTTTTACGAACCGTATTTTATGATATCTCATATTTTATACCGTTTTGACTTATTATTTAACTCACAAGTTTTCAGTTGAATTTTCGTTAAATCGATTTTCATAAAAAATTCTCACATTTTGGGATGTCTTAACTTGTGCTATTTAACTTTTTTTTTGTTGCCATGATATTTGTACGCTCAATTAATAAAGATTTGTGACTTAAAATGATTCGTGTGTCCAATCGATCAAATTTAAGTTCAATTTGTATCCGTTATTATTTTATAAACCGAAACCAAACCAATAAAGTTTCAATTCGATACAATTTTGAACCAAATTAATTCAATTCTTTTTCAGATTAGTTCGATTATTTTTGGGCAGCCTTACCCAGAACAATATCTCCTACCTCCAAAATAAATCCAAACAAAACAAAATAAATGTATGAGAAAAAAGGCCAGGCCCATGTCCAGGCCCAATAAGCCCAACTTGAGCTGGTTGGTGGGTGTAGTCAAGAATTGAAAACACTTGTCCATGATGTTCTTTTATGAGGAAACATAAGTGTAAAAATGGTAGGAAACAGTCATGTTCCTCCTTGGCTCCTTCCAATAAATAAATAAATAATGTGTAGGTGCATGTAGCCCATTGAAAGAGACCTTCAATAAGTCACATTCATTGGAAAAATCACAGTCAAATACAATGTGGGAACCATGTTTGTTTCTCCATTCCAAGCACTCTCACATGGCACCACCAGTTATATATTTATTATACCCAAAGAGCTGGCCATGTAAAAAAGATATTATATTTCCAAAATATTATAATAAATTATAAATAAAATAAGAATTTCCATTGATGAAAAGCAAATACCTTGTAGTTGACTCTGTTTTCTTATTCTTCTTCTTCTTCATGTTTTCATGTTGCTCTTGAGGTTGGTTTCTTGTCTACTTCTGCAAGTCTTTTGTGATAAAACAACAATTGACTCTCTATACTATGTATGAAACTGAAAAGTCAACACACTCTTGTTGGTGCATAGGAACAAAGCCCTCCAAAGCTACAATGGTTTCCATTAAGAGGTGACATTTTAGACCGAAACTGAACCACAACTAAATTGAAATCAAAATTAGAGAACTGAAAATTATGGTTAACAATTCAGTTTTGATTTTTAAAGTGAGAAAACCATTTAATTTTGGTTCGACTTCGATTCTTAAAATTTGAAACTGCCAGACAACTTACAAGAATCAAAATCAGCTCAGCTCGTTGAAATTTGATTGCTTAACCAGAATAAAAAAATATTGTGGTTATGAACTTCATAGTTTGATTAGGTTATAATAATTAATTCTTAGCTTTCAATTTTCGTTAAATTTTTTAATAATTATAAATTCAAACTTTTTAGATTTAAATTAAAATTAAAATGGTCTAATTAACAAAAATGAGAATTAACCTGTTTGAATTAGTAGAACCGAAGAACTGAGCTGAAAAATCAGATTAAGAACTGAACCGGCCCCTTATATAATGATTCCGAGTCGGGTTCCAAAATCGTGCCCATCCTTAGCTTCCACTAGCTTATAGCATAAACTTGTCTGAGGGCTTCACTGCAGAAACCAACTATGCACAAACCGATTAATGAGATTGAGTGAAATAGCAGAGACCTCATATTTGGTTGCAAATTCCATAACTTGTATGTTGCCTTCTTATTTTCTTCAAAATGGGTATATATTTTTTTTAAATAACAAAATTACCCTTCAAATTACAAAAATTAATAATGTTGGATTTTGTTTAAATTTTGAAGTATTGAGTATGAGGAATAAAAATGGATGAAACATTTCTGGATAATATTTTTAAACAAAACCAATACTTTAAACACAATCCAACAATTCATGGACATCTAAGAAATGTAAATTGCTGATTGTTACAACAAATAAAAACAATATATATAATGGAAGCAATGTGTACTGTGGAGTTCAATCATTCAAATAGCACAAAGCTTTCTTTCTCAATCCCTCAAATAAAAAACACAATCAAACCAAAACTCAGTTTCAGAATATCTCAATGCACTTTCAACTGTTATTATGATCACTCACTCATCAATTCCCAGAAACAGAACCACAAATGGTTCAAAATAACACATCCATTGCAAAAATAGAACTAGAAAATGAATCATTCTACCTGAAAACTCATCAACTATTATTCCCTCCATAGAACAAAATGGTTCAACTAGATTGAAATCTCAAGAACATGTATGAAATACAAAGAATAAAATAAACATATAACAAAAAACAATTATTAATTTTACGGCAGTTTCAGTCATTTTCGTACAAACGCACAGTTTGCACAAAAAATATCAAAGTTCACGATACAAAGTCTATATATGATGGAAAGTGTGTGTACTGTGAAGTTCAATCATTCAAACACAATAAATGTTTCTTTCTCAATCCTTCAAATCTAAAACACAATCATACCAAAACTCAGTTTGAGAAACATAACAGCAAATGGGTCAAAATCACACAATTATTGCACAGATATAACCAGAAAATGAAGACTTGCTGATCTTTCTATTGGACAATTCATCAACATTATTATCTCCATAGAACAAAAGGATTCAGCTAGATTGAAATCTCAAGAACATGTATGAAATACAAAGAATCAAATACAGATATAACATTATAGCAAAACATGATAATAACCATGTGGGAAAATTATATTAAGACAGCAGCTAATACACAGCTATTGCAAAAATAGAACTAGAAAATGAAGATTTCTACCAGAAAACTCATCAACTATTATTTCCTCCATAGAACAAAAGGATCAACTGTATTGAAATCTCAAGAACATGTATGAAATACAAAGAATCAAATACATATAACTTATAGGAACAAAACATGGTAATAATCATGTGGGAAAATTATATTAAGACAGCAGCTAATACATTTCTATGTTCTGATTTTTCTTTAAACAAAAGGTTCATGATCTTGACATGCTTCATGGGCAAGACTCAAAACAAGACCTACAAGACCAAGTTCATAATCATACCTGCAAATCCAGCAGAATACTGAAAGCTCAAAGCTTCTCCTATGGCTATTTCAAGATTGATCCCTATGCTCGTTCTTCCAAGAATTCTTCGCTGCCTCCACCGACGACCCACCACCGGCCTCTCCACCTCCACTACCGCCCTCCCCCTTCGGCTTGGAGAAGAACGGGTCCCACTCGTGACCCCCGACCTCCCTCTGCCCTTCATCGAGCAGCGCATACTTCCAACTATTCTCCTCCACAAAGTTATCGTACTCAGTCCGACCCGCCACAATGTCCTTCCTCAACCTGGTGACCTTATCGATCACTGCCTGCACGGCCACATCAAACGCATCCCTCAAAGTCTCGAGCTTTGATCGCGGGTCTGCGTAGATCAATCGCGGGATGAGACTAATGACCTCCTCCCTCATGATCTTCACTCGCTCAGGGGAGATTTCACGAAGCCTCTGCTCAATGCTGATGTTCCTGACCCTCACGTCATCCTCGGGGATGAACACCGAGTAGGTCGTGTAGTTCTTCGGGAGGTGCCAGGTATACTGTGTGTACGCTGATCCCGGGTGGAAAAACACTGGTATGCAACCAGCAAGCATTGAATCGAACGCTGATCTTCGAGTATACGAGTCTCCCTGAGGCTGTAAACAGAACAACGAGCCCTGGAACATCTGCATTATGCTGCTAGGAGAATGGCACTTGCTCTCCCCGAAATCGCACTCCAGCAACTTGCACGAATCCGTGCCTCTACACTGATCAATGATCTGACCCCTAATCGATTTGGGGTTCCCGGGGCGAGGAGCGCCAGCGAAGGAGAAGAGCCACTTCCTCTCGAGCTTCCTCATCCTGTCCTGCCAAGCAAAAACATCACCATCCTTAGCAGGATGGAAATAAGTAGGATACGGAATCCCGAAATCATTAGCATTCCAAGGGCTCGATTCAACAACAAGCATCGACATGTTCTTAGCAGCGGGTAAAAACAACAACTTGTTGCCCCAATCGGTCTCCTCCTCGCTCAATCTCCTGAAATCCCAGGTGATCCTCCCCGCCACGAGGAAATGGTCCTTCCCTCCATTGACCCTCCACTCGGGCCGCTCCATGAGCCAATCCACAAGCTCCAGCGAGGCCCTATCGCGGGTCGAAATGTTATACCCCCACAAGAACCTGGCAACGTCGAAACCAGCGTAGAACGGCACGAAGATCGCTGCAGCGATCGACGAATCAGTCGTCAAGCAATCGTACTGCTTCATCCGATTGCTGAAGATGACATCAACAGCGAACTGGTTCGTGGCGTACCAGCCGGTGTTCGAGAACACCCCCTCCTCATTCTCCATCTCCGGGCCGAGACCCGCATTGCTCATGAACTTGCACATGTTGGTCCACTGGCTCAGGCTCTTGCAGTCCCTCAACATGTCCTCATTGAACTTCGGAGGCAGGTCGTGAACATATATGTACCTCCCTCCACAAGGGTCGCTCTTGTTCTCCACAGTCCTCAATGCTCTGAGAAACCCAAATCGCTCCTTCTCCGGCTCCGCCTCTCGCCGGTCGCCGGAGTCGACCGTTGGGGGGTTTTGGGCCGGTTTTGGGTTGATTTTCCGGGTCTGGACGACCTGGACCGGGTTGGGCTGAAATGGGCCGGGCTCGACGGCGGCGACGGAGACGGAGGGAGTGTTGGAGCCGAGCACGACGAAGTGGAAGTAGAAGAGAAGGACCCAGAAAAAGGCTGAGAGGGCGATGAGGAAGCAGAGACGAGTCCGGTGGCTCTTGGCCGTCGATTTCTCCATCTGATCGGAAGCGATGCTCGCCGCCGGTCGGCGTCTCATCGGGAGATGATCGGACGGTTCTCAGATCTCCGCATAAAACCCTATTCAAAAGCTTCGATCTCGAGCTATTCGGATTCGCGCGGGTTTGTGAATCCGACGCTCGAAGAACCCTAGATCTCGATTCTCAAATTAGCGAGCGAATCGGTTGAGCTGCGAGCTGGAGCCGAAACGGTCGGATCTTGAGCTGATTTTGCGAATTGAGCCCAGATTCGAATCGGCGAGAATCGAAATGGAGCTCGATTGGCTCGATCTCGCACCGATCTTCACGACACAAATCGAACCGACAAAGAAGCTACGTACACAAAATATACAAAATTAACACACAGACAGTGAGAGAGAGAGAGAGAGAGAGAGAGAGAGAGAGAGAGAGAGAGCTTCAATGAAGAAGAATCAGGAAGGTCACTGAGTCACGAGTTGGGTGTGAGTGAGTGAGCGAGTGACTCGCCGAGCTCTGGTTCTGTGTGTGAGCTGTGCCGAGACAGAGCGATAGAGAAGAAGGGTATAAAAGGAATTTAAAAAAAACGGACCGAGGGAGGCGCACGACGCTAACGTGCGCGGGGAGGTGTGTATTGTCGGTAGCCGTTGGGATGTCGCCACGTGTCGGGAGAGTCGGTGACGTGTTGGGTCAAAGGAGCTAAATTAACGGAAGCGTTATTTTGAGAACGGAAAATATTGTGCTGGAGATTGGCGTGAGGTGGGCCCCACGTTGTAGATCTCAAAGTGCTTAAGAGAATTTTCTTAATTATAATTAATTAATTAATGACTGATTATGTATATTTATTATTTAATGAGCTTTTAATTGTCCGTTCGAGCTCAATTAGTCAAATACTCGTCCGTTATAACCAAGCTCGAATTAAATGCGAGTTCGGGCTCATATATAAAGTTTTTCAATAAACAAGTTTGAGTCTGATTTTTATGAATCGATAAATTCACGATCCGGCTCATTTAATTATTATTTTATTTTTGTGATAAATATTTATAATAAAATTAGGTAAGACAAATCGAGTCGAATCAATCTTCATTCTAGAGCTTGATTAGTTAGTATTTAATTAATCGTATAGTTTTATTTAATATTAATTTAAATTATAGTAGATGTTTGTATCGAAAGTTAAACGAATCAAATTGAATCGTGCTCCATATCGAGTTCGTCTACTTTCGAAGTGAACTCGAGATTATTTGTTTTTTCACAAACTTAGTAATGTCAAATTATTGAAGTTTAATGTAAATAAACATTTTGAATTTTAAAATCAGTTCGTACATAATAATATATGTGTAATATTTTAATTCATTTAATATTTGGGAGGGTCCAATCAATTGTGGTTTATGTGAGACATCAATGATGGGACAAAGTGAGGCATTAGAGGAGCTTAAAAGTAATTAATGGTGTGTGTATTATAGGTCACTTTCTAAAAACATTGTGATTAATTAATGGTCCCATAGTGACATGAAAGGATTGTTAATAAAACCTTATAAGTACAATTATAGCTCTGTGTGGGCTAATAATATATACTATTTTTGTGAGTGTTGAGAGGCCATAAGTACAATAATATGTGTACATAGCAACTTATAATATGTCAATAAAGCACATTAATATGGCTAATAATATGTCTATATAGCACATTAATATTGCTAATAATATGTCTTAGAGCAAATTTATTGATGATGGAGACCACTTGTGAATTGTTTTATTTATGCAAAAAAACCAAATAATGATAGATTTCATTAGGAGTGAGAAAACATGTGAATTCGATGAGATTTGATATTCTTAACTTATAAATAGGTCGGGAGAATTTTTTTAAGGATTAAATCAAAATTTGGAAAAATATTAAATTTTCACCTAAGATTAAGAGGAAATAGGAGTGCAAGAGAGAGTCTGAGACGGATTTAATGATCTATATCCTTCATATGTCGGATCAAGTTTCCGTCAAATTTCGGGATCACTGCTTCTTTGTAGGACGACAACATGAGAGTTCAGCTAAAACTCGTAAGATCGAGGACGTCATGTACCCATCGGTTTTGAGAATTTTTGTCCTCCCTAACTGTAAAACATATATCCTCCGTACCTATTTAGGGCCAGAGAAAAAAAAATCAAATACTAGGGGATCAGGGTAGGTTGCCATATTTTGATTCAGATGAAGATCGGCTCTATTATTGTCGCTGCTTGGCAACATGATAGATTTAATGATCAACATTTCCTTTTTCACTGAATCAAGAATAGTGAGTCTCGTCGATTAGGAGAACTTTATCTTTTTATAGAAATAACATAATAATAGGCGAGTTCATGTCATATATAGTAACCTCGTCGTCTACCTCATCAGATTGGGAGTCACGACCCTTTCAGGTTTGAATATTTTCACCATCTTTACTTTTAGGAATGACAACAGGTCATGTAATGGACGGACGTCACCACCTTGTACCCGCTAACTTATCTGGATATCCGAACCGTTCAAATACAAAACGGGAACAAATATTTTCTCATACTTGATACCCAACCCAAAATTAAACAAATAATTAATTTTAAAATAAAAATTAACAAGTAACAATTATATATTCTAAATTTATCATTTTTAATAAATAATTTAGGTTTATTATTTTCAACATATACTTCTTTTTTTAAATATCGGGTATGGGCGAAGGTTGATATAGGTACCCGACCATTGAAAATACCCGTTACCCGTTCATTTTTGAGTAGATCCGTTCCAATCAGGTCGGGGACATCTGGTATCCATCGGGTTCAGGTTCTTTTGCCATCCCTCATGGTGGAAAGTTTTATCCATGTTAAATAAAATTCTTCACTAGCCTATTTCAGTACAATCTGGCTCCTCTCTGAAGTCACAGTTTCTTATACACCTCCAAAGAAGAAACTTTATTAAACAATGTTATAGTGATGTTTACAAAATCATCATCATCATCAAGGAGTTTTCTTTTAGAAACATTCCATTATGCCCAGAAAAAACTGAGTTCAGTACCTTGTCAATGCCTTCCAACAGGAAGCAACTTGCAGAAGAAAAAATTGAAATCCAACGAAGGCTTATGGCCACGAGTCTGGGTTGACTTTTTCACTGATGGTAGATCCAACTTCTGGGCCGCCCTTGCGGTACTGAATGAGGAACTCCACAGGGTACCCCTTGAGCTTGTGGGGCACAAGTCCTAGATCGTTGAAAGTTAATGCTGCAAAACATAGCCCACCATAGGTGTGTAAATAAGGATTTGAGGTTACAAAACAAAGAACGATAAGCTTGTAATGGTAACCAGAACGTAAGAGTTACCATTTTCTGAGACAATCGTGTCTGTGGTGAGGGCGTTGATCTGATCAAGATTGAATATCTCGGGACTTGGCAATGGGAATGGAACCTTGTTGAGTAACATTTCTCTGGGTGTTGCTATTGCCTGAAATTGCAAAGAAAGCACTTGCATGACTGCCAAATCATGGAGGCGCAGCATATTGGTGCATATAAGATCAGTTGCTATTGGTGTATGTACATGTTTTTAACATATACACACCAGTTCTATGTAATGTGAGTGCTGTGAGTATATTAGGGACAGTGTTCTAAAAATCTCCAACTTGTCCGATTAGTCCCTGATTAATCATTTGTTAATTCCCGATTAAGCCCCAGAAGGCCCTCTCCACCCGACTAGCACCTACCGTTTTTTTAGAACATTGATTAGGGAGTGAGATATTTTGACTATTGGCATGTGAACATGCTTCTTAGCTATCTACAAAACTAATTAGTTTAGAAATTTTGAGCACAAAATTACTGTGCCCACAGAACACTATGCTTCAATGTTGGGCTTAGTCACTGATTCTAATTTAATACAAATATATATTTTTTGGGAATTCGTTGGAATGTGTTCTTATCTATTAATAGGCTTTTTGGTTTACACGACCCGTTGCTGCAAAGGCCTGTCAAAAAACATTTGTAACTAATCGTGTATGGGATTTCAGTTTATTATTAGGATTTTTGGGTCTTTATTGGATAATGGGCAGTTTCGAATTTTGAAATACTAAGATTATTCTGTTAAACGAATCATCCCTATTCCCTGCATAACTGTCAACCCATTGACGAATTCCCGTTCACTTCAGTAAGTATATGAAATCTAGGGTACTGACTGATTACATTAAGTACGCGTAATGATCAGGAATCTGTTTAGTAGAAACTTAAAATTTATATTGCACATTGGAAGTAATTGGTCATGATAATACATTTCACTTCCCTATGGTAATCCAATGAACTGCACAAAAAGGAGAAGCAAAAGGCGATATGTACCTTGGCAATGGGAAAAGGAACTTTCACATAGCGAGGCCATTCACGGATTGTTTCATACATAAGTTCGGCCTACAGAATAATAGGAATTTAGTAACAATGAAATCCAGCATAAATGTCGACACAACACCGAGGGAAAAGGGAACAAATATTATCATACCAATTCATGTATGGTAAAAATATCTGGTCCGCCAAGCTCGTAGACTTTTCCCATGCTGACACCATCATCTCTCATTGCCGCCACAATTGCAGCAGCAACGTCAACAACATACACAGGTTGGATTCTACACAAAATCATCAAAAGGGTTTAAACAAATTTCTACCTCATCATATCTTAGCTCTTAGGTTGTGAAAAAATCATCAACAAAATTTGGTCACAAGGCTTGGAAATAATTTGTAGAACATACTTGGTTGACCCATCGCCAATTAGTGGAAGAAAGCTATATTTCTTTGCAAATTGTGCCCAGCGATTCATAACCCGATCCTCTGTACCAATCATTGCCGCAGGTTTCATAATGGTGGCCTGCAGATGGAAGTATACAAGTCAAGAGACTTTGTGATATCCAGAACTAGAGTACGTAATGCTAGAGATTATCATGAACATCTTCAAACACATAACAGAAGTTGACATTGAATCTTAATACAAATTCAGTACTAGGGTTGGTGATGGTAGAGACTATCTTGAGCATCACTTAGTGCTACAGAGAACCAATTTTTTGAGAGTTACCGAACTAAATAGTTCATATGAAAATTTTGATAGATCATGAGATGGTGAAAAAACGAAAATTCCCTAATCCAACGTCAATTCAATCAACTGATATCAAGATCTAACTAGCACCATGATAAGTAAACATGCTAGCACTTAAAGTGGTTGCTTCTACTCATTAGAAGATAAAAGGTGATATGTAGTGTAAATATCACTGTTATCACATATATTAGATTCACCTCTGGTAGTTCTCTCATGATAGCTTCCTCAGCAGCAGCTTTGGCTCTTAGCATTCTAGATGGAGATGATGAAGAAGCCCCTAAGCAGGAAACTTGGATAAATCTACTGATACCGCCATGTTCTTTAGCAATCTGGAAGAATAACAAATCGACAATGTTACATGTGATATTATTATTATTATAAATAGGATTTAAAATGATGAAAACATAAGAAGACAAGCCCACCATTGCAAGTCGTTCAGCCATATGATGGTTCACTTCCTCAAAGCTATAATTTCTCGTCTCGTGTTCCCTTCCTGCCAATAGCAAAAAGTACTAACCTCGTGATAAGTCATGGATTCTCAATTCATAGCTTTGTATGTAACATTAGTTGTTCGCACATACCTATGAGATTGATAACAACATTTGCTTTCGCCATCACTGCCTTAATCGAGTTTTCATCTCTAGGGTTGTATTTCATTGGTACTATCTGAGTAAATCAAGCACATCACAATCTTAAAACAGAAAAACAGCAGTAGCATAATAGAAGAATACATGAAGAAGTTGCCAACACAAACTCGACAACTACTGCACCTGTCCTAAATCACCCATCAATTTGAGATGACGCTGTGAATCCTCGCACCCTCTAAAAGGAACCAAAACCTGAGATCCCATTTTTGCTGGAAACAAATATAGAATCAGCAAAAAAACCATAACGCCATGAGAAAAAGCAGGCTTTCATTTTTTCCCCATCAAGTTTTTGTTTAATTTTCGAAAAAAAGATGTACAAACGAACAAGCTTATTAAAATTGCAAGTGACTTCATTTTCATTTTGCAAGTTTAACTTACCAAGTTGTTGAACCACGTAACGACCAAGGAACCCAGTGCATCCAAATACAGTAGCGACAATGCCACTGAAAAACGCAAAAACTTCCCAAAATTAGTACATGTGAAGACTAAAAGGACCAACTAAACTAAAGCTTGAATCATAGGATCATAACTAATGCTGTGAAAAAACCCGACTTGTCCTATTAATCACCGATTAATCATAAAAAATTCCCAATTAATCCTTTAATCCTATATATTTCTAATTAATCCTCAATTAGTCCCTAGAGGGCCCTCTTCCCCCGACTAGCGCCGAGCATATTTTACAACACTATTCATATGCAACTAAATAGCATAGTTCAGACACACTCAACACTCTACAAATTGAATTTTCATTTCCTACACATTCTTCAGCAAAATAACAGAAACAACTATAATTCAACAAAATTCAGTAAAAATTCAAAAAAAAAAAAATCATTTCTTCTTCTCCCATTCTCTCGAGAACCTATCAAACAGATAAGAGAACTAGCGACACACAATTCATACGCAAAATAGTCCCTAGAGCGTATTTCACAACACTATTCATAAGCAACTACATAGCATAGTTCAGACACACTCAATACTCTACAAACTGATTTTTCATTTCCTACACACTCTTCAGCAAAACAACAAAAACAACAAAAATCAGTAAAAACTAAAAAATTCTCATTTCTTCTTCTCTCATTTTCTCGGGAGCCAATCAAGCGGGTAAGAGAGCTAGCGACACGCACCTCACCGAGGATCTTCCACCGGTGCCCTTGCGAACAAGGTGCCCCACGCCCCTCTGGGCGAGGTTAGATCCAAATCGCGACTGCTCAGCTCCATAATCTAAAAACCACACATCAACATCAACAATTGGGCTCAACGAAACCAAATCGAACGCATCGAAAACCCTAGAAAACGATCTGTATCAGCTATAGCTAGAAAGAGAACGAAAATGGAGGATGTTTGAAATTACAGTGATTGGCGAGAGGATAGATGGATTTGAGAGAAGATTGGTGGCTCAATCGCCTCGAAACGACCTGCATCGTCGCTCACTGCCACAGCTCAATCACAGAGAGAGAGAGAGAGAGAGAGAGAGAGAGAAAAAAAGGGCTGTTTAGGAAGAAGCTAGAGAGAGAGAAGGACCTGAAGGTGAAAATGGTTTCAGACAGGTTGGGTTGGGCTCAAATGGGCCGAATTTATTGGGCTGGGTTGGGCTGTCTCGGTGTGAAATGTTGGCCCATATCAGTGCAGGGTGACGCTTGTTAACGACCCGTCGTATAGTTGGCAAATCAGTAGCAATCAATCAGTACTTCAGTCGGATGCTTACTCCGCAAAAACGATCTGTCGTCAAATTTGACTGGGCTCGACTCGTGAAAAAAGTGTTCGGTTTGAGCTTGACTCGGGCTCGAACGAGTTTATTCAACTAAACTCAAACTCAACTCGAAGAAAATTAGTTAGGCTCGATCTTAGCACGCCCCGAGCTCGGTTTGCTTGATTTTTAATTTATAAACGTGTTGTGTTGAAAGGTAAAATTAAAGCTACAAAAAATATATTTCATTGAATGGTAAATGAGCCAGCTCGAGACTGGCTCGACTAAATTCGAAATATATAATTAATAAAAAAAACAAGTTGGCTAATGAATCTACTGAAAATTAAAGATCATACTCTAGTTCGACTTGTTTATTAAACGAATCTAACATTGAGCTTGAATTCGGTTCGAGCTCGATTATGATGAGTTCTAACCGAACATTTAAAGGATTAAGTTTGAGCAGTTCGTTAAAAATTTGGTTCGTTCACAACCCTGCTCCCATGGTGTTGAATACTCAACCAAGAGTTTAAAAACAACGATATAAAATGCTTTTAAAGCTTGTAATCCTCATATTTGACTGGATTTGAAAATATTCGATAGTCTTGTGAATCAGCTCATTTAGTGTCTTAATTAATCAAACAAATTATTTAATATCGTTTTTAATTTCTATGAAAGAAATCGAACGATTCAAGTCAATTTTGAATTTAACTTTTTTTGTTCGAGCCGAGCTGAAAACTTGTTTATGAACTGCCTAAACTCGATTCGAATCGTTTACACCCCTAATATCAGCCAAATCGTAACAGAAACGTATAAAACTGAAGGGGATTTTCATTATTGAACTAGAAAGTGGAACAAACCCCAAAAATAAAATAAAAACTAACTCAGCTCTAAAAACTCTCCTATGTCTAAATCAAAAAGACCAAAACTAAATCACCTAAGCACAACTCTCTACTTCATTGCACATTTCATTCACAGAATCACCTAAAAACTTATTTTTCTTATTTCTCTCTACAGATCATGCAAAATCCATGCCTGACTGACTTCCCCAAGTTCTGCAGCTTCAAAGCGACGGCGTTTAAACTCACCGTTCGTCCCTCGATCCGACACGCGCCATTCCAGAGATCTTCAATCCGCGGACAGTGCAGCGTTACGCTCTTCTTTCACAAGGTTCCTGAGCACCCCGTCGACCTCAAAAATCTGACATGCCACTTGACCTCGACGAGTACTCGGTGACCAGCTTCAGGAACATGGAGGACTTGTCCTCTAAGAGTCTCATTGGAGTGTCAAACTCTGCAACTCGACCTGGAAGAAGAAGATGGAAGTGAGGTTTTCATAAAATGGCCGAAAGAAAGACAATGTGAAGTGTTACGGGTAGAGTTTATGAAGTAACTATATCAGCAATTTCATTTCATTTTCAACAAATATTGACATAGGCAGTTCACGCCAAATGATTTTGAATTATGTTTGACAAATCCTGAGATATTATAAGCGTTGAGGGCATGTACAAATCCTTAATTTCCGCTAAGTGTGAAATAAGACACTGACTGTGAGACAGATGGAGTAACATATCACTAAACTGATATTTTGGTTTTGCAAGAAGAAAACATGAGTTCAGAACAATGTTTGACGAACATTATGAAGATATGATATAAGCATTGGGGGCACACAGGAAAGTCAAAACACAACTCTACTAATTCTTAATTTTCGCTAAAAGTGAAATCTGACATACTGTGAGACAGATGGAGTAACACATTACTAAATGGGTACTTTGGTTTTGTAAGATGAAAACCGAGTTCAGAACAATGTTTAACGAATACTATCATCGTTGAGGGCATGTAGGAAAGTCAAAACACAACTCTATGCGTAATTCGGTTTCACGAGATGTATACATGAGTTCAGAATAATGTTTGATAAATCCCATGCTAATATAAGCAGTTGAGGACACATAAGGAAAGTCAAAACACAACTATACTGATTCTTAATTTTTACTAAAAGTGAAATAAGACACTTATGGTGAGACATACTGAGTAATATGTCAACAGATATTTTGGTTTTGCAAGATGAAAACATGAAACCAGAATAATGTTCGACGAATATTATGCTAATATAAATGTTGAGTGCAAGTGAGGAAAGCCAAAACACAACTCTACTGATCCTTATTTTTCGCTAAAAGCGAAATATGACACTTATTGTGAGACAGATGGAGTAAAGAATACTAAACGGGTATTTTGGTTTTGCAAGATGAAAACCTGAGTTCAAAACAATGTTTGACGAATCCTATGCTTTTATAAGTGTTGAGGACACGTGAAATTCAAAACGTAACTCTATGAGTCCTTAGTTTCCCCTAAAAGTCAGATAATTTATTGTGAGACGAGTAGAGTCTAATGTATTATTAAACATGTATTTTGGATTTGCAAGATGATAATGTGAGTTTAAGATGGTAATGCACTCACCATCACTGAGGACCAGAACTAAATCACTGTCAATGACAGTTGGGATGCGATGAGCAATCGTGCACACGGTACAATCCTTGAACTCAGTTCGTAGGATCTTCTGGATAAGATTATCAGTGGCCGTGTCAACTGATGCTGTAGCTTCATCGAGCACCAGAATTCTCGCCTGCTTCAGCAAAGCCCGTCCGAGCGCCACAAGTTGCCGCTGCCCCACGCTCCAGTTATCACCATTCTCTAGAACTGCAAAAAATGCGAGATAATTCAGTTAACTTCGTGAAAACCCGAGAAAAGAAAAGGAAATAGCTTCTTGATGATGTAACGAACCTGGCGTGTCGAGTTTTAGCTCCTTTTCACGGATCACATCTCCGAGCTGAGACTTATCAAGAGCCTGTGCAAAAAATCAAAACAAAGTAACTTAAGGATACATATATATTCACATAGGTTTTTTCTATATTTGGAGTAATTTGCAAAAAGTGGTTGTGAACTTTCTTTTTTGCAAAAAGTGGCTGTGAACTTACAATTTTTGCAAGTGGTTGTGAATGGTATTTTCATCCTTTTTTGACAAACGTACATATTTTGGAAAAAAATGGTAAGTTCACAGTCACTTTTTGCAAAAATGGAAGTTCACAACCACTTTTTGCAAAATTAGAAAAGTTCATGGCAACATTTTGCAATTTTCTCTAATTACTTTCACAAAAGAAGGCGATTCTGAGCATGACAAACCTGCCAAATCTCGTGATCTGAGTGTTCGTCAAGAGGATCAAGATTGGCCCTTATGGTGCCTTCAAATAAGGTAGGATCTTGAGGTATGATACTAAGGCGGCTACGAAGATCATGGAGTCCGATAGTTGAAATATCAATGCTGTCTATGGTGATCCTCCCTGCTTCAGGTTCAATCAACCGGAACAATGCTTGGATCAAAGTAGATTTACCGCTTCCAGTACGCCCAACGATCCCAATGTTCTTTCCCCCGGGAAATGAACAAGTAACGCCATGAAGCACCACAGGAAGGTTCTCCTTGTAACGAACCTTAAATATGAAAAAGAAAAGTCAGCAATGTGTGTCACTCATAACAGCACCTGTAATAAACTGGCGACACCTGGAAAAATAAATATACCTTTAAATCAATCAAATCAATTCTTCCGAGCTGTGGCCATGAAGCCGGAGGCTGCGAGTCCTCGATAACTGGAGGAGCCTCGCTCGGGATTTGACAGTACTGGTAAATCCTTTCTATGGATATAATCTTGTTCTCGAGCTTGCAAAAGCTGAGTATCCACCGGGAGAGGCGTGCATTCAAATTAAGGCCATATGTCACGGCAAGGCCTGCCATGCCTACAAGGAGAAAGCAACAATAATCAAAAACAGCATAGTGTACATTATCACTAGCTTGACTTCTCTCTTTCAAGGTTTTGGCTCCACAAGCATATAAACTCACAATTCACATTGAATTGGAAAAATAAGTTGTTGGTAAGAACTATAACCCCCCTTTGGCAGATTCAATTTACTTCTTCATATGTACTAGTCATATCATAGAATACAAAATACATTCTTTCACTTCACGCTTATAATTTCGAAATAACTCTGTTTTTTCTTTTTCTTTTCTCAATTGCAATTGAAAATATTTTCAAAATTGAACTAATAAATTCATAGTATACTTACTTGGATCGATAGTTCCATGAGGGAAGCTCACGAGCAAAATCATGCAGAAAGCAAATACGAAGGTGGAGAGTAACTCCATGCGTAAGCAAAGCCACTCAATAGCAGCAAGACTGCAGAAAAATGGGCGAGCAAAGCAATCAAGGAGATAGAGGTTTCTCTTCATGAATCTTTTTTCTTGCCCAAAGCCTCTTATTGTGGCTGCTCCGGCAATTGATTCACCAAAAAGGTGGATGATTGGAGATTTTTGGATGCTTACAATCCGGACCAGTTCCCTAGATGATGCCATGTAGTATTTCTGCATTCGGGAATGTCAAATATCATCATATAGTGATATATGTACAATGAACAGCTTCAAAAGAAAGAAAGGGAGAAGAAAAAAGCACTGCTAATCTGGATTTAACAGCGAACCCTTTCTCTTTGTTAATATTCATAGTACTAACCCATTAAAAATAAAACTATATTAACCTGCAAATAAAATGAACAGAGATTTCGAACTTGAAAACCCAGATACATTTAGTAGATAGATTTGCATCTATTCTATCAAGAAACAGACGGAGTCGGGCACTTCAAAATCAAAGGAAAATGAATACCTGCATCCACAAGCAAGCAATGGCCATTGGAATAACAAGAAGCAAGACTTGCCATGTCACTGTCGTCATCACCCCAACAATGCCAATAAGTTGAATAGTCGTAGAAGCAAACCCGCCGAGTCTAAAAGGAATATCAAGATCCACAACACTTTGATCAATAGAGACCTGCAATGACACATTGACACAAATGGAAAAAAAATTATTAGATATATCATTTGAAGTATAGCGACTTATTGAGTTGTGTATAGTTTTCGGTGGAAATAGCTAACATACACGATTCAGAATCCGCCCAGCTGGAGTAGAGTCAAAAAACGACATTGGTGCTCGAAAAACGCTTCTCAGCATCTTTAGGAACAATTTCTGTGCAGCTTCAAGACCAAATGTAGCCACCAAGACGGCCCTGACAAATATAAACCAAGCGCTTCCGAAAGCAAGGGCCATGTAAACTACAAGGAGAACCATAGGAGTTGCTTTAGGTATGTCGCCTGCTGTTTGAGGATTTGCCCAAGCCATCCACCAATTACTCGCTATTTGCAGAAATTGAAATAACATTTGAGCGAGGACGATGAGAGGAATCAATAACCCTTTATATGCTGCGGCCATATACGATAAGTACACCTTCATGCTGACTTTTCCTCGTTCCCTTTCCTCTTCCTGAACAAGCTGCTTCTTTTTCGAGCGCTTCGCTTTCTTCTTCTCCTTAATCGCCATCTTCTCTGCGGCCGATACACCCTCTTGCACTTCTTTACCCAAAGAGTCGAGGTTCTCTCCGGTTGAATCACATTTCTTAGAAAGTATGCCGGATTTATGCAGAGTCAAAACTTCATCTGAATCGGATGAGTGAGTAGGAATATCCATAGCTTCAATTGCATCGTGATGAGCCGAAACTAAAGTTCTGAAATCCGTTCCTGCCTGCAAGAGATCGTCGTATTTTCCTGCCTGTATAATATGGCCTTCTTTCAGAACCTGAATACATGAACACTTGCACTAATCAGATCGCCTAATTAAACATATAAAATGAAGATATTGTAGGTTCAAAACAAAACTTATCCAAGCAAAAGACACAAGTTATACTATAGTTATGTATATAAAAGGAAAAATTGCAAAAAGTGGCTGTGAACTTTCTTTATAGCAAAAAAGTGGCTGTGAACTTATCATTTGTTTTTTTGCAAAATGTGTAATTTTGTCTGAAAATGACACTGAAATAAAAAAATATATTAATAATTTTTTTCCAACTCGAGCTTGCTTATTTTTCTCTTCTCCAACCGCCGAGTTCGTCCGACTGCCCAACAACTCGACTATTCAAGCCACGGGCAGGTGATATTCGGTCGAAGAAGAGTTCAAGTTAGAAAAAAATATAATTCCAGGGCTATTTTCATCATTTTTGGACAAAACTACACATTTTGAAAAAAATTGAATAGTTCACGACTACTTTTTGCAATTTCCCTTTTATGTAGAGATATAAAATGTAAGGAAAACGCCATACCAGTATCAAATCAGCGGCGGGCAAGAATTCAACTTGATGGGTGACGAAAATCACGGTCTTACTACCCAGAGCTGCCATTATATATTCCTGAAATTCCATACCAAATATTCAGCCAAACCACTCGTTTCTAAAAATAAATTGCTGCAATTAACCAAATATTACCTTGAAAAGTTCTGAACCGGTGTGTGCATCAACAGCACTGAAAGGATCGTCGAGCAAATAAATGTCAGCATCTTGATAGAGCGCCCTCGCAAGCTGCACTCTCTGCTTCTGCCCACCGCTCAAATTTATACCCCTATCACCGATAATGGTCTGATCTCCGTGTGAAAACAATTCCAAATCCTTCTTCAAGGAACAAGCGTGGATCACGCTCTTATACTTGGCTTTATCCATCGGACTGCCAAAAAGAATATTTTCTTGTATGTTTCCGGACTGTATCCACGCAGACTGAGACACATAAGCAGCGGTGCCACATATTCTCACCTTAAAAAGATCATCCAAAGAACAGCAGTGAGGAATTTTCTAATGTTATAAACAAGGGAAAATGGCAAAAGTCTGTTGTATACTATCACATATTTTGCACAAAAAATCAAAGCTCACAGTACTTTCTTGCAAAAGTTGATAGTGTATAGCAGGTTTTTGCCATTTTCCCTATAAACAATAAAAGGACTTCCTAACTAAAGCTAGTTGAAAGTGAAATGAAGCCAACTTACTTCACCAGAGATTTTAGGGATCTCCCCGAGGATGCAAGAGAGGAAGCTGGACTTGCCGGAACCAACCATGCCACAAATCGCCACCCGCATCCCTTGCTCCACCTTCATTTCGATTCCCGACAATGTCGGCCGCAAAGAATTAGGATCCCAGCTGAAGTCGCCGTCTTTAATTTCCACCGCCACACTCGTCATGCCCCGCTGCATAACGATAGTTGCGTCTTCTTGCAACTCTTCCTCGAGGAGGAACCCGGAAATTCTATCGAGTGAGACTTTCGTCTGGGCCATCATCGACACCAGGTCGGGGAAATTCCTGAGCGGCTCTTGGAGGATCCTGAACGTCGCCAGAGCGGAAAGCACGCTTCCTGCCGTCAGCTGATTACCCAACAATATAGAGGTTCCGAATGTGACAGCAGACACAAATATCGGAGAGCTCCAGAAGATGAACGTGATGAACGCTTGAGAGTAGAGCGCTTTCCGGAGCCACCTGAACTCCACATCCCGCATATCCTCCAACTTCACTCTATACCGATCCTCCCACGCCTGCAGCTTTAGAATCCTCATGTTCCGGAGACACTCAGACGTCTTCCTCATCCTGTCGTCCTTGGCTCCCATCAACTTGTCCTGGTAATCCTCCTGCACCTTCGCGATCGGGACGGTAACAACAATTGAAACTATAGTAGCAATCAACGTTGCCACAGAAGCAATCCCTACGTTCTTATACAAGATAGCGAGCGCGAGCACAATTTGCATTGGAAGCATCCATATGTCATGGAGATACCACGAGAAGTCCCCGACCCTCTGGACGTCGACCGCCATGTAGTTAACAATCTCCCCGCTGGTGTGACTCTGCTTTGCCGAGTTCGACAACCTAAGCCCCTTCCGGTACACCATCGCCGTCAGAGCCGACCTCACGTGCATACCCAAAATATCAACCCCGAGATACCACTGCCTCGTCGTCAGGGTCTCCACGAGCTTCGCAGAGAAAAACGTCCCAGCAAGAATGTACCCTTCGTGCGGAATAGTCTCCCTCCCCCCCAAGTAATCAACGAAGTAGCTAATCATGTAAGGACCCACATAAGAGACGAGCGTGTTCAACCCTGCGAAGACGGCGTTACAAGCAGCCTCCCTCCAGAACGACCTGAGAATCGCCCAAGCCAGCGAAGGCTGGCTGGCGCCAACGCTCCTTGCCTTCGCCTTCGCTCTCTCCCAGTTATGACTCAAAACCTTATAATTAGTCTTGGACCGATCCCTCGGGGCCAGAAGAGGAATGTCCTTCAGCTCTAGCGGCCTCTTCGCCCCTATTGAAAGAAGGGGGTTCAGCCACGAGAGCGTAGCTAAGCTAAACAGACCCGCGTCATTATAAGGCGTGACCTTAAGACACCCGGGTTCTTCCTCTACTTCAAGAATCAATGGCTCTCGAAGATCATCGTTGTTTCTATTTACCATTATACCAGTAGCGCCACTGACAGCTATAAATGTAAGGAATGCTAAACCCGGGGCGACACTAAAATTGGCGATAACATGAGAACTAAAGTGTCTTGCACCTTCTAACACAAACCCTCTAACATCAACATAAACAGTGCACAAGCAAATGAGAAAAGACACAATCCACCAAATCCTCAACAACAATGGGAATTTCTCAGATAGCTTGAATTTACAGTGAAGAGCAGAGAAGCTGAGAACAAACCAGGCCAGGCCCTGAGCAGCAGGAAGGCACAAACCAGCACCACCAGACCAATCCAAGCCACCATTTCTGATCAGGCCAAAACCATCACAGCACAGAACCAAAACTTGAACGAACAACACGTAGAAGCAGCAAAAGAGGGAGAGCTTGAACCCTTTACCTATCTTCACGTCACATCGGTCGGCGGCGCCTCCGGCGGCGGCGCGTCGGGTCGACGCGGCGGCGCGTGAGTCCTTGAGGATTCGGATCCGGCCGGCGCAGACCGAGATCTGCCTGGCGGAGACGATGAAGAGGAACACGATGAAGAGGGTCAGATTGGCGCTGATCGAGAGGAGCTCCAAGATGGGCAAGCCACGGATCGGTGGAGCTGAGAGGATCGTGCTGAGCAAAACCGATGTGCCCATTACCGGAGTCGATTCTGGAGAGTCGAGGTCGGAGACGATGAAGAAATCGGATCGGATCGTGAAGAGACGAGCATTTCACCAAGAAATCAACAGATGGGTGCTCGAGAAATAGAATCTGAAATAGACACATTGGGCATAAGAACAAAAATGTTGCTGTGAACGCGAGACACGAAGCTCTGAATCTCCGAGACCCGTCTCCAGAGAAAACCCAGAAACGGACAAAGAAGACGAACCCAAAATCAAAATCAAAATCAAAATCGAAATCGAAATCAAAATATAAAAAATTGAAAAACCTGAGCTGGTGGGTCTGGGTTTCTGGGAACTATTGCTCTGAATCAACCCAATCTCTGTTTCAGCTTCTTCTTCCTCCTCTAGCTCTCAATTTCCGTACACAACCCAATCAATCAAACAGGAGATTTCTGATTTCTGATTTCTGAGCTGAAAACGAAATGGGTTGTTGGATTTCAGGCGGAGAGGAGAGAAAATCAACGACCCACTCAATCACACACCCTTCTCCTCCTCTCTACGGATTCGATTCTGCGATTTTCTCTTGCTTTCCTCTATTTTCCGTCGAGCCAAACACACACACACGCCTATGGGAGTGAACGTGGGTGTGCTGTGGAGGAGAGATTGTGGGTCTTGCTCTAGTCTCCACCTCCTTGTATTTATACACATAACAACAAAATATTTGATTAATCGCTCTTCATAGATCTCCAGTCATAATCTTCTAAAATCATCGAACAATAAATATAAATTAAATAAACATTCAACATATTCATTTTTTTTTCTTTCTAAATTTAGATGAGTTTATAATGATGTGCCTTTTTTTAATTTGTTTATTTAACAACTCACATGGCTAGTATTTTTTTTTCTTCAATAGATCCATTTTTAAATTGGGTTTTACTATAAACTTTTTACAATTGTAACATGTTGTTTACCAATATTTTTTTAAAGGTAAAAGAGAATTTTATTAATTTAAATAGTAACTAACCCGGCATCAAGTCGGACAGCTGAAGTTACAGATGGTGAGACATACCTCTCACCATAATCCCAGCTACTGTTAGTTAAGACAAAATTGGTCAATTCGTGAGCCATTTGATTACACGTTCCGATAGTGGATAGTGCGCAACGACGTTCACCAATGATTCCTTCAAAGTCGTTCAAATACATATATTAATTATTATTTTATATTGTATGTCATTATAATTTTATATTACTTACAATATGACTGTTCACTTCATTTACTTACTTTTAGTGAATGTACAAAACTCGACCTTAAAGTTATAAATACTCACTCTTACATGTATATTAATCAATTTTATGTAAACCAAATTTCTAGATGTATTGTTTATCTAATAATAACAAACATCATAGATTCATTAAATATATTAATTATAAACTTCTGTACTAAAATAAGTTTATAATAACACGTCATTACAGTTTATTATATTTTACAATATGTCTGTTCATTTCGTTTATTTATTTTAAAAATACATAAAGTTTAACCGATGTAGTAATTTATGTCATTGCCACTTTTTAACGTTCTTTTTTAAATGCCTTTGTATTTATTTTTGGTTAAAAATGACATTATATTATAAAGTTTATGTTATGATAATATATTGTATCTGCTTACCCAACATTGATGAAACATCTGGTTATTGAGATGTGAGTGTCCATTGTCCAATGTTTTAGTGACTGATTGTTTTGTTGGATCATGTTCATGGCTTGTGCTTGGTGGATTTCCAAAGTGTGAAATGAGTGTGATCCCATGATATGATGCAACCTATGATTTTCTTATGTATTTGAGGTTCAATGTTTGGTAGTAACTAATGAGCAATGATGATGTGGGTTGTTGGGTGAAATTACCAAAATACCCTTATCAGCTCTACCCCACTTATCAGATCATGGTTTGTCTTGGCTTTGGCCTATAGTTTGTGCTCTCTCACCTTGGAAAAGGTAAAGCATATTGTGTAAGAAAAAGGGTCAGTACAGTGTGTGGATGATCAAGAACCCACCATGCATGCACTTCTATGACCCTACCCTTTTTGTTCTCACCTTTACAGTCACTTTCTGATAAAGTTACTGTGATAAACTGAAGCAGGAAACATTCAAACCACGGGTAAACGAGTCGAGATTTTAACGAGGTGTTCGATTCTTGACTCGTTAAAAATTTGCTACTATGTAGTAGATAGCATCTTCTTAAGACTAGTCCGAATTTAGTTGAATGTTAATATGACGAGTTGAATTTTTTTAGAACACCGACTAAATTAGAGTTTGAGTCCAACTATTTAAGCCATGTTAAGCTTAAAAACAAGCTCGCTTATATTTAATATGATATGAATATGATTATTTCACTTTTAATGAATTTTAAACAAGCTCGCTTATATTTAATATGATATAAATATGATTATTTCACTTTTAATGAATTTTTATAGAAAAAACGATATTTAAGTCTAGTCTTGTTCGGTTTTGATTAAATATCTTGAACCTGAACTCAAGTTTGAGCTCGTTTGAGAACGAGCCGAAACATTTTTCTTTTGGGCCGGGTAAAACACTGACAGATATAAACTTGATTCGACTTGTTTACACACTCAATTAAACCAATGCACTTACTAGTTGACCCTAAAACACAAGTTCAAGTGTTTAATCAGTCGAATAAATCAGACCATATTGGGTACATTTGACTTGTTCGTGCACAAATTCAGTTGTGGGCCTTAAGCCCAAAAGGTTAAGTGGGCCTGTGCCAGCTGGAGACCAAGAAGACCCATAACGATCAAACTTTGCTCTGACCCTCTATGGTCCCTCCTTGTAGGACACCCCTCCCCTCCCCTCACATAAGAAAAGTCACTAACAGACAACACATGACAGTGTCGAACCTAAAAGTCACCGAAAAGAGTACAGAAATCAAAATTATTAAAAATAATAATCAGCCCACAACAGCTTGGACTATTTGATTGAACTATCAAATATTAAACTTATTACACAACAATTAACTAAAATTCTCTATATCCTCAAAATAAAGGGTCCATGAAAATTTGAACTCAAGCTATAAAATATCTAATTTAAAATATTATATAAAAATTAACTAAAAGACAACATCCTGAATGTGACCGAAAAAATATAACATTTAATAAATAAATGATTGAAATGAAAAGGTTTATGGAGATTTTAACTCATGTTATACGAATTATGAATTAAATCTTAAACAATAAATTTTTATCAGCAATAGAATAATCGAACTCCAATTTACATAACAGCCAACTAAAATTCAAAAACATGAACGCGACGAAAAAAATAGGACTACTAATATAACATGTAAATGAACCATCAATTCAAATTTTCAACTCATTATCTTATATACAAAACCATTGAACATCAAATCATCAAATAAACATATAGTCTAATTTTAATCTCAGTTCATAAACATACATTAAGTAAACACCACATATCTCAATTTCAACATCAAACTTCAATAATGCAACAGTGAAATCAATTCCAATATGGCCTACAAGTACAAAGGAAAGGTACAACACAATCAAAACAAACATGTGTTTCAACAAGGTAAGTATAATATGTGGATACACATTCATTTTACCTGTGGCTTGTACTGTGCTTTATTTAGTGTTCTCTACTTTTGCATTGGTGTTAAAAACTATGACCTACCATTTCTGCAGAACATGTGCATTTCTGGGTTCTATGTATTGCTGGACCTGTCCTATTCTGATTTTGTAGGACACCCATAGGACCATAACAGTAAATTAATTTACCACACCTACACATTTGCCAAAATATACCTGAATTCTGCAGTAATTTTTTTTCATTTCAAGATGGTACAGAGATTGGAACATTTATCAAGAAAACTGAATAGAACCAAAATCATAGAAATAAACAATTATGTCAAAACTGGTAAACAAAATATTTATTTTGTTGGAATTTGATGACTAAAACGTTTTTCATTCACTCGAATATATCTAATTACACGAGTCAACAATGATAGTCATTCAAATTGAAAAGTGACCTTATTTAGACTATGCACAACAAATCATATGTTTTTTCTTCTTCTAATTACAAAAAATAATAATAGACTAACACAAGGAAGAATAAAATATGTTGCACATATTCTAATGTGTATTTTCTTGGCATTCTAAATTTTTAACAACAAAAAGTAAAAGCAAAAGCATATATAGTGCTCCAACGAATACTCAAGGATTAAAGATGTCCCACAACTAATATTTCTATTAGTGCTGAGAAAATTCTTCTCCAATGATTCACAAATAAATTCAAATTCCATCAATATTGCTTCAATCTTCAAATGTTCAATGTTAAAATACAAATTTCATATCAAGAAAATGGAAGAAAAAAAATGTTTTCTCCGATAGTTTATTAAAAAAAACTAAATATATTCTGATGAATATATTTTGATTTTAATAATAACATTATTGTTGGAGATGGCATCTAGCAGAAACCAACATGCTTCACTACAAATTTCCGGATTAAAAAAATAACGAGAGGAATAAATTATAAAGCTACTCTAAAAACTGGCAAAAACAGAATCAGATTTGTTTCAAAATATTCACAACAAAGTGATTAAGAACTGTATTGTTGTTGCAGTGGACACACATAAGATAAGGTTTTAATAATGTATCTCACCAAGTCCATTGAACAATATAATTTAAGCCACTCCAGAGTGGGTATCTTAGTATCTAGCTATAATGTGTGGTTCAGTAACATGGCAAGTGGCATGGTCCATAATCAAACAAATTTTACAATGGTAGAAAAAAGTCTAAGTGACTGTGAGTTTCAATAATAAACACAAACAAGGTTAAACCTGCTAATTTATTTTACTATATTGATGCTCATGCTGTACAAAATTTGAGTGTGTTATTACACCGGAGTATGACGACCGAACATAGATTTTCTGGAAATATAATTTGAGAGTCTAGAGACACTAGGCACGATATTTATTTTGAACAGAGGAAGTGCCCACTCGCTAGACTCTCTTATTGGGGGAATCCAACTTTAGTTAATTTACTTAGCATGATTCTTCTTATTTTCATTTCCAAAGTAAAATGAAAAGGTTGGTTGGTTCCATCTAAAGAATCTCAAGTCAATTCTCACATGCTTCCTATAATGCAACTTTATGCTATAACAAATAGAATTATGCAAAATAGAACAATTACTTGAATTTTGAAGGATAAACTGATAGATTTGGCACCTTTTTTGGGTTATTTGTTGGAAAATTCTGTTAGAATAATTACTCGGAAGGTTCACAGAAAAACTAAGAGATTTAGCACCTTCTTGATATATGTTTTTTGTTATAGAAACTCATGGCATAATAGAAATCAATATGGTTAATGAAGGATTGGAATTCAATTCTCATCCCTTTATAGCAGTCATGGCTTCTAGATCAAAAGCGTATATTTTTCTTCACCTAAAAGGCAATAATGACCACTTTTGACATTCAAATACCAGAAGATCTCATTTATTCAAGTATGTGGACTTGGACAAGTTGGTTACAGATCTAAAATTCTAAAGAGGTGCAACTAACATTGATGATCAACAAGAAGCGAGCTTTAACATTTTACTAGATGGGCCTCGCTAACTGAGTCATATTTTAGTGCTGGACTCAAGGTTCATTGGATTGAAAAGGAGGCCAACGGGAGTGGTTCTGTACTGTCAGTTTGTTGTGGAAGTGAACGTTGGGCTTAGTTTTAGTGAGCTTAGCTTCAAACATTAATCCTATAATTTTTTAGACTAGGAGAAACAAGAACTCGAACACCGGCTATGGATATAAATAATCCCAGACATTTCGGCATGTTCCCTCACTATTTAATTTATCCCTTTCCTTCTATATTATCTGATAATCTATGACTCATATATATACTAATTCAAGATTCGTGTTTTCATTCACCTTTGTTCTGCTATGACACTTACATATTCTTTCAGGACACAGATTAGAGTTTTGCCAGGACACAGATTAGAGTTTTGCATTATCACGACAACTTTTCACAAGTATTGGAAATATTAATTAAAAGGATGTTGTCAAACAGCAGTGCACAGAACAAATAGAGCGGTTTTTCTAATTTCTTGCAGCATTAATCACAAAATATGTACATAACAATAAAATTGATCAGGAAGAACAAAATTAGATAAATGTTATTAACTAAAGGTAAGTGCAGCTATGAAGAAATGGGTGAAAGTGAAGATTCACTTACCCCGATGACCCCTTAGCAGAGCAGAGGCCTCATATTGCGAAACTTTCCATGCAGCATTAACACGCCTCTCTTCGTTTAATGGAGCTCCTACAGCAAAACGTTGTATGTTTTATATGGAGAACATCGCCATCAAGAACATGTTGCAGTTACTCGAATTGATCAGGTAACAAGTGATGTATTCGTTTACAAAGATGTCAAATCAAACCATACTTGAACAAAATAAACCTAATCAAACAAACAATCGATCTCTATTTGCTAATAAACAAAGGAAGTTGAATCGTCAAAACAATCACCGCATTGGGTTCAATTCAGATCACCAAGTAAGAAGCTATAACGAATTGCTTAAACACCATATAAACCAATTTAGACGGATTCATGACAAATTTAATGATCCAATTGAATTAGAAATACAAGGGTCCTCGTCGAGGTCGGATTTTTTTTACATACCTAACTAAATATTATTGCAATTTTGCAAAACATTTTCTGAGAAAAACACAGACAAATTCAAAGCTGGAACATTTGTTGTCTGAAAACAGAATAATTAATCAACAGTCCCTTTACAAGAATCTGAATTGTACAGATTTGCGTTCCGTGCAACACAAGGTTCACCAACGTGCAAAAAATTCAAAATCTTATTCACATAAGATTCTCAAAATCCACATTACAACCCATGAAAATTCAAATGCAGATGGATCATAACACATTTCCACAATCACAATCGATCTTCTTTCAGTTGAATCTCCGATTTCGACGTAAAATCCCGATCAAGTCAGTAGTATCCGTTCTCATAGCTCGATAACCGAGTATCCGATAGAACAGTGAACAATTGTGTATCCAAAAATTGCTGCAAAACCCAGAGAAATCCGATTTCGTCGTCATGAAAAACCGATATGAATTATACGTTACAGAATTATATTTACCTTAATAAAAGGGCGATCCCAGGTCGGAAATGAATCGACGAAGCTATCTTTTAGTAGTATGGAAACCTGAGAAAAGACCGTAAAATAATTAACTTGTCAGATGATTTTTCAAAGTAGATTATGAGTTTTTAGTTTTCGCTAACCCTATCGTTGTTTGATTGTACACTAGTTATCGTATGAGCCCTCAGATCTTGGCAGATCGATTCCAAGTAGCGCCTCATAACGGTCAAAAAATGTGCTGCGCCTTGAGCCTGGATTTAAATAAAGTTATAATCGCATAAATTTACAGAGAAACTATATTTTTCAGCCGTGTTCATGCCGTAAAAGAGGGTTGATATTTTCGATTCTGTTATGGAGTCTCCGAGTAATATATTAAGGCGAAAACCCCAAAAATACGAGCAAAATATATATGTTCATGGCGCAAAAGATCGTTTCTGTTATGGAGATTCTACGAGTAATTAGACGGCAACCCAAATGAAAAACACGGGAAAAATCATTGAAATGTATGATTCTGTTTAGAGAGTCTACGTGTAATCATACGAAACCCCCAAAAAACACGAGAAAAACCCATTGAAAATGTGTGATTCTGTTATGGAGAGAGTCTACGAATAATGAAACCCCAAAAAAACACGAGGAAAATTGTACCTGCACTTGGTTGCACTTATTCACGGGATGTCTCTTAGCGACGTGGTTTTCAGCTGCCAACCTAGCGTGGATCGGCCCTAGCTCACAGTAAAGTTCCCGATATCTAGGAAGAGCCGGCAAGTTACACGACTTCACCTAAATACAAAAAAATAAAAACATAAAACGAAATTTATCGAGTTGAGAGTTCAAGATTCGGGCTCGGATGAAAGTTTAACGAACCTGGTCCTTCGTCACATTGACATGGACAAGATTTGACGCTTTCAACTTCAAGTCGGGGGAGCTATTTTGCATACCAACCTGCAAGTTGAATATATAAAAAAAATCTATCATACTCATAAGACTTAAAAGAACAATGACTTATAAGATAACTCACGAGGAAAGGAACGGGAGCGTCAAGAAACTCAAACATCTTCATCGGCAAGACCTGATATTATAATGATCAAAACAAAATCTCGATGAAAATACTTCTCTATGACAATATTACGATTTCAACAATCAAGATTTGGGAACGTTAAAGTAACCATGATCAAGATTTCGAGAACTTGAGGTTTCAGCTTCAAACTCACCGGGAGGAGCAAGCTCTGCCACTGGAACGGTAAAATCATGGGAATAATAGATAGCACTGTAGCGGATAGCACGCCCTGTGCAAGTCATCGCGATAAAATTAAAAAGTCAATCATGCAAAAGAGGTCAACTCACGAAGTCAACTCACCAAATTCGGGCACATTATTACAACTTGTTTTTCCAGCAAAACTCCGGTGACCAGTGCCAAAATCTACGCGCAGAACACGCGATCAAATTCAAATACGCAAACAAAATCGCAGAATTATGCAGCAAAAAGAACGATTACGCTTTGGAGGGAGAGAGCTCGACAAGTAGTTGCTGTCGTCCATAGCGACAGTGCAAGCGCTTCCTCGGCAGCCGCTAACTTTGCATTGACCTTTTGCCAAGTTAAAGTCAAATCAAGCGTATACAAGGTCTAAAACTCAGGAATAGAGAACTCGGAACACAAAAAATGGGCAAAACTCGTTTTTCTATTAAATAAATATTATATACATCATATATTCATATATAATTCACATAAAAAACAAAATTAACAATATTTTAGTAAACTGAGATACTTTCGAACAACTTTATATGTTAAAACAAAAGCACAAATTATAAAACAGTTTTAAAGCATATGTAAAAGATATAAATTAAATTTGACTACCCAAAACTTGACCAACTCGATTTTACCGAATTCTGTTTTAGAGCACTGAGCGTATACACATAACGAGCAAAGGTTAAGAATTTTCGGTATCCAAAAAAATTACCTCGGAGGGTTCAAATGTTTCCAAGTACTTTCTATTATAGACAAGAGAAGTAATTGGAGGCCGTCTATACATTATAGCTTGTAAATGCTCGAGAGGCTTAAACACGAGCTCGCTTCCACGAGGAGGAATAGGCTGAGCGTGATAGCTGCAAACAATCTGTAGCAACTCGTTTTTTGTTTCCTATAAACAATCAACAGCAGCAATCATGAGTGTTTTATTGGACATTTCAGGGCATCAAGAATAGGAATACAGATAATTGCAAAACCCAGAAGATTTACAATCATAAATTTACTTTTTTTCCACTGTTAAAAATGATTTGGAAAGAGGAAAATACCCTTCAAACTAAAAATTACACATGAAATTGAAAGTTCAAATATTTATTTTTAGCATCACAGAATTACATGTAAACAAATATTATACATTTTCATATATTTTTTTGTTCTAGGTACAATTATGCCATTATAAAAAAAATGGAGGTCGCATTACTTGGATACATGATTTGGAAAGATGAAAATACCCTTCAAGTTAAAAGTTACATGTGAAAATAACTTTGCTTTAACGGGATCTGACCAACTATGCAAAAATTTGAATAGTCGACGATAAATTTTTTCAGCTAGTTTTTGCAATTATTCCTATATTTATTTTGGAGAGGGAAGAGTAAAAAACGAACTCACCCGCGCCCATTCCATTATGAATTCATCGCCAATATCGTTTGGACTCGAATTTGATTCATTTCCCTCATCCTCATCGTCCGACATCAAGCTTCTAGCTGGACTGCCAAAATTAACAATAAATTTGATGAAAATGCAACAAAGACGATAATGCCAAGTTAACGCAGAAAAAAACATTATATTACCTGAATATAAGGGATTCGGTACTTCCAACACGCTGCAAATTGGAGCTTCTTGACGGAAACAGGCCGGTCTCCGGGGAGGCAAGGACGTTATTGTCACAACTTCCACATATTCTCTCAAAGATCTCTGAACGGGACTCGGAGGCCTCAGAGGCACAATCGTCGAAATGCGAGTTCTTCGCACTGTCCTTATCGATTTCCCTCGCGTGGCCGTGATCTTGATCTTCCCTCGCTTGGCCGTGATCTTGATCTTCCCTCGCTTGGCCGTGATCATGATCTTCCCTCGCTTGGCCGTGATCATGATCTTCCCTCGCTTGGCCGTGATCATGATCTTCCCTCGTGTGGCCGTGATCATGATCTTCCCTCGGGTGGGCGAGATCCGAGGCCTCCCGTATATGGGCGAAATCCGAAACAGAAGCCTCCCGTGCGAGGCTGAAAAACGAGGACTCGCTGCCGGTGACGCTTTCAGGAGACTGGGGCTCGGGCGTCTTTAACGACGAGGACGGGATTTCGTCGTCTGTTATCATCCCCGCGGCAGCTGCGGTGAGGGCCATGGCGCTGTTGACGGGGATGGCGGAGGCGGTCCAGTCGGGGTAGATTCCCCGTTCGGGAGAGTGATCACGTGATCTCGGGACATATTCGTTTATAGACATTTCTCGTATGAAGTCTGTTATACGGTTCAGGCGCTCTTGTGCAATGATGCTGCATCCGAGTAAACATGCAAATTATTTCGTGTTGGAAAATAACCGAAAAATTATTGAAATGGTCCCTAAACTATCCTCAAATAACAAATCCAGTTCCTCTGCTGAAAACATGTCATTTTAGCTTTTCCTCTCACCAAAGATCCCCAATTGGACTGAATTTGGCAAGTTGAAGGACCAAATTTGTAGTTTTATGACAGTTAAATGGAGAATTAACCGAAATGGTCCCTAAACTATCTTAAAACAACATATTTAGCCCCTCGGCTAAAGGATCGCCAACTTTTCCATAACAAAAACTCCCCGATTGGACTAATTTCGTCGACTTTTGAAAGTTGGAGGACTAGGTAGTTTTATGACAGTTGAACATAAAATTTACCAAAATGCCCCTTAAACTATCTTAAAACAACCAATTCAGTCCCTCAACACTAACCTGTGCAACAACTCGTAGTGTAGCTCAAAGAAAGGAACTCGGGTGAGCACACAGTAGCAGCGAGGAGCGGAGACTAAAAAACGGCAGCACCCGTCAGGCGATTGAGAGAGGGGAGGGGAATGGCCTAAGATACCGGGACACCTCTGGACAATTTCCGGTATGTGTAAGCAAACGCCGTAGAGAGTGGCATTGTCTGCTACCTGATAATCAATAAAAACAGTCTCCCATAAGATGAATAGTTCGGGTACATCAATATGAGATCAAACCTCTAATTTACAGATTTAAATTAATAAATCCCATAAGATAAATATTTCTACGGGAAAATTGTAAAAAAAAAAGTATGGTGTGTTATCCACATTTTGCAAATCATATACGTCTTCTTCTTTTTTCATAGCAATTCCTAATGCTTACCTTAAGCGAGAAAACAAATGAGAAGTCATCTCGGCCCAAGTGCTCCTGCCAAAACCATACAATAATTAGTCACACAAAACGTTAGGTTTCAACATAGACAACAAAAAATAAAAAACTTTTCTATTTTGGTACAAGAAAAATATAAACCATTTTTACATACCTGTCCATAAACAAGTTCGTTTAGTTCACTCAGTGACGGGCTCCTCTCCAATAACCGAGCCTGTAAAATAAGATAAAATAAAAACACAAAGAACAATCCACTGTGAGACACATTTTTCATCGCTTGATCACAGTATCGTGAAAAAACAACAATGTCCGACCTTAACGCCACTAGGAAAGCAGAAGGCGGCTAAATCCTTTATCCGCATACCTAGCTTCTTCCCCGGAGGATACTTAAAAAGAATCTGCCAACCGAAAAAAATATCAAAAACTCTCTTTCCATATTTTGAGTCTAAAAAATTAGTAATTCACTCGACCTGAGGTTCCATTGCCGGAAATGGAGGAGGCAGGCGGCTCGGAGGGTAGTCCATTGCTTCGGATCTCTCCATATCTTGCTCCCATTTCTTTCTCCTTGCGAACGCGTCCTCCACAACCTCAAGATTGGCATCGGGGCTGAGTCCGGCGACAATGAAGTGCTCAAAGATATTGGTTGGTTCTTTATATCTAATTTCGTCCTGTAATGTGAAAGTTAGAAACAAAAACAAAAACAGAATTATAACCATTTCCTAAAGTTATATCTTCTTCTCCTTATGGAGTATGAGAATAACGGGGAATCAGTCATAAGCATCAAAGCTATTGTTTTAAAAGGAATGCTCGGAGACGTTCAAACAAAACGGGGAAAAATATCTATAACTAATTAACATCATATTTTATTTACATTGATCAAAAAGGAAACCTATAGAACTAGAACTTTATTTCATGCACAAAATGAAAAATGCAAGGCTCTATAGATTTTCATTTTAACTACTAAGAAAAATACAAAAGCTGATGAAACTTAATGACACTTTTTTTTTCCAATTACGACTTTTGGGTCGAGAAATTAGTAGGAATACTGAATACTAATTGCCCCTGAAATTCTTTTATAAAAATAAAATTAAGAACGAAGACTTTGCCCCAGTAATTAGAGAGTGTTTTATAAAAATGACGGTATTGCCCCTGAAATTAAGGATTTGAGATTTTGATAACATAAATTTAAAAATAATTTTACCTTAAAAATAGTATAATTACAAAATTTGATCATACAAATTTTAGTTAAAATATAAAAACTGAAAAACTTTTACAATATTTATTTACTTAAAAAAATAATTTTTAGTTTCAGGTGTAATTTCGTCATTTTTATACTAATACATATTTTGCAAAAACAAAATGCAAAAAGCACCCTTTTGCAAAAGTGCCATATAATAGGGCACTTATGACACTTTTTCACCAATTATGGAAACCAAGTACTGACCATTTAAACTATAATTATAATGACACGATTTTTCCCAATTATGGAATAAGCATATCATCACAGCATACAAATTATGGAAACCGAGTACCTATCAATTGAATTCATCCAAATATTAAAGAAATGGGAAAACTATGATATACCGGGGTTCTCGAGTGGAGCTGATTCCACTGCCGTTTCTGGTTCGCCAAGATCTCGGGATTGAAACTCGACTGGGCACCCTCCTCCTCAGGCGCGTTCCCTCCCCACCGCCACGCCTTCTGCATCTGAATCTTCCACCTCTGAAAGCTACTCGTCCGCTTAGGCCTCGCAATCAAATTATCGCTCATGCACCGCCTGTGCTTAGGCGCCCCGGGCCCCCGGGGAGGCATGTTGGGGCTAGGGCCCACCGGGTTCTCGGGCTTCATAGCCACGCCCGCCACTCTACACGCATCGTGCAACGCCCCGTGAGCGAAAGGCGAGCTCGGCAATATCCTCTCCTCCCCCTCGCCTCTCTTCTTCGCCTCGACTTGTGCATCCATGTGGAAGATACTCATATTCTACACCAAACCCTACATTACCGAAAATGCCCTAAAGCTCGATTCACATCCACAGCACCGCCATTTTGCTCAAATGGACTGATTCTCCTCAATATCAACCCATTCAAGCCACCCAGAAACCAAAAAAAAACACAATCTTCAAAAAGGGCTCCTCCAATTTTTTTCTCCTGAACCCTAAAATCAATCACTTTATACCCAAATCACCAAAAGTGCTCAAAGATCATAACTTTACACTTCCCAATCCAAATAACGCACACCCTGTTGACCAAATCATTCAAAACATTCAAATTCCACAATTAAAAGCCATAACAACACCGACATTAAAAAAACCCCAAATCCAAATTTTCATCAAAAAATTCAAATAACGGACAAAACATTGAATGCGAAGCAACCCAATACACAATCGACGAATCCAAACCTAATTAATCACTGCAAATGCTGAAATTTGAACCCAGAATCCAAAAAATGAATCACCTGGTCTTCATGGGTCTGGAGAGGATTTTTTGTGTTTGTTCTTGAGGAGAAAATGAGAGGAAAGGTTGAGAGTTTCTAAAAATGGAGAGAGATGAGCTATGGAGTTTCTAAAAATATCGACACCGTCTTCGCCGAATATTTTTGGCCTTTGTCTCTTAGGTGCGGTTTCGGATTTGGCTACAAATCTTCTCAGTTTCATTGTTTGCGCCATTTTTTTTTTCTATTATTTTTCAACATGGCAAAGGAAATGGTCGGTTTTGGGCAATTTTCTTTTGTTATCTAATTTTTGTACAAATATTTAAATTTAGATATTTTTTATATAAAAATGGCATGGTAGTATAAACTTTATATATTTTGTGCTAGTAAAAATATTTTCCATTTTAGTTTTAAAAAAATAATTAAGAAATTTAAGAATAATTAAGAAAAATAATAATTTAGTTTTTCACATGGATGGCTTGATTGTTTATCGAACACAGCGACATTATTATAAGACATTTAAAAAAAAGTTTGAAGACTTTTCAAATTTCAAAATCGCAATACTAATTTATAAATATATTCTAAAGTTTATATATTTTGTGATAGTTTTCTCTGGTAAGAAACCGATTGTCAAAATTTATTACGACAAATCGTTATATAGTAAACGATTTAAAGCAACTAAAAATATCTCAGTCTCAAAAACCCAGTCATAGCCCATTCGGGCCATGTTTACCATAAAATGGATATCACGAATACATAATATAAGGAACAAACTATTTTTACAAAATGCAAAGGAGTTAAACAGCACAAAACAATCTTTCAAAACCAAACCCTAGAACGAACAACACAACTCTACTAAATTGGTACTCCGCTAAGAGCTTGTTGTGCGACTCAAAAAATCAACCCGACCTCTCCCACCGCCCGAGCCCAACAAATCGCTGCCCAAAATGCCAACCTCTCCACTAGAATCGGCTCAAACATCTTCCTCTGTGCCACACCTATGCACAAGACATCGCCCCTCCTCAACCCTATTCACGAACTCTCACATCCCATCCTCTCTCTCCAACTACTTATTGAATTAAAAAATCATACACGATATTCAATTCCTTCTACCATCCCTAAGTCTACCTTTAATATGAAGTCATAATTGCCGCAACCTTAATACTGATCACTATTATAAATGATATGATTGGAAGCGGCGTGATATTTCCTCTGCTACTTCAATTCAACGATCGCTCAAAATAACAAAACTTGGGAAAATAGAATTTGAATCCAAGACAACAATAAATGAGAAACCATTATTGCACTTTGGTGGGTGAATAAGCTAAGCAAGCAAGGGCGGGAGATAGGGTCGCTTCGATCAGACTAATTAAGTGTTTAATCTATGGTATGACCATCTCCATCGAGTTTAAATCACTAAGATAATATCATTTTAAAATAAT
The DNA here is from genome assembly GCA_963920655.1 of Geranium rotundifolium. Lineage (NCBI taxonomy): Eukaryota > Viridiplantae > Streptophyta > Magnoliopsida > Geraniales > Geraniaceae > Geranium > Geranium rotundifolium. The sequence continues at coordinate 829,699 of OY987321.1, forward strand.
AAATTATTTAATGTTCATCTGTCCACCAAATAAATTATTTTATACTCAATATATTAAACGTTTTAAAAATAAATTAAGGTACGTAACTTCCATTAACGACAAAGTGGTCTTGAATTATTAAAATAACCGACAACACCATGTTCCCAATCCTCGACTTCAACGAACAAACCGTCGATGGCGCGAGAGCTCCATTTCGGCGCGTGTCTTCACTTCTCGACGAACCGTTTTGTTAAGACGGTCGTGATGTGGACGCGCCAGAGAGCGCGTGGCGGAGGCGGGAGAGGGAGCAACAGATGCGGAGATCCGCCGGAGCCGCACGTGGCTCTTGTCCGTAGGAAGATCCAATCATTATTTTTTTTATTTTGTTATTAAATTATTATTTTCAGTAACTTTATGATGAAGATTCTTCAGTTTCGCTCAGACTGGAGATTCTCGAGCCTTTGACTTTCTTCTTCTCTTGTCCTACTTGTGAAAGTACAATTATACCCTTATTTTTAGAAAAATGATTTGAAGTACATTCTCAATTATATCACATTTCAAAAATTAATTAAGATATTTATATTTATTCACAACAGTATGTGTAATTCGTTTTGATATTTTCAGTTCTATCGAGAAAATGAGAAATCACAAAATTAGTTGTGTGTGAACTGTATATTGAACCGAATTGAATGTAGATGACATCACAAAAATCTCTCCAAACTTAAATATATTCATTTTAGCCCGAATTGATTTTGAACTTGAGAATATAATAATAGACGTTAATTTGGTTTTGGTTCAATAAATTCAATTTTCTATTATGGTTCTAATTGTGTGAAAGTCACAGTTAATTATAGACACTGATCTCTCACTTGAGCTCCCCACCATACTCGTACGTGTTTTAGGAGTTCCTCAGTTAATGTGAAGTATAGAGTACGTAAATTGAATTTTATCGTAAACTTTACATTTCGATTGACTTTTCTTATAATTAATACACTATATTGATTTTCGCTACTAATTTTTGTGATTGTAAAAGTTTAAGTTAATAAATCGTGCCCGCATGTTCAATAGGTGATACTTCAATTACACAATGACATACCAAGAGATAATATAAATACTCATCCATCCACAATATAAGCAACTAAATAAATTAAATATGTGATGAAATATTAACCGAAAACTTAATATTATTCTCAACAGTAAATCAAGTCGAAATTGAAAACTTAAAATCGACTCTAAAAAGTTAGAATTAAATCAAAACCAAACAGTTTGAAACCAGTATCTCACAAACACTTATAATCACCGTTTATAAAATTCAAAAATCATTCCATCTGGTTTGATTACGAAACCTTGAACACCCTTACTGGGGGTGCATACTTTAGATTTAAAACATGTCTTGAACCGAGATCCTAGTCGAAGTGTGACCAAAAACCCAAGAACCATGAGTAATGAGTCAGTTTTAGTTTTTGTAAAACTGATGAATTCAGTTCGATTATAATTTCAAAAGTTTGAAAATTGCGGTTAACTAGTTTAGAACCGAACCGATTCGCATAATATGTTATTCATCTTTTAGCTTGCAAACTTTATACTTCAATTGATCCACAATAATTTAATTTTAATATTTGGTTTTTGTTTGCATATAAATTATATTCAATTTTGTCTAATTCAACCTATGAATTGAGTATAAATTCAAAATTTCAACCAGATAAAATCGAAGATCCAAACCAAAGAACCGGAGCCGGAGCCAAACCCTTTCTCACATGGTCGTTCCGGGTTTGGTTCCTATAAATTAAGAACCGAGAAGTTCAGTGCGGTCCGGTTCCGAACACCCTTACCCAAACCCGGCCATTGTCATTTTATCAATTACCCAAACCCAATTAAGAAGAAGAAAAAAAAACTAATACTGAGGCCCAAATATAAGATTCACAACAATATATTGGGCCTCACAAGGCCCAATACACGATCTCCTCAACAAAGCCCAAACTTTCCTGATAAGGCGACTCCGACAATACCAAAACATGCCTCCCCTTAAACGACGCCGTTTCGTCACAGAGAGCTGAGAGTCTCAGTCTCTCTCTCTCAAGGCTCAACTTTTTTTCTTCGTCTCGTCTCAGCTTTCGAGCTCCAAACCCTAAATTTGCTCCAATCTTCACAAATTCGCAGCTAGTTCCGTGTTTTTCAAGTCATCTCTTGCTGTGAACTCGCGTTTCGGCTCAGCTGCGCTTCTGTGGATCTCTAATTTTCCAGTATCTTGTTGTAATTTACATTTACCCTGTTTATGCTATTTTATCGTCAATCAGAACCCTAATTCTTGTGTAGTGTAGCTCAGTTTTGTTTATAGAGATAGATCCTGAGATTTTCAGCCCAATTCTTGCCTGTATGCCCCCAGAGGCTTATTTTCTGGGGAAAATGAAAATTTGATCACTTCGATAAATGGGCGAGGAGGGTTTCGAATTTTGATTTTGGGTTTCTGGGAAAATTTGTATTGTGATGTTCTATGGACTCGCTGGCTGTGATTTTCGATATCAGCTCGGACGATGATGATGAGCCGTGTTGCCACGAGCCCGAGGGAGACGACTATGATTGGCTCTCGGAGGTTCTCAAATCGGTGGATAATGACTCAGATGAAGTGGTGGTGGTCAGTGAGGTCAACCATAGGAAGAGAGCCAGGTTGTCGAAGCCTGTGGAGAATGATTTTGATGATGATGATTGTGTGATTTTGGATGGAGACCCGGAAAAGTCTGATGGAGCTGTGAATGAGCCTGAAGCTGAGTCTGATGATCTGCTCATTGTTGGAGAGAAGGGTCAGGTATAGAAATTATATAGCTCTACGGGTTTCTGTTATTTTGGTTCGATTGATATATTTTCGTTGCTTGATGTATTTGTGAGTTTATGGCATTCGGTTTTGAGGAGAATTTGTAGAAAAAGAATGGGTTAAAGGGAATTACATTGTTCATTGCTGGTGTTCTGGTGTGTTATAGCTTTATGTGTTACCCTTGATTATAATTATTTGGTTCAATTGATATATTTTCACTGTATGACATGTTTGTGACTTGTGAGTTTATGGGATTCGGTTCGAGGAGAATTTGTAGAGAAATAACACGTTAAAGTGAATTGCATTGTCCAATGCTGGTAGTCTGGTGTGTGAATGATACGGTCCTTCGCCTTGGATCTGGTTATGGGTCATGTGTACTCTGAACTGCTGCTGTCTTCGTCGCTCCGATGAAAATGCCCGGTCTTCTTCTTCCGTCCTATATTGATAAGGTAGAGTTCATTATAGAGAGAACCCAAGATCTCTTGATAAGTAACTATTTGGTAAAAATTGCTCAATGGTTTATTCATTTCTTCCTCGGGTATTTATAGCCCAAGGTAGGTATTTCAAACTAAACAACTGATCAGGATGAACCTGATACTTGATAACAACTAATTCAAAATTCCAAATCTAATAAAATAAATCAACAACTTAGAAATTCAAATAGAACTTATCTCCAACTTCTTTATTCTTGCTTCTCCTTATCTTTCTTCCGTTGATAAATTCTAGGATAATGGAATCGATTGGGAATCCTAACAGTGAGTAGATTATAGTGTTTGGGAAATATGTTTGGTTTGGATGTGTTTCTGAATGCTATGTTTGTTTGGTTGATGAGTAATTAGGTGTCATGAAACAAAGATAAAATTCTGATTCAGCTGAGTTGTTTTGCTATTGGCAGTCGACACATTTATTGGAGTATTTTGTTATGATGTGTCCTTAGTAGGGATTATATGATTTTTTTCCTCACCGAACCCTTCTTCTCACACCCTTTAAATGGTTTTCAGCAAATAGGCTCTGGATCACAAAACTGAGATGTCAAGTTCATACAAGAGCACCCATCAAATGATGGTTACTCGCCAAGTATGTGTTGAAATCTCCAGGTTCTGTAATTTTTGGAGACTTGATTGTCACTTATTAATATTTGCCTGTAGAGAAATAAAATCTCGGCTTTTATTATTTCCCTGAACTCAGTGAATACTACCATGTAAGCTATAGTAGTTGGGATTCATACCCGGTTATCTGATTATGGATTTATAGTAGAAACATTAACTTGTTAGGGTTGTCTGATTCAACGCCTTTTTCCTGAATTTAACATTTCTTTCATTGGCATTAGTCATTTCTTTGACCTGTAATGTAAGAAAAATCTACCAAACACGACGTCAATTCTCCTATTCTTCTCTTCCTGCAGGTTGCGTGCCGAGACTTCCCTCATTCAAGGCAGCATTGCGCTAAATTTCCATTCAATTCCACTCCGCATGAAAGACACTGTAACCTGGTAGGTTTACGGTTTTTCCCAACTGAATATTTTCGTATATTTTAAAAATTGCTGCAATCCTATTGGGAGAAATGTTTTCCGATGGATTATATTCTGATGTCTGTTGTTGCCGTAATGCAGTGTCACTGTTACGTCTGTGACTCTATTGCACCGTGCAAGTATTGGGGCAAGGGGAGCTCGAGTTACGACCATTGCCATGCTATCGAGAAAGAAGAAAGATGGAAGCTTCAAAGAGAAAATCGTAAAAATCGGGAACGGCCTCCCCCATCGGTACCAAAACTTCCCTATGCTACTTCACACTCCATGTCGCAACCCCAAAACCGATGCAGCCAAGTTGCAGACCATAACTACGTTCAGCTAAGCACCGTTGTACAGAATCAGGTATCGAGACCGACTGTGATCCGTGCCTGCACTTCATCGGCATCCAATCCCGTCATAGAGAATCAGGTCTCGAGGCCAGCTCTGGTTCGTACTAGTTTTGGCACCCCGAGGGTCAAGAATCATGCAAAACGCTATCTGGCAGACCATTTTTTGGCCAGAAACAGAAACCACCGTCACTTAGTTTCACAACAGCCAAGTAATGACTTCATACGGAAGGAAAGAGATCACAGCATTGGCAGGCCAGGCGCTCGGTATATCCCACCTCAAAGAACATATCAAAGGTATCCACCGATGCAGGTGTCAAACAACAAAAGCGGGAGGCTGGGCACAAGTACCAGCATGGATCCACAATCAGGTACTTAGGGCTGTTCACGGTTCGGTTTTGAGTCAAGTCTGTTCGGTTCAAACCAAACCGATCAATTCAGTTTTAGGAAAATAAAAACCGAAACCGAAACGACAAAATTTGGTTTGGTTTGGTTTTTTGCGAACCGAACACATGAAATTCTCACATATTAGACCGTTTTGACTTAATATTTGATTTGTTGGTTTTCTTTGAACTGATTTTCATGAAATTCTCACATTTTTAGCCATTTTGATTATTATTTGACTTGTTTTTTGTTGGCCCAATTAATAAGGATCGATGACTTAAAACGAACCACGTATGACATCGATCGGTTTTTTGTCGGTTCTCATTTTATTAACCGTACCCGAACAGATAGAGTTTTGGTTTGATTCGGTTCTCTTTGGTTCAGTTTGATTTAGTTGGTTTGGTTATTTTTGGGCACCCGTACAGGTACTTGCCCAGCTCAAAACATGTTCAACACAGCGACTTCCCAGTCGAATGCTGATCAAAACATCTACGAGCCCGTCGTTCAAACTGAAAACGTCAGGAACCCGACTTTCCCAGAATCACAAATGCAAGGCAGCCAGCAGCCTCCGGCTGACAACCTCCCGCTTCCTGCAAGCTGCAGTCAAGCCTTACCCGAATTCGAGATTGAGAAGTGGCTTCTGGACAGTGATTCACTGCAAGACGACATGGGAGCTCCTGCAGATGCAGGCATGATCGATTTCGACTTTGAGAAGTGGCTTTTGGGAAATGAGTTATGATTCTATGAGCTGGCTGTTGTTATTGTTGTTTGGAGAGAGTCAAAGCATTTTATGTGTTTTTGTTTTGACTCTGAGAAGTTGGCTTCTGGGTAATAAGCCTGTTCAACAGAGGATCTTGGCATGACTGTGTTGTACTTGTATATTGGTTTAAACCAAATCTGTGTAGATTTGGTACTATGATGCTCTTTTTTTCTGACCCACATTGTATGGATAAAAATGTGGTTCAGTTTTTATGAGAATGATGTACAGAGGATCTGATGTATTTATATGGATAATTGTATTAAGCGTCTCTGTTGTACCACTTTTTATAAGAGCCTTGTGCTCTGCTCATCGTCAAAATTTGGGATAATTGCAGTATATCAGCGCAGATCCCTTGTTATAAAATCTAGTCAGGGACGACACCCCCGACTTGTTTATAAACTTGAATAAGACCATGAGGTTATCCATTATTAGATCTACCGTGACAAAAGCGCTTTGGGTCTGCGAGATGATGGAGTCTAATGAATGTTTAAAACGATTAACCATTACCTTGGTAACGATCTTGTACAGGACGTTATAGAGCGATAATGGTGTAAAATCCCCCATATTCGTCAGACCTGAGCACTTCGGAATCAGCACTATATTTGTGGAATTGGTCTCCGCAGAAAGCACACGTGTTAAAAAAATTTATGAACGATTTTCACCAAAACCCTTGGTTAGAAAGCAGCATTTAGACCATCCGGTCCCGGGCATTTTGCAGGATCCATGATAAACAGTGTTCCGGCTCTGTTGTTTCACAACATTGTTAAAATCAACAATCAAGCACCACGACACCTGATCCAACGACGATGAAAGAGTGTGAATCATATCCCAAGTTAGGATGGCGGTATCTCTTGTTAGGATCTCCGTAAATGCCTGTCAACCAGAATGACACCGCCCCTCCCAATTTAACTGAAACGTCGATATGGCGCTAAGAGAGGATATGATCTTGACTCATAAATACAAAGCAAGAACATAACTCAGAAACCCAAAACACTTTAAAGAGAACCAAACATAACACACATAGCCAAACAGAATCATGCACTGAACACCAAAAATGATGAAACTCTTTACAGAACCCAAACAATATATATTGAGAAGAAAAAAACTCGAAAGAAACGAATCGGAGAGAGACAACATTGCTGCAAACTGTTTCAGTTCAAGCAGGCTTGTTCTAAAAATTTACATCAACACATACATCATCTGTTAGCATTGAAGAACATGAACATCCAAAGGCCCCAATCTTCCGTGGAGCTTCTTAGGAGGAACATCAAATTCGTTAAGCTATCAGACGACAAACACCAAGTGAAAAAAAGAAAACGGGGACCTAAGCTCGTGAATGTGCATGGAAACAACTCCTGCTCGAAAGTTTCTCGAGCGTTATACAGTAGTACATTGTGTTCTTCAGATTTGCCCGGTGGAGAATGAGCGACCGGGAGTGCAGAAGATCTTTTGAATATTTTCCACCTGTGTAAAGATTAGGGTATGTAAGTTATGCAGGGAATGTCGATATTCGATACTAGCCTTGTATAAATTAATTATGACCGTAAGAATGTAATGTGAGAGGACATAGTGGAAATATTGGGAAAGTGAACGACTACATTAATTTCTGCAAAATATCAAGAGAAAATTGCAAAAAGTAGAAGTGAACTGTTATTTTTGCATAAAGTGGCTGTGAACTTGCTTTTTTTTTTGTGCAAAACGTGTACATTTATTTAAAAAATGACTATAATGGTTTTGAACTTGAGTTTGCCGGTATTTCCTCTTTACTCCGAACTCGTCTAGTCTATATCTGAAATCTCACGAAGGACATCAATGGTGTGCGAGAGAATAAAATATAATCGACGAACGCGAGTTGAAAAGATATTTTTTTCATTTTCATTTAAAAAAATTGATTTCAAGGGCATTTTCATCATTTTGGACAAATGAACACAATTTGTAAGAAATGAAAGCTCACAGCCACTTTCTGCAAAATTGGAAAAGATCATGCCAACTTTTTGCAACTTGCCCAAAAATCAAATATCCCCTGAAAAGTGATGAAAGTTCGTGGATGCTTTAAGGGTGTGCATGTATTCGAAGAAACAGAAGCTAAACAACTACTACATTGTGTGAGACATACCGTCCAAGCTTGAGTAGTCCATCTCGAGCGAAAGATGGGCTGCCGACTTTCAGCACTCTAAAGCATACGCCTGAACCTGTGATTGGTGAGGAGAAACAAGAATTACAAAACAATTTAACTAACTCCAAACATAGGCAGATTCATCGTATCTAAGCATGTAGCAAACCAAATCCGACATTATTAATTCTTTACCGCTAACTGTATTGTCAATAAGGACAGATATAAACATCTGACTTCAGAAGTTTGGGTCACCTTGTCAATAGTAATTGAAAAGTGTCGTAGAGGGAGTTAATTCGTTTTTCTTAAAAATAGTTTGAATACAAAATGCTAAGATCATTTCATCTATGAAATAAATCCCATAACATTCAACTGCCAATTCAATCCCAAGGAAAAGACTGTCAATGTTTTAGGCAATGTTCTAAACAGCGCTAGGCGCTAATCGGGCGGAGAGGGCTTTGCGGGGACTAATCGGCGGCGATTAGTCAGATTGAAGGATTAATCAGGTATTATAGAGGATTAATCAGGGACTAATCAAGTATTAATCAGACATGTCAGGGATTTTTAGAACATTGATTTTAGATTTACGTAAAGCCGTAAAGGATCCCGAGCTTTTGCTCGTGTCAGCAATGCATGAAATGACCAAATATTTGATGTCATAATCGTAGTTACAAGGGAAAGGGGATATCCTTTTTGTTCCCTTGAAACCACGAGAGAAGGTATCATAGTCTTATGATCTCGCTTTTATGTAAGTTACAAGCTTCATCATCAAATGAGAATTGAAAGTAGTAATTAGCCAGTATCACTTAACCAAAAAATGAATAAAACAAATACTTATACCTCTGTAAAATTTTCATCAGGGAAGAAATTTATCCCCGTGCAACTTTCATCATGAAGACCGTCATATTGAAGGACCCTAAGTTTCCCTTCCTGTAATTAATATGTATTAGTATTACAAGCTCAACAAAATTGGTTACCGAAACAACAAATTCTTCTTCCAACAGCAAAGCACCACCTTAGTTCCATAAACAAGACCTCCACCAGCAAGAGGATGAAAACAAGCAACATTGACTTCATCTTCAGCACTGGGAAGCACCCTCACAAGTTCCATATCTGAAACTCTATACACCTGAATGGCATGAAGCAATTCAGATCCAGGTCACATCAAACTTTAAATAATACTACTTTGTTTTCAAGCAAAATTAAAATTGTTTAATTTCTAAAATTCAATTGTATTATTCATGAATATTTCATTATAAATTACAATAGAAAGTTCCTTCATAAAGGGAACAATAGGAAATAAACCAAATAGGAAAACATAAAACTAATAGGAAACCCTAATATTAATCAACTATTCTAACATAAATTAAGTGCACAACTGCACTGAAGGAATGATATGCTAATATGAACCAAGAAAAGAAACAAATTGGTAGAATAATCACAATATGTAGCAAAATAACTCATAATAGCAAAAATCTCCGAAGCCTGAAGGTTTTCGCAAAATGGAAATGTTCCATAACGAGAGACATAAGTATACGTTGACACAACAATAAAGAACAATTACTACATGAATTACATAGCAAAGAGGAATGCCATTCGCTACCAACAATCACATAAAAAGAATTAACACAAACTCTTACCTCCAGAACAGTGTAAATGGGTAGAGTCAACTCTCCATCAATGACGATGCTCTTAAGGAGAGAACCGTGGCGTCTACCATAGGCAAGTAATATGTGCTCAGATGTTGGTGAGAACTGCATGTACGACAAAAATGAAGAACGTTTAAGCAATCGACATTACTTTATTTCAAATTTATGCATAATCTTATTGAATAACACTCAGAAGGCTGAGCACAAGGAGGAATATAGTTTCAAGGGGAAATGGCAAAAACGTGATCTATAGTATCACACTTTTGCAAGAGGGTGTTGTGTACTTTGATAATGGCAACAATGTGCTGTCAACTTCAATTTATTGTGCACAATGTGTGTATTTGTACAAAAATGACAAAATTGCCCTTAAACTGAAGAATTATTTTAAAAAATATATATATTGAATTAAAACGTATAAAAAAATTTGTAATTTAATTTTTGATTCAAAATTATTTTATAAAAATCTTAATTTCAGGGGCAATTTCGTCATTTTTGTACAAATATACACATTTTGCACAAAAAGAACAAAGTTCATAGCACTTTTTTGCTATTAACAAAGTACACATCACCCTCTTGTAAAAGTGTGATAGTATATGGCACCATTTTGCCATTTTCCCTAGATTCAGTTTAGTATTACAAATAAACCAACCTGAATTGAAGTTAAACAATGAGCAGCTCTGATTGCCCGGGATACAAGTACTGAACCGAAGCTGCGTAGAGAAAATAGAAGTTGTTTCAACTTCTAATTGTCAGATTGAATAGAAGAAAAGATCTTAAGCACATAAAACAAATAGACAAGGATTGAAGCCTCACGTTGCCTCTTCAAGAGAATATATCCGAAGCTCATACATAACTTGGTGTGCTGATATAGGATGTCGGGTTGGGGATGTTGCTGCACCATTATCTTGATGAACAGCTGTTTGTAAGCCAGGTTCAGTTTCCATATGGGGAAGCATACACGCAACACATGCAGCTAAGAATCTCCCGCAGGGTGAAAAATGTGCACCCATTTCACTGCATACAGGATTGAACCCAAAGATGATATATATGACAGGAAGCGGGAGAGAAATACAGAAAGTAACGAAGGAGAAAAGTACATATATATAAACCCAGCTATACAACTTTTCCACTTAGCTACACCTACCTAAGGTTTAGGGCATTTAGATACAACCAAGTTTATAAACTCCAACGTGTCAAGTTTTTGGATGGAAATGTTAATTTTGAATGTGAAGAGGAAAATGCCCTTGGGTAAAAATCTAAAATTAGATTTTTAGTCAAAGGCATTTTAGACTTTTCACTTTAAAATTTAACATTTTCATCCAAAAATGTTAACGGTGTCCAAAAAAAAGTCGGGTTTATCTGAACAACCCAAATCTTAGTTAGGTGTATCTGAGTGGAAAAGGTGTATAGTTGGGTGTATTTATCTCTACTTTTCCCATAAAAACATGGAAGACCTGGTACTTAATCATCAAACTGAATCATGTCTCTGGTGAACCATATGATAACAGAATCAAGTTACCAGAATACAAGAAATTACTGCATACCTACAAAGAACGGCATGTGGTATCGTCAATCGGCATCTTTCTGCATTCAGAAGAGCACAAGGGTTTTTTATATCATGCGACCACACTCTCAACTTCACGGTACAAGGTAAATCTGCCGCGGCCGCAGCTACTGACGTGGCGAGTTCAGATTGGATTCTACTAACAATGGGTTGAGTATCCATTACATCACGAGACGTGCTACTGACGGGAGCGGCACCTTCCCCAGATTCACCTGCAGCGGTGCGAGATTGTGAAACACGGTGTCTCGTGCCGGATCTTCCAGAAACCGCGGATAAGTTTGCACTGCTCGGGATAGTTGGAGTAGGTGCCGATGTATCCACATTTGGCACTACTGAAGGAATTCCAGCTTGGCTTTGACCTATTAACCATCCTTGAAAGAATGGTAGCTCCCAACCCGTAGGAGGGTCTCTACAGGGTACAAATTGATGCTGTCCAAAATCTGTAGAAGTTTGTATGGGAACTCCGCGTGGTAGAATATTAGCAGTACCAACATTACCCATGTTACCCATGTTAACCGAGCTTCCAGGTTCACCTCCACCACCTACAGTGAGTAATCCAGTAGTCTCCATGGCATCGATTGTGGGGTCATAAATAATATTGCCAATTACATTAGGCAAATAATTAATAGTGGGATCTCCCGTACTCGGATACGCAACAGAAGGAATAACGGGAGATGTATCCATAGGAGACACCATATTATTATACTGCTCCGCTGCATTTGCATCCACTTGTACTGCGGTAGATGTGTCAACTTGCATGCCACTCGAACCAGCATCCCCACTAGCATACTGCATATCTGTTCTCGAACCATCCATAGGAAAAGAAGGTAAGAATAAGAAAGGTAAAGACATCAAAAGTCGTTCAGCAGCCAAACTAAGACAGGCGGTAGAATGACCATTTGCCACGAACACAGAAGGTGGAGGGTATTGCAGGTAACCCGGAGATGTTGCCCGTGTCATTGAGGTATCTGAAGAATCCAGATCATTGACCTGCATACCAAGGTAATAATGTAATCTATCTGGTAATATGTATGAATAAGGGAAAATTGCAAAAGGGTGCTGTGTTGTTTGTTAATGGCATAAAGATGCTGTGTCATTTGCATTCTCTTGCAAAATGTGCATATTTTTATGAAAATGACAAAATTACCCATGAAAATAAAAATAAATATTTTAGAAGTTTTTCTGTTTAACTAAAATTTGTATGATCTAATTTTGTAATTATGCTATAGAAGTCTTAATTCTTAATTTCATGGGCAATTTCGTCATTTTTATAAAATATGCACATTTTGCAATAAAATGCAAGCACAGCACCCTTTTGCAAAAGTGTCATATTGGGCCCCCTTTTGCAATTTTCTCTATAAATAAATATTCAATATAATGCCTTTCAGAAAGACCACCTCGGCAGTTAGGAGAAATGGGGCCGCATGTGGGTGAAAATGCACCGCACGAAGTGAGCGCCTTGTTCTTAATACAATTGTTGGTGAGGATGCATCCCCTTTCATGTTATAATGCCATATGTATAACTGGAATAGAATAAGAAAAATCAATGCAATGTTTGGCGAGTAAAATAATGTAGCACTGCCTTGGATATTTGAAAAATCAGAATGATAAAAAAAACAAGAGCAAGAACCAGCACCTTGTGACCAGATGCTACAGCAAGGAGTTCTCCTTCAGCATGGAAAGCAATAGAAGCAATAGGGCGATCTGTGATAGGAACAAATCCAAAAAGCATATTGGGTAATATGAGAATGATGAAATAAATCAAAATGACAATTATGAAATGAACTGCAAATATATAACTGGATAGATAACCAAAATAAGAATAAGGAAGATATTACAGAAGTCACGAGATCCTATGCATTCGGAAGTGTTTGAATCCCATAAGCGAACTTCATGATCCAGGCTTCCACTGGCAAGTATTTCCGGACGCACGGGATGAAACCTAACCTGTAAAACTTACATTAAGCCTTTAATATACAGAAGAAAAACGAAAAAGACACCTATCGGAAAAAGTTTGTCGACCAATAGCTATTATTTTCTGGGGGAAAATCATGTCTTAATAAAATATACGCATAAATATATAATATAAAATCCAGAAGTAAGACACCTTTTGAAATAAAAAAACAGTGACCTAATGTGAGCTCATTCTGCCATGAGAACTATAAAACAAGGAAAGTTACTGAATGTCACTCCCTAGTGCTCTTCCTAAATCACGGTATGATAGATACATCAAGATTCCTAGTCAGCACAAAACAAACTTGGGTGACATCCCAAGTAGATGTGTGTGACAATATTTTTAAGAAATGTCAACAAGAAAGAAGTTGTATTTCTCGTAAAATTTATGGAACGGGTCACAAAATGTCCAACTATTAGGTTTTATAGTAAGGATAGGAAAAGGGAAAGTATGAAAACAATTACTTGGAGCAGTATTAATCTAAAAACAATGCTTACCACCCAAGGTGTCCTCCGATGGCCACTCAACACCTTTAAGCAGCTTCCACTTCGGCAATCAATTATCTTTACAGTATGGTCACCGCTGTGAGAACAAAAATGCAGTCATTTTTAATGAAAACAAAGTGTCATTGACCCATGTAAGGAAACCGCCCAACAGTGAACTTACTGTGTTGAGGCAAGTGATCTTCCATCTGGACTAAATGCAGCTGCAATGGTTGACCTTGGAGGTGGCACTAGAGGACAATACTTGGCTGATAAATGCCGCAACGATTCCGCCTCAACCCTGAAAAATAACAAAAATATCATAAAGATGAACTTCAAAAAAATCTCAACTTATAAATACAGGCTTTCTTTTGAGCATGTTGAGTTTCTATAATATAATATTATTATTGATGGGTACTTGATTATGAATTACAATAAGAGGTTCCCTTACACAGGGAATAATAGGAAACAAACTAAATTAGGAAACTTAGCAGTAATAGGAAACCCTAATATTAATTAACTATTCTAACAGAGCAAGTATTAAGGAAACTGAAATTTGATTATATACCATGAAATAAGTCCATGTTTTGCATCTGTAGCGTCGTCGTTTTTAGGATCAGCCCTACAGGATGAATTTGCATTCCACATAGAAGCTTCTCTCCACTGCCTTTTTGGAACATGTTTTGTCCTTGGAGATATCTCTCTCCGTGACAGCAAATGAAGAACATTTCGACCACTTGAAAATAGAAAATTAGCACTGAATCAGGCACATTCACTATAAGCAAGTAAAGATGAAAATAATGAAAAGAGACATTTTTTAAATAAAATAGAATCTCAGTTCCCCGAACATTTATGTCATCCAAGATATGCATATCTTGTAATAAATAAAAGTACTTCCCTGAGTAAACATTTACTTAACTCGTATTTGACAGAATTGATGTTTAAATTTTTTTACAGTTTTAACCGATTTCACAAATGATTAGACCCATTCAAAGCAGATTCCAGTGAATAACACGGTAGAGACAAATGCATTCATATCATCTTTGACCGAAGACAAGGAAAAAGAAAACCAGCTGAAGCACGAATGAAAACAATTGCTAAAGCATGCAACTTTTACAAACCTGAACAATCTACATATGAAACTAACAGATTAGGTGAAATTGGGCTCATACTTCACTTTCAACCAATTTCTTGTATTGATTTATCCATATCCCCATAAAATAAATCAAGATAAAGTATAAACCCAAATCACAAATACAACATATAAATCATAAACTCCCATTAGAAACTGGCCCTCTGTGGCAGATCATGTCAAAACAACCTCCAAAATCTCAAATTTTGAATAAATCCACCTAATTTATACAAAACTGAAATTTAATTCGTCACTAAGGAGAGATTGAGAGGGAAAAAAGCAATAAACTCTCACATATATCAGATTCAAACCCAAGAAAAACACCCTCCGCTGATCTGAATTTTCCTTTCCTTCCCAGAGACCAATACATCACAAGAACGCACGATCCAGATTCCAATTTCCTCTCCCTACACCTCAATTACCAACAACATAGAAGAACAGATACACAGATTGAAGAAATTTGTACCTGTGATGCGAATTGGGGAGCGACGACGGATCGTTCTGGCACGAAGGTCCCATCATATCTGCGATCAAGCTTCATAAGATCGGAGAAGAATTGGAGGAAGCTGGTGATGACAGACCCATAATTTGTCCTCTGCGAAACCTAATTCAGGTTCTGGTTTTCGGATTCAATTCGGCTACGGATCGAATTAGGGTCAGGCCTCTCGGATCGGTCCCTCTCTCTCTCTCTCTCTCTCTCTGAGCTTTGTTCTGTGAGATCGATTTGGATCAGAAAAAATGGCGACGAAAAAACCTAAACGAGAGAGCTAAAAAGCCATGGCTCAGGAAGGGTTCACAAGAACAAATTAACTCTGTTTTTGGATGATAATCATGATATTGCAAGTTGAAATTACCAAAATACCCCTATCAAATGCCTAACTTTTTCTTCTTTCATTTGTCATCAATTTTGGAAACTTATTTCTAAAATTAACGTGTTCGGGTCAGATTCAGTGATCACGTCTCTTTCCCTGTTGGGTAAAGAACGTTGAATGTATGTCGAGTTTGGTGTTCTAAAAATCTCCAATTAATTTGATAAAATTTCAACTGATCCTAAGTAGAAGTAGGCATGTTGCAGAACCGGCCGGTTCTAAGTGGGACCTTTCGATTCTTCTGTTTCTGAACCATTTCTGGAATCATTATATAAGTAAGGTAACCGGTTTGGTTGTTTTAGTTTCTTGGTTCTATCGGGTTGAAATTTATTGGTTCTTTTATTTTTGGTTTAAACTCGATTTATATGCTGAATTATATGAAATTGATATTGATTTAAGGTCAAAAACTTTAAATTTACCATTAAGAATACTAATGAACACATAACGTTAATATTTAATTATTACAAACAAATCGAAACATAAAGTTTTTAAGCAAATAAATATAGAAGACATGTAATATATTTTTGGCATTAACTTTTCAAATCGCTAGTAACGCGAACCGGTTTGATTCTTAGCAGTTAATCGACGGTTTTGATTGTTGAGAACCGAAATTGAAATCAAATGATTCTTTTAATTGAAGAACCAAAACCAAACCGCTAATCATGATTTCCAATTTTGTAGATTTTGGTATGGTTCAATTTATTGGTTAAGATTGGCTTTGAGTCCGAAATACTCACCCCTTATCTTTAGTTAGTTCCATTTCATGAAGTTTTATCTCCTCAATTAGCGCCTAACGTTTTTAGTTTATTAAAAATAATAACGTGGCACGTTTATAGTACATTAATAATCCCGTCTCCTATTTTGTCAAGTCATGAATGTCGAGTGTTCGTAAGATTCAATTATTTATGTCAATCACCGTAACACTAAGCTATTAATCATCAAACATACATGTCTTATAAGCTCTTATTTTGCTCCCCCTTCGAGTGATAAATTGATGGAGTGGTGTAACGAGTCGAAACAAATATCATTTTGGTAGGATTTGGTTTGGTTTGTAAAATATTTTTGACTTGAACATGGCTCGGACTCAAACAAGTTTATACAACTAATCACAAGTGCGGCTCGAAATAAAATAAGCGAGTTCAAACTTAGTTTAACTCAGCTTGTTTAATTTTATACAAATATTCATTAAAAATTAAATAAATTTATTAAATAATAAACGAGTGAGCTTGAGATTGACTCGACTTAATTCCGCTTGTCTAATTCCATTAAAATATTTATTAAAACTTTAAAATTATATTTATATAAATAATTAAATACTAAACAGTCTGGTTGCAAACTTATCAAACCTTAAAAAGTTAGGCTCATGTTCGAATTCAATTATAACAAGTATGAACCAAATATTTTAACAAACTGACATCGAGTGACTAGTTTAAAGCAACGGCTCGTTTACAGCTTTATGAAGAGATATAAATATATATTATTTAAAATGAAAATAATATATTTTATAAAAGAATATATTAATTTATTTGAAGATAAAGAGCATATGAATAATATCTAATAACAAGACATTACCATAAAAAACTCAAATTCTCATATCCCTAAACAAATATATGTTTATTTGTGTCTATAAAAGTCTCAAATACAGTGATAAATTTAAGAGGACACAACTACCAGAGGATTTACAAGAGAAACAGTGCACCAAAACTGTCCACACATCTGGAAGCAAAATAGATTCACAAAAATCACAGTGAAACTCAAAACTAGGAACTGAAGAGAACAACAGGAACTATGTGCACAGGGGATGAGAAAATAGAGATCATCAATTTTTTGGCCCCCATATACGTATCGTATGATCATCGCTCGCGGACGCCAGCATCCGCGGCCTTCGTGGATTCCAGGTTACGCAGTTCACTGTCATCGAGTGGCCGGATAGTACCTCGATCGGCTTAGAGCACTGCCGGTTCCAGATATAGACCTGTAAGTTCACAATACGGAGTTTATGGAGCGTTTCATTCACGGGTATCGGCCAACTTGCATTTTAACGTATGGAATGCAAGTTCATGACATGGAGTTTATAGTTCTATTCACTACTTCATGGATGTCGGCTAAATTGCATTTTAATGTATGGAATGCAAGTTCGGGATGCGGAGCGTTTCATTCACGGGTATCGGCTAAATTGCATTTTAATGCATGGAATGCAAGTTCATGATATGGTATGCACAATGAGATGGAGCATTTCACTCATGGATATCAGGTAGATTGCATTTTAATGCATGAACTGCAAGTTCATGATATAGAATTTGGAGTTCTATAACTATTCACAATGAGATGGAGCTATTCATTCACGGGTATCGGCTAAATTGGATATTAATGTATGGAATGCAAGTTGATGATATGGAATTTAGAGTTGTATTCAGTGAAATGATGTAAAAATCCCAACTAGTCCTCGATTAATCCCTGAATCTGATTTATATATTGATTAATCCCCAACTAATCCCCAATTAGTCCCTAAAAGATCCCCTCCGCCCAACTGGCGCCTAGCGATTTTTATAACACTTCACAATGAGATGGAGCGTTTCATTCATGGATATTGGCTAAATTGCATTTTGATGTATGGAATGAAAGTTCATGATATGGAATTTAAAGTTCTATTCACAATGAGATGGATTTTCATTTATGGATATCGGCTACATTGCATTTTAATGCAAATTTATGATACAGAGTTTAGAGTTCTATTCACGATGAGATGGAACGTGTTTCATTCATGGATATCGGCTAAATTGCATTTTAATGCATGGAATGCAAATTTATGACATAGAAATAGAATGTAGAGTTCTACTAGCAATGAGATGGAGTGTTTTATTCATGAATATTGGGTAAATTGCATTTTGATGTATGGAAGGAAACGGAGTAGGGATAAAGGGTAGTACCTGCGAGTTCTCGCTGCCACTGGCGATGAATTTACTATTTAACCCGCCAAAGCACGAGCGTATGACATACTTGTTCTGGACATGGCCCATGTACTTCACCGGCTTCTCCCATTTCCCAGCAACGTCCCACATATGAATCTCCTGGCTGTTCAAGTTGACGATAAACAACTCCCCGTCCCCAGAAACCGCGAGCGACGTCACGGGGTGTTCCTCCGCAATGAGACGCTCGGTATTTGAAACCAGGTTTAGCACTCGGATCTCCTTCTCCTTCATCAGGCTGATCAGGTTCTCCCCGTCACGCGTGATCGCGAGGTCGAGGACTTTCGGTATCCTCGACCCCCTCCATGCTTTTATCTCCTTGCCGTCGCAGTCCCACATGTGGATGCCCTTCACGGGGTCGGAGCTGCCACAGACAAACCGCTTTGAGTCGGGAAACCAAGCACACGAGCTGACAACGAAGCCATGATCCTCAAATGTATGTTTGCATGTACCTGTTTCCACGTCCCACAGCTTGATGACCTCCATGTTGCCACACGTGAGCAACTTGGTGTCATCGGGGCTCCAGGCCACGAAGGAGACGGGGTTCTGGTGGCTCCGGAGGATGTGCTTTACTGTCACCTTACAATCATCCATCACCTACAACAGAAATAAGGTGTTGGAATCAGAAGCTATAGATCGTACTTCTCAATTAAGTTTTGATTTGCACATATTGCTAAATCCTATCTACCTTTTTGCAGGTTAAAATATTTGGGTAAGCAGAAATAAATAATGACGAAAAAAAGAACTCCTTGCAACCGAAACTTCGAGAGAGCCAAACCTCGGTGAAATGTCAATGTTCTGAATAATTTATGTGTATTCAAGAGATCATTTCATGACTAAAAGCAACTTAACTTGGGATTTGGGAGAACTTGGCGAGGCGAAATCGGCAAAACTCGTTTTGTATTAAATAAATATTATACACACATATTCATAGATAATATACATGAATTTTTTTTTTAGTAAAATAGGATACTTTCGAACAACTTAATAAGTTAAAACAAAAGCACACATTATAGAACAATATCAAGGCATATGTAAAGAATAAAAATAAATTTTGACCATACATTGGAGGTCAAAAAACTAATCTAATCAATGGAGGAACCACACCCACAAATACAATGTATAATTTATACAGTTATGTTTTTGCTTTCCTTAGTCACTGTTCAGATATATTGTTACATCTGTTAGATGTTACCTATTTGACATGATAGCATGAATATCTGAACCAGTATTCTAAAAATAAATTGTATTTTGTAAGAGTAGAATGGTTAATGTATGAATAGCACCATGCCATTTTTATTAATGAGAATTCCAGTATATACAAAAAGACATTAATCTTCGCTACTCCCTCAAGTGCTTATTATAGTCTGAACCATCTCTTTCTATTAATCTGAATTTTGCCTACATAATGTAGGCTGCTTCCTCGGCATCTACTTATATCCTTCGTGTGCATTTCTTTAAATCGTATTCATGTCCAAAAGGTAAATGTTTGATAAGCAAAGCAAAAACTCAAACCGTCAATTGAAAATGATGTCTGAAAAGAAGGTACCTTCCATATAATGGCTGTGCAGTCACTTGATGAAGAGGCTAAGTACTCCCCGCTACTTGAGAATTGTACAAACCAAACTTCATTGTTATGGTTGGTCAAAATCTGCAATGATACCAAATGCCAATTACATACATATACTTTACTCAGAATAGTGAGCCATCTAAAGAAGCCGATTAGCATGACCAGAATAATGAGATCATTCAGATTTCGCTATAAAGTTCATTTTGTGCTACAAGAAATTTCAACATGTAAAAAGATTGTGGTTTTTATTGATAATTTTAGGTACTGACCAACAGAAACGGTCCTTACACTGCATTAGGTTCAACTTTGTTTGATATGTTGAAGACAATATTAGTAACAAATATCTAGTATGACATCAGGTCCACAGCATGCAATGCTGATTATCAGAACATGGGTTAGATTACTCGAGAATCGGAAGTCTATAATCCCAAACTATCATAATTTAGCTTAATGAGCTATTTGGATCCGAAATGACAGCTTCCAAGTTTTACATTTCACGTTCAAATAAAACCAGCATTCTTAAGGACATTATGCGCTAGTTGAGTGGATAGTGAATAAGGGGATTCATAGGAATTGTATTTCTCTATTTAAAAAAATATTATATATATACAATAAATGAAGGAATTATACTATAAAATAATAACAACAACAATAATAAATATATAAGATATAAAAAACTTAAATATTTGTTACATTCATATCTTCATATCCTTAGAAAATTATATTAAGTACCGATAAAAGTACTTCCTGGCATAAATTATTTTAGTTTTTGGTAATTTTTATTTTTTTGTCTAAATCTGCCTAGCCGACTTAAACCGCCCAATTATATGAAATTAGCCCGCTGTTCTAAAAGTCCCTTCCTATTATGATTTTTAGAACACTGAACAAAACCAATGTATAAGTCACATTATAAGTAAATGGTGACCAACATATAAGAAACCGAACTTAGCAAAAAATTTCAGAGTGGGGACCTATCAACCGAAAACCATACCTGAGTGGTCTCTGTAGGGATCTGACTTCTGCCACAGCAATGATCACCGTAGATTGAAACCGGACCTGATAAATTGTGATACATGCACGAGTCAATCTGGGACATAACCACAGTCTCAACCAAATGTTCTAACCTTCTCTCAGGCAGCGTAATGGGCGGAGGAAGCAAATTTTCAAGCTCCGTCAATAAACCCTTTCGCAGCCCGCGAATAGCATTATCGTCTATCGTACCCAATTCCTCTTCCTTCATCGAAACTATACTATGAGAAAGCTTATTAACCTTCTCTCTACCTAACTGCAACCCTGAGACTTGCTCCTGCAGAACGGCCAGCGCGAGGGAGTCGTCCCCACACCTCAAGTACTCCAAAAAACACTGCTTCAGCACGAGAAACAAAGCTGAAGCTCGTGTGTCGTCGGTGAAACCCTCTACTGAATTAAGGGTATCGATGCAATTGTCCCAATTCCCACCGAGGATTTGGGTCTCGAGCAATTTATATTCCGTGGACGTGTACGGAACGCCGGACTCTAATTCCAGACTGTAAGCGGACTTCTGATATCCTAATGAATACAAACATTGAATCATAACGCGTACTAGCTCGTGCTTCCTTATCAATCCCTTGGGCCCGAGCACCTCCTGTGAACTCTCCAGCTCCATCGGCATGAGGTTTCGGTGAGCTTCACAACATTTTGATTATCAGCGAACTAGGTTAGCTTACAACCAAATATTTCAGTTCCGTGCCAAATTGGACACCAGAGTTGAACAACCGAACTCTCGGTTGACCCTTCCTGATTAGGAAATAAGCAACATATCTGCAAGATGATTGAATACTCGTCAGATTTTGTGTATATCGAAAACGAATGCAAAATCACGAAAACTACTGCTAATAAAATTAATTTTAACCCTAGCTGTTCCTCACAGTGACATGAGCAGCAACAGGCCAATAAGAACACAAAACATAATCAACCCAAAACAGCTCCAAGTGAGTTAATCTAAATTAGTGAACCAAAATCAGCAAACACAAACACAACACAAAGAAACAATATAACTGAATATATTAATACACAGAAATTGTAACTCAATCACCACAAAATCCCAATAATTCCCATTACTAACTCTCAGTCGAACCTTCCCAATTAGGAAATCAGCATAGCATCTACAATATCATTGAATAGTCATCAAAAATTTGTAGATTGAAACCGAAATATAACGAAACAGTGACTCAATCACCAAAAATCCTGCCCCAAAACTGAAATTTAACTCTTGATGTTCCTCACAGTGACATGAACACAAACAGAATCGACCCAGAACAGCTCCAAATGAGTGAATCAAAATTAGTGACCAAATTTCAGCAAACTGAAGCATAAAAGCAACAAACTCATCAAATTGTGTAGATTGAGATCGAAACACAAACAAACAAAAAAACAGTAGCTCAATCACCACAAAAATCAACCCTAACTATCCCTCCAAATAACCCAGAAAGCAACAATCTACCAATAACACGAACCCAACTCGACCCAGAAAAGCCCCGACGAATCGAATCAAACCCAGCACACAAATCCCAGCAAATTCGAAGAGCACGCAATGGGGAACAGAGATTCGAACGTTGCAGAGGAACCGAGAAACTCACCGGAAATTTCAAATGGGTCCGTCGATTGATCGGAGGGTAGTGCAATTCCGGCGAAAATGGAGGGATTGTTGGAGAAGAAAGTGACTGGAGATGGTTTTTGCTTCGTCTTCGCGAGTGTGGAAGGTGAGGTCGTTGGTTTCTGGATTCCTGATGGATCCGAATCGATCTCGGTGAGCGCAGGTCAGTGACGGCACAGCGCGACGTCGTTTTGTACTACTATGAACTTCACTTCTTTTAAATTATTGGTTTTTATTTTTAAAAAAGGATAATATCTTATTTCTCACCTTTCTCGTGTTTGACTATAATTTCAATTTAAGAGGTGCGTCGATCATTTTTTTTCTCATTCAACTGTAATTCGTTAGTTCTCAGTTAGTTTTGAATGTAAAATAAAGAAAATATCTTTTTATATTTCAAATTTTCAAAATGATTTCACTAATTTGAAATATAATCATGGATATTTTGGTCATTTCATACTTGAAACTAACTGAAAACTAAGATATTGTAGTGGAGTGATAAGAAAAAATCCAGCGCACTTTTTAGAGTATAAATTACAGTCAGTTGTAGGCATGTGAGAAATGCGACAAGTAAGTTGTAGCAATGTGAGATTATCCATTTTGAAAATTAAAAACCAAAGAGGAAAATAAATAATAGGAGTAGGACTGCAAAAAAACAATTGAACCGATCCGAGCTGAAAAACAACCAAATTAAATATAATTGATTTGATTCGGTTATAAATTGAACTACGTCGATTCACTTTTGGTTTATATATAAGAGCTAATAAATAAGTGAACTAAAGTGAAAACTAGTCGATTTGAACACGTGGCTCAATTTAAGTCATCAATCTTCATCACTAGACCTATAAATATTGGTACAACAAATAGTAAGTCGAGAGAAGTACAAAATGTGAGAATTTCGTGAAAATCGATTTAAGAAAAATCAAACTAAAAATCAGTAATTATATAATAATTTAAAATTGTCTAAAATGTGAGAATTTATTAAAATTCGGTTTATATAAAACTGAATCAAACCAAAAAAACTGACATATTCAAAACCAAATCAAATCGAATGATGATTTTATTCCTTTAAAACCAATCAGTTCGGTCCAATTGCCTAGACCATATCTCAATTATGGTTTATTATATATCAGAGTCAACTCATGCTTAATTGATTTTAAATCAATTCATATATATTTTAGTATTTTTTAATGAAAAAATAGGTTTTATGTCAAAACTCTAACAAAATGTAAAAAACGCAATCAATTAACTTGAAATTAAACTTTTTATTAAAAATGTAATACAGGGTAAAACGCGCTAATGTAGTACATGTAAATTGTAACGAACCTTTATACTACAATATTAATTTTCCCTTAATAATTATCTCATTTATCCCAAAAATAATTGAATTGATCAAGTCGACCCGATCCGACTCGAGAAGAACCAAATTGATTCGGTTCAAAGTCAAATTGAAACTCCATCTGTTTGGTTTATACTGAATTAAAAATCGATCGATTTGGACACGTAACTCATTTATCCTTATCAACTAGACCAAAATTACTGGGCAAACAAAAACAAGTAAAATAAGAAGTCAAAATCGGCCCAAAATGTAAACATTTCATGAAAATTGGTTAAAAAATCCAATCGAAGATTGACAAGTCAAATAATAAGTTAAAATAATCTAAAATATGAGAATTTCACGAACTTTGATTTATAACAAACCAAATAGAAAACTAACATGTTCAAGATCAAACCAAATTTTATCGGCTCAGTTAAAAACCGAACCGACTCAAAACCAAATCAAGAACAAATCTACTCATTTATAACAGTATTTAAGTTTTTCTTTTAAATGAATGACTGAAAATAAATAATTTATTTTCCAAACGAGTAGCTGGGCTTTAAAGAAACTTAAAGCCCAATAAAGCGGTCCAAATCTCCTATTCCACGGGTTGGGTTTTGTGGGATTTAGTAGATTATAGTCCAGCTCAGGCCCAGGCCCAGACCCAGGCCCAGGAACAACCTCGTGGGACCCACACTCCGTTTACCCGAGTGGCAAAACCGTAATTAAAACACCGCTATTATTCAAGAAAAAAGAGGGAAAGCTAAGCGGTCAATGTCGTTTCCCGACCGTAAAATAATACAAACACACACGTGGAACGCTACAATAGGTGAGTGTCTCACACGCGCAGCACGAGCGAGTGGGCGAGACAGCCTTCAGAAATCGGCAAAAGAGCCACCCACAGCCAGAGAGAGCTTCACTCCACAACAACAGCATTAAAGCCCAGGCCCAATAGTGCAGTCCAAATCTTCTAAGACCAGGCCCACACTCCGTTTATCCCGAGTGGCAAAACCGTAATTATCTCCCTCAAAACACCGCTATTAGACAAGAAAAAAAAGAAGAGGGAAAGCTCAGCGGTCAATGTCGTTTTCCTCCAAAAACAAGGAAGAAAGAAAAACGGTCAATGTCGTTTCGCGACCGTAAAATAATGCGAACACACACGTGGAACGCTACGATAGGTGAGTGTTTCACATGCGCTACACTAGCGAGTGAGAGAGACAGCCTTCAGAAATCGGCAAAAGAGCCACCACCCATAGCCAGAGAGAGAGAGAGAGAGAGAGAGCTTCACTCCACAACAGCATTAAAGCCCCAACCTCACTCCTCCTCTCTGCTCCTTCTCCGACCACGCGCTCTCTCGCATTTCGGGTCAGTTCCTCGATCTCTCCCTCTCTCTCGTCTTCGTCGTCTCCACCGGATCGATCTCTCTGGCGAATCTCTGTTTCTGCAACTACAGGTTCGTGTATCTGTGTGTACTGTATATTATATATATTTTTTTTGCAGATTTTTTTGATTTTTTTCTGAGCTCGCACGGTTCTCTTTGCAGATCCTTCCCGCGATTCGTGGATCTAGAAGCTGCCTGAGCTGCATTGTCTTGCTCAGCGCCTGTTTCCTAGGGTTTGCTCTCGGAAATGCTCCGTTTCGCTGGGGTTGTGGTGCTGTAGCGATGGAATCGAGCTCGCGGTTGCGTCTGCTCCATTGTAGCTCTGGAGGTGGCGAGCGAGTCTTCGGGGAGGGGCTAGGGTTCGCTGCATTCGGTTTGTGATTGTGGTTCTGTGGATTTGAGTTTTGCCGGGGAAAATGCGAACTCTTCTGGTGCTGCTTCTGGCGTTTGTTCTAGGTTTTGGTTCTTGTTGCTCAGGTATTGGATCTTCTGCTTGGCTATTTGAAGTTGCGTGTGTCTAATTTACATGGAAACGAAGTCAAGGAAAGGATTCTACTATTCTAGGAATTTGGCGTGATTTGTGCTGTTTGGATTCAGAGAAAATTTGAATTAGAAGGTTGACCTAGTTTAATGTTGTATACTGTGGTCTATTAACACTTGTTCTCGACATTCAAACATGGCATTGAGAGAAAATGTCAATTGACACTCTATGAATATGAGTCTAGAAAGCAAGGTGAGTGTTAAAAGATAGGAAACTGTTTCTAACAGGTAGTATGATATGGTAAGTTACTATGATGCTTCTGGGTTGTTTTGATTCTGTTGTAGTTGTATCCTAATTAGTGTATTTTAGCTTCAAGCAGCGGCAGTACTTGGAAGTTTCGAACGAGACAATTATGGCAGATTTAGTTAGAGTTGTATAGAATGCCGAATTTAGATAGCGACAGTGTGTGTTTATATTGAATTTTGATATTAATATATTATTCCATATCTAAATTGTAGTAATGGATATTATTTAATATAAAGGACTTAGGTAATGTGCAAGTGGCAAATTCTAGGGTTACATGATTAAGATGGTTATAAAGTAACTCAATAATTGATAGGTAGCATGATTCATATACTGATATGTATTGTCATCGTTTGAAGTATTGGTTTCTACACGGTTTGACTGTTGCTTTCGTATTATCATTTGAAGTGTATTTGTCATGCCTCACAACCATTCTCTATTACAACTATAAAGTTAACTGATGGAAGTTAAGCTCATTGTTCACTTCTGTTTTTATTTCAGGGCATTTTTTGTCACACATTCATTTACCTCCTTTACAACCATTGTACACGAGAGAAATCTTAGTGGAACATGGGAAGAATGCTGATGTTGCACCGAGTAAAGATCTTACCCAATCTGTTATTATCCAAATTTTCTATTTAATACGTTTGGAAGCTTCCCCTGTTGGTGTGTAATTCAGTAATTTATCATGATAACCTTCACTTATAGATACATAAAATGTTGCTGGGAATGGAATGTTTGCAGGAAGATCAATTTGGGCGGCAATGGCATATGCTTCATCAATATCACTCCAATTGCGGACGGTTATACCTTCTCTGGAGCCGTCCACTGCACCTGTACCTTCTCCATCTGGTCAAGGTGTATATCCTGTTCGCGGTTCAGTACATTTCTAGTACATTGATGACACCTGTTTTATTGCTAATCTCATTTATTGCATATTTTAGCTGCTGCACCTCAGGGTAATGTTTTACCAAGACGCCGTGGACATCATCATCACCGGCACGTGAGACCTAAAGTCATTGCTCCGGCCCCTTCTAAAGACCAAAGTAATATCTAAGTATCCATTTAAATTTTCTAATCATATAGTCTGCCTCTTTGTAACCTGGGTATAACTTGGGATTCATAATTTGAGTACACTACCATACAAAATAGTGAAAAGAATTCATATGTGACATGATACAACAAAGTGAAGTTGATGAATTTCATGACTACATTAATCAATTCAACCTTTGTAGTATGCACATGACAATTTAGATTGTTAATCCATTATGCGTCTGAAATGTACACAATTTCGATAATCATTCTTGTCATGTCGATGAGGCACATTTCATATTATACGCCTACTCAACCCAAGATATGTCTATGAGATACTGTTACTTGTTCTAATAACTTAACCTCTATCAGGTTGTGATCAAATATGTGAGGATCCACTCACCGCAACACCTTTTGGTTCACCTTGTGGATGTGTGTTCCCGATGAAAGTCAGGCTTCTCCTGGACGTGGCTCCTTTTGCTGTATTTCCAGTAATGAATGAGCTTGAGATTGAGGTTGCAGCAGGCACTTACTTGGAGCAAAGCCAAGTGAAAATAATGGGCGCCACTGCTGATAGTCAAAATCAAGGAAGAACACTGGTAGATATTAATCTTGTTCCACTGGGAGAGAAGTTTGATAATACCACTGCAATGCTGACTTATGAGAGATTTTATCATAATAAAGTGATTCTTAACATGACCGTTTTTGGAAATTATGAGGTAGTTTACATCAGCTATCCAGGTACATACCTCAACTCTCTGTAGTTTACCGCTTTACCTTTTACTATGCTGTTATGTGGCTGACACTGAAAGAATCATGGTCAGGGCTTCCTTCACCACCTCATGGCGGTTACATGGGTAATGGTCCAAGTGGAAGTGCTGGAAATCTTCCTATCACGGCAGATTTTCTACACAAGAACCAGAAGATGAATCTTAGAACCATTGCTATCGTTTCTTTGTCTGCATTTGTGGTCTTATTGGTTCTTGTTGGAGCAATCTCCGTCTATGTTAAGTGGAGAAAGGTTGGAAAACCATCAAGTGCTGTTGATCCTGCTTTTATGTCATCTATGAACAAACGATCAGGTGAGTAATACAAAGAAAGATGGAAATCCTTAAACTGTTCATTAATCTTTCAGTAGAATTAATAATGCTCCATTTTGTCCTTATTTGTATTTAAGATGTTTTATTTTTTCTCTAAAATTGTTACATGCCATTCGGTTAGATATCAAACAAATAAATACTCCCTCTGTTCCAAAGTAAATGTCGTCTTTTAATCATTGTGAAAATTAAGGAATAGTTGAGTGGAGTTAGTGATGAACTTTCCCACCTTGTCCTCATATTTCCCACTTGCTGGGTTAATTTTTCTAAATAGCTAATATAAGGGTAATCCATGCATATTTTACTTCCTGAATAGGAATTTGGACACTTATTTAGCAATATCCATTTTAGAACGGATGGAGTATTTATTGAGTGTGCACAAATGTTTGCGCTTATCATCAGTATTTTTCCCTTTTCGTTTTCTCATGTTGACGATGTTAATGTTCAGAATTTTCATGACAAAAGAACTCTTCATTGTTTCATTAGTGCGTGGCTTCGATAGGCTTTTTTTGAGCTGACATCAATGCTTTTGTTAACCTTTTCTGTTGATTTATGTAAAATTGAGTGGGCATGACCGGATCTTGACATGTAACGCAGGCATTGGCTCTATCTTTTCAAGCAGTATTGCAAGCTCGACATCAGCATCCCTCATGTCCACCATGGCTACTTGTCTGCTCTCTGTTAGAACTTTTTCACTCGCTGAGCTAGAGAGGGCAACCGATAAGTTCAGTTCAAGGAGGATCTTGGGTGAAGGAGGCTTTGGTCGTGTTTACCTCGGAACTATGGATGATGGAACAGAATCAGCTGTTAAGATTCTCACAAGAGACAGGGATCATCAAAATGGGGACCGTGAGTTTATAGCAGAAGTTGAGATGCTAAGTCGATTGCATCACCGTAACCTAGTGAAACTAATTGGTATATGCGTCGATGGGCGCACACGCAGTTTGGTATATGAGCTTGTTCACAATGGCAGTGTTGAGTCTCACTTGCATGGTATATGATCTTCATCTTCATCATTATTCTATATTTAGTATATTTATATCTTCATAGGCACTTTTCCCTATAATTTTAACTGAAATGACTTATTAAATTATTTTTGTGTCATTTTAGGCATAGACAAGAGCAAGGGTCCTCTTGACTGGGAAGCACGAATGAAGATAGCCCTCGGAGCTGCAAGAGGATTGGCATACCTTCATGAAGACTCTAACCCTCGTGTAATTCATCGAGATTTCAAGGCTAGTAATGTCCTACTAGAAAGTGACTTCACTCCAAAAGTGTCAGATTTTGGGTTGGCAAGGGAAGCAACTGAAGGAAGCAATCATATATCAACCCGGGTGATGGGAACATTCGGGTAATCATAATAGCGCAACTATTTATATACCATAACTTCAAATTCTAGAAATTAATTCAGATTTTCATATACATAGGCATTATTATCCACGTCGTATTCAAATAATATATTTATTGTCTCTGCATTTGAATTTTTTAAATTTGCAAGTTATTCTGACAATATATATTGCCTTTGCTTTAGTTGCAAGTTGCTTGAAGATTCATAACTTATATATTGCCTCTGTGCTGAATTTATTGTGACCAAATTTAACTTGTACTCATATGCCATAACTTTAAAATTTATAAACTAATTAGAAATGTTACATACATAGGGCATATAGTATTGCTCCTAAGTTCTTCCCATGCTGATAATTTACATATTTTGCATTTATTTTACGGATTTTCAGGTACGTTGCCCCTGAATACGCAATGACAGGACACCTACTCGTGAAGAGCGACGTCTACAGTTACGGCGTCGTGCTGCTCGAGCTCCTCTCCGGACGGAAACCAGTGGACATGTCCCAATCTCCGGGACAAGAGAATCTGGTAACCTGGGCACGATCACTATTAACCACCCGAGAAGGCCTCGAGCAGCTGGTCGATCCCTCCCTAGCCGGAAGCTACGACTTCGACGACATGGCGAAAGTCGCCGCCATAGCCTCCATGTGCGTCCACCCGGAGGTCACCCACAGACCATTCATGGGCGAGGTCGTGCAAGCCCTAAAACTAATATACAACGATACGGACGAGACGGGCGGAGACTGCTACAGCCAAAAAGACTCCTCCGCCCCCGACTCCTCCGACTTTAAGTGCGACCTCGCCCCCTCCGACAGCAGCTGGTGGAACGCCGGAGACCTCACCCCCCTCGGCCGCCACCACGCCTCGACCTTCGTGACAATGGACTACAGTTCCGACATGGAAAACAGACCGTTTTCAGCTTCTAGCTTGATCGGGAACGGTTCATCGTTCCCAGCCAACCACGGGAACAGATCGGGGCCGTTGAGGACAATCCGGAGCAAACCCGCCTTCTACAGGTTACGGGGTAGCGTGAGCGAGCACGGTGGACTCCTCCCGAGGCCCTACGACGGGCACCGAACCTGAGGTACAACAACCCTTCCTTAAACTAGCTTGTGACCTTGTTCATGATGTTTTTTAAGGATGTTTATGAAATGTACAGAGCTCATTAAACTAAAAGTCTAAACCAGTTGACTTTTTAGGGGGAGAAAGAAAATAGAGGGATTGGATTTGGGGTCTTAGTTTTGAAAACCTTGATGATGATTCATGACAAAGACAAAACTGGGAATTTTAGGTTTGGACAGTCCTTGTATTGTATTATTAGTGTTATTAATCATATTCTCTTTCCCATTGAAGCTTTGGTTTGTTTGTACTATTGTTTCTTTGTGTGGAGTGGTGTGTGGCCTACTGGGGAAAAAATGAAATGAAGTAGAGAACAAAATAGGGCTTTGGACTGAAGATATATTTGTATTTACTCTATTTTCCTCTCTACAACAGTGTCAAGGACAGCATTGCAAAGCCAAATTGCTTGTCCTTTTAAATTAGCAATAATTGCAGGTAAATTATAAATAAGCTGAGTTTTTAACGAGCTGATTGAACTTGATTTGTTAAATATTTGGCTCTAAATTTGTTTAGGTCGAGCTGGAACCTAGCTATTGAAGGATTGTTATGCGAGCCGGTCTGTTTATATTCAACTAAATGATGTTTTTAGTTATTATAGTAAAATATGATTTTATATATTTATGATAAGTATTTACAGCGAAAGTGAAATGCATTGAAAATTGAGTTTGGCTAGTTATTTTCGATCATTTTCGAGCCGGACATAAATTTAATCATCTAAGGTCTTTCGAATTCGAGCCGAGTTATTTCTTCTCGTCTCAATTCAGCTTATTTACACTTCTAATTGCAAATGTATAACTTGAAATCATGGTATTGCAAGTGTAAAACTTACAATAAAACTTTGGGTTCCATAAGATTTAATAACAATTTAATTTAATGTGTAATCTTATATTTTTGTCATTTTATAAACAATTGACTGTGTGATTACGTCATTGAGTGACGTGAACAAACTTAATTTCTTGACGATTTCCTGATTCCTTATATTTATGACGATTGCATATGAACTGTATATGAAAAGATCACGGACTAATTGTCTGTTTTATTACTTTAAAAAAAAAAGTTGTCTGTTTTACTAATGAATATATTGAAACAAAACTATAGAGCTGTATAAAAGATACCGAACCAACTTCAAAAATAACTGAATTAAAAAAAAATCATTTGGTTTGATTGTAAATTAAACTAAAATTTTATCGGTTTGATTTTAGTTTATAAAATTAGTATCGATCAAAAACTAAACTAAATTGAAAACGGATCGGTCCAAACATGTGGTAAGTCATCAATCTACCATTTTTATTGATTGAGCTTAAAAATATTAGTCAAAATGACTCAAACTGTGAGAATTTCATGCAACTCGACTAAAAAAATTTGAATCAAACTAAAAACCAGCCGATTCTTTCAACCATTTGGTTTCGAGTTTCATACTTATAATCGAATTAATCGATTCAGTTTAGTTCAAAACCAAATCGTGAAACAACCCTTTATCTTACTTAAACAACAAGTGAATTTGGCCTTAGAAACAGAAGAAATCCACCCCGGGATAAGAAAAGAACACACCAAACCCGGCCCAAGACTAGCGCACGAGCGACCCCGTTCCCAAACACCCCCACAAAACAAAAATAACCGAAAATGAATCGGTTCAAAACCGAACCGTAAACAACCCTACTCATCTCGCCCAAACAGCCCAAACAGTAGGAGCTAGGAGGGTTTAGCCAGAATCAGAAAAACCAACCCCGGGACAAGAACGCACCAAACCCAGCCCGGATCAGGCGCACGATCGACCCCGTTCCCAAACACCCCCACAAAACAAAAATAACTGCCTTGTCTCGTCTCGTCTCGGTCTCGTCTCCACAACCAACCATTTTCACAGTCACAGCTCTCTCTCTCTCTCTCTCACAGTGCTTCGATTCGAAGCCTCGCCGACACGTGTGGCGTGGCCTCAGAAGTCAGAGGAAGAAGATGCTCTCTTCTCCAACCTCCTCATCGCTGTGTTGCTCCTCTAATTACGCAAATGCCACGCACCTCTCTCCTTCTCCGTCTCCGAGAGCTCCTCGCCACAGCTTCTCTGCGAGTACAGGGTCCAAGTGGCCGCTTCGATTCAGGTCTCTATCACTCTAACGTACGCATGTGCCCTACCTTCGCTCTCGCTCTCGCTCTCAATTATTGACTCTCCTCCTCTCTCTCTCTTTTTCTCTGTGTCGGCATGTGCATTGTTTGATGTTATCGGTTTTTTTTTCTTCTGTGGCTGAAGATATTGTTGTTTGAGATTCAATTTCAGGGTCAGAATGTCGGCGGATTCGCTCCCTCCTCTCCCCGAGAATCGTGTCGTCGTGAGTGATTTTGACCTTTTGGTTTTGTGTTTTGGGGATTTTGAGATTGGTGTTGAGTTGGGTTTTTTTTTGCAGGTGGGTTGTGGTGGGGTGGGTCTGGATTTTTTGGCTGCTGTGGCTGCTTATCCCAAGCCTGATGATAAGATCAGAAGCACTAGCTTGGAGGTACTCACTCTATGTGTGTGTGTGTGATCAAATGCCTAGTTTCTGTTTGGTTTTGCCCAATTGACCATTGGGTTTTGTGTTGTATTGAATTTGGGTCTCATGAGTTGGGTTTAGTGTTAGTAGTGATAAGGAAGAGTTTATATACATATATTAGTTGACCTGATAGGCTAGTCTTTTGGGTAAAAGGTGGACTTTAGTGTGTATACGAGCTTCTTTGGGTGCTCCGGTAAAGTGGTTCGTTAGATAGACGTGTGAGTTTACCAGAGTCATATCGGTGACGGCAGAGTCAAAGAAGAGTTTATATACGCATTACTTGACCTGATAGACTAGTCTTTTGAGTCAAAAGTGAACTCTAAGTGTATATATGAGCTTCTTTAGGTGCTCCGGTAAAGTGGGTCGTTAGATACACATGTGAGTTTAAAAGTCCTGCATTGGATTATTATAGTTAAAAAGGGAAAGTTTATATACACATTAGACCGTAGACATGATAGGTTAGTCTTTTGGGTCAAAAGTGGGCTCTACTGTTTATATGAGTTTCCTTAAGTGCTCCTCCTAAATAAGGCCCAAATCTCCCCAACATTTTGGACTTTGGTAGCTCATAATTGATTAGTCTTGATTGACCCACTTATTGATCTTTGGCTGCTCATTAGAGGCTAGTCTTGTCTGGTTGACTCATTCATTGACTTGAGTGGAGAGGGATTTAGTACCACACTTTGCATATGAAACAAGGGCACTGCGTGTTTTTTGTCGGAAGTACTTACAATTGAGACCGCATAATAAGTCAATTCTTAAAGTCAGTTGTTGGATTAGTTAGTTGCAATTTGATGTACTTCCTGTCTGTCAGTTGACCCGGTTGTCATTGTGTTAGCTTAGTGCTTTCTTCAATTTCTCGTTGTCTTTTATCACATTTAGAAGTCTGTGTACCTCAATTATTTTACTTGAGGCGAACATTTATGCCTGATTGGTGTGGGAGCAAAGTAACATTGTATGTATGTGATCATAATTGTGAACTGTGTGACTACATCGTTAAGGAGGTTGTACTGATTCTGGTATGAGTTGCTTTCTCAGGTTCAAGGAGGTGGAAATGTGGGGAATGCTTTAACTTGTTCAGCACGGTTGGGGTTGAATCCGAGGATAATTTCAAAGGTCTTTTTAGTTTATATGTCACTTATTATGATCAAACAGACAATTTTCTAAAGTTCTGGGCTATACTGCTTGTGCTATTAATGAGGTGTTTTAATGTTGCTTACTTCATAAAAATAGCTTGCTGGTGACACTCAAGGCCGGGGTATATTGGAGGAGCTGGAAAGTGATGGCGTGGATACTTCTTACATTGTGGTAAGCTTAAATTGGCACACTAAGGATTATGTGAAAGCATCAATTATGTGATTGTGGTTCTATTGCTTCAATTGTTACTCTATGACTTGTGCTTCCACATGTGAATTTGGATAATATTGTGTTTAATTAATTGAAATCCTTTTAAGGCTTTTAGTTAATCTTACTCTATCATTGCGATATTTACACAGTATGAACATTTATCATTCCACAATTCCATCCTCTGCCAAGCCCTTTCAGTCTTCCTTTATCATGTTCTCAACTTGTATTGGTTTCCAGGTTTCCCAGGAGGGTAATTCACCATTTACCTACATCATCGTTGATGATCAAACGTGAGTGTACTTGCTTGCATCGTAATGTTTTTCTCTTTCTAGTTTTGATGTATTAACCTCAAGTGGTATTTCCAGGAAAACACGAACTTGTATTCATACCCCAGGATATCCTCCCATGATCCCTGAGGATCTTTCCCAGCAAAGTTTGCTATCTGCACTTGAAGGGGCAAGAGTTTTCTATTCCGATGCAAGGTTGCATGAAACTGCTTTAGTTATTGCTCAAGAGGTAATTAATTTATAATTTGGCAATGTTGCTTCCAGTTTAGTGTTATATCCTTGAATTCCAGTTTCAATTAATTCCACAATCAGGAAGATTTTATTGATTACTGGAGAGTGGTTCTCTTTTTGGTAACCCATGAAAGAAGACTGATCATTGAATTTATCATTTTTCTTATCTTATGTTATGGGATCTCGGTGGATTAAATAGTCATGAAGTTCAGTTAAGCGTTTTCGTTGATTATGACATCATTGGATATGGATACGCAACTAATCTACTTCACCTTCACTTGTATTTTATCATGACATAAACTTGATCTTTTCAGCAATAGCTATTTTGTTTGTCTTTCTAGGAAGGAATGCCAACTTATACCTTGAGTTGGGTGAGTAAGTTGAGATTACTGAAGTGTTGATGAAGGTAGTTGTGGCTAATACAGGGGACTCCTTAATGGAATTTATGGGGAACATAGGTGATCATGTACAGCTGTCAATATAAATTTGTAGTCTATTGGCTGCATATTGCCTTTTCAGATTTTACGAATGCGCATTGTTCCTTAATCACTTGTCCTTCCCTGACCTGAAAATTGATAAAGAAAATATATATCAAATAATGAAGTGTTTAATTGCATTCTACATTGGACTTCTCCAGTACAGGCAGCTCGCAAGAACATACCCATGCTAGTTGATGCAGAAAGGAAAAGGGAAGGGCTGGATGATCTTCTCAATCTGGCTACTTATGTTGTCTGTTCGGCAAACTTCCCACAGGCAAGCGAAATCTTCTTTGGTGAACTAGTTCTAAAACTTACTTCATTTGTCTTGACATTAACAGAGAAAACTTAACAAATGCAAGATTGACCAAAGATATTTATAATGCGGAAACTTACATTGCCTGGATCATCTAATAAATACATACCCTCAAGCAATGAACAAATTCTTTAGCATGCAAAATTGCACATTTGGACTGTAAATATGAACCCATACTTGTTCTCCATTTTCAAGTCTATTTTTGTTTATTACCTTGTTCTATATAGTCAAATTAGTTTCTTAAAAAGCTTCAAGTGACATACATAATGTACTTACAAGTTACATCGTGTTGCTTTAACTTCAAAATCTTAGCTCTGAAATTCTTGTCTGATAGGCATGGACAGAAGCACAATCCGTTCCGAGTGCACTGGTTTCCATGCTTTTGAGGTTGCCAAATATCAAATTTGTCATTGTGACCTTGGGTGGAGATGGATGCATAATGCTCGAGAGACAAATAATTGGTCAGTGTGCGCTGCTCAGCTTTTGATACTTGGGTTGGAAATAAATCATCTTATGCCCTGTTGATTTTATCTAAAATTTACGGCTTTTCTTTCTTCTTCTATCTCTGGCAGAGGGTCCTCCTCAATCAGAAGCCATGGATGTGGACAGCTTAGTTGAATCGCTAAAGCAGAAAAAGGATGATAACATTGCCACCCCAACATGCATTTCTTCAGTAATATTCTCCCACATCACCCATAAGATCGATTATTAATTTCTATTTCTGGTTCCAATGAATGAGATATAGCTGCATCAAATGGTGCTAAAAGTTAAATTCATGTAGAGCATAAAGAGATAATATTGTCTCATATCACCCATAAAATCGGCTATTTATTTCTGTTTCCAATAAATAAGATATAGCTGCATAAAATGGTGGTAAATGTTAAAATTCATGTAGAGCATAACAAGGACAGTATTTGCATTTAACGACATTGCATCTTTTGCCTTTAATTCTTCTTCATAGGTAGTCACGAAACTGAGTGCAAATGGGATAGGGACAGTGACTGGGAAGCTATATGTAGGGACGGCCGAGAAAGTTCCGCCATCAGAGCTTATCGACACCACTGGTGCCGGAGATGCATTTATCGGAGCAGTTCTTTATGGTATGTTCACACATTTGACCAGTACTGTCTTTCCCGTATAATGCCTGCGCGCCTAATATGATCTGTTTTATAACTGCAAAATCATGTCACCTGTGTTTACCCCAATGTTGTTATCTATTCCTCAAACTTATCTAATTTCATGTTGTCGTTGCCTGAACCAAACTGCAATAAGGACTGCGTGAAAGAATAAATACTTATATTCATGTAATTACGTGTTCGGTTTTTACTCTTTAGCTCAATTAGTGTAAAGCCTTTCCAAGTGGATTATATCGTGTTACCATAACTATACTACGAAACTGAATGAGTACAAGCCTCTTATATTTACTTTCATCGGTCTACTTCTCGCGATCTTAAACAGTTAACAAAATCTTCTATATATGTCTATAAAGTAAACGAGTAACTCAACTCACTGTTTTGAAAATTTTCATTTCTACTATTTTACCATGTTTCTTGTATTTCACGGGGTTGCCTAATAAGCTTATGCTCGTCTTTGTTTTACTTGTAGCTATTTGCGCCAATATGTCGCCCGAGAAAATGCTGCCATTTGCCGCTCAAGTGGTAAGCAAATCATTCATGCCATCGGTTTAGGCGAGGATTTTTAGAACATCGATTCGGTTATTAAATTTTGTCCTTTCCAAATTTCAAATTAAAAATATATAAAAAAAATACCTAAAACTAAAATAGTGTATACTGATTGGCAGTTTTCTAGGATATGAATGTAACCAATATTGAAACATTTATATCTTAAAATTTATTTTTTATACAGTAAATTCATATTGTGCATATATATAATTCATAAAGGTTGAAAACTAGATTAATTTCTGATTATCCTCCGGAGACTTTATCCGCCCGACTATCTGACCCCAATGGATGCTGATTGCAGGCAGCGGCTGGCTGTAGAGCTTTGGGAGCTCGAACGGGCCTTCCACACCGCTCAGATCTGCGAATCACACCCTTTTTACGTTAGAGATCAAAATTGACGATCCCATCGTCAACAAGACGAACATGGATTCGAATCCTCCCAAGTGGAAGTAATGAAAATGAATAAGGTGCACAGCTTCTGCTTCCTATCACATTTGACATGCCCTGTTGCTGCTAAAATTATGGTGAGAGATAGTTGTTAAGAGTGTTTACAAGTTTGCCACATTCTTCTGACTTAATACCTTTGATATGCTTGAATGCATTGTTAAGGAATGTTTTCACCAGTTCTCTTCTCTTCTTTTATTATAAAAAAACTAATTGAATCTTAACATATTTAAACCCCTACCTCACATTTAGTGATCATAATCATTTCCTCCATCGGATCGGCAACATCACCCCAGTTTCAGGTACTTTGCCTCTATAAAAATGACAACAACGGGATGGGATGGTGACGGGTATAGTGATCTCCATCCCTTATCTCGTCGGTTCGGGGATACTAGGTTCTTATAAGTTTCAGGGTATTTTGTTTCATTACATGATGACAATGGGACTAATCATGACAAATACAGTGATCTTTGCCCCCAATCTCGTCGGATCGGAATACCAAATTTTCGTCAGTCTTAGGGTATTTTGCCTCTTTACAGGATGACAAGAGGATTTGATCATTAAGGATCCAGGGAACCCATCCCCTGTCATGTCGGTTCGGGTCGGGACCTTGGTTTTCGTATTTGTTTAATAGACCAGTTAAACTCGACCTTATTCAATTTGATTGGCTTACGAGTCATCTCGTTAATACTTATTTAATCAATAATCTTTAATATGATTACACCCTTGATTAAGCAATACATGCCCTTAAAATGTTTGTTTCCGACAAAATCCGAGTGGAGTTGAGAAGAATCAATAGTTTTGAGATCATTAGTTGTTGGTGTTGTTTGTATAATACTAAATAAATACATGTCTGTCGCGGCACGTCTTGGAAGATTCATATGTGAATGTGGAAAAAAGAAATATATGTCAAAGACGCGCCAAAACGTGTCCTTTTTGTCTGTCAATGGGGCCCACACACTAGATCTCACGCGCACCCAATTCCATCCCAGGGGCCTTTTCGTCATTTCACAAAGTATGTCACCCTGACGACTCAGCCCGTGAGAGAATACAAAAACAATAATTAAATTTGCTATAATTATAAACTTCTATTTATTTATATATGGTAGGTTATTAACTATACTGGCCATTGAAATTAAAATAAAGTAAAGTAATTAACCAATTTTCTCACTGTAGTTTTTTTATTCAAAATTGAGCAGAAAAAACTTGTCAAGATTCAAGTTTATGGAGGTGAAATCTTTTTGTGTGGCTAAATCTAGGAATTTAACTATTCAAGTCAGCTATTTAATTTTGTTTATTTATGATTTATGGCGTTTTGAATTAATTTATTTTATCAATCATGATTCTTGTTTTTCAGGTAAATAACCCTTTTGGTTAATAATTTTTTTTATTTTATAATTTGGTAATAAAATTGATTTTTAGTTTTTAGATGATCAGTGAATAAATAATTTTCAACTGAATAACCCTTTTGGTTAATAATTATTTTGTTTATAGTTTTGGACCTTTTGGTAATAAAAGTGAATTTTAGACAGAGTAAATAATTCATTTTCGGTAACTTTCTTGTCGTGTAATTATGTTAAATACTAAACTTTTTTTATTAGTACATTTTATCAACTATAAAAATCGATTTAACTTGTTTTTGCAACTCTTAGATCGTGTATAATAATAAGAGATAATGACACTTTGATACACCTAACTAAAACGAAATGACACTTTCATACTCTCACTATTTTTTTCTTTTTTTTAGTATCTTAACAATTTTTTTGTGACAACCTACCTCTAAAATGTCTAAAATACCTAAACTACCCTTGGTGTAAGAAATTATAAATTGAATTGGTTCAATTTTTTTAATTTTTGGTTCAATTTGATTTGTACTTAAGATGCAAATACAATTATGACCGAAAATATAGAATTAAATTTGAACCATTTCAAATATGGTTTAATAAATCATATTAGACTAGTTTTATTTTGATTTCTTAAATTAGAGTTATTTTAGTCATTTTAGCATAGATCGTCATAAAAAGTTTGTTTAGGTATTAAAAAAGAGACAAAAATAGTTAGAGTATGAAAATGTCATTTCGTTATAGTTAAGTATAATATATTGTCGTTATCCTAATAATAATATTATTATACGGCTTAATTCATACGTAACAATCAATAATCAATATGGTAAATTTGGAACAAAGTGAAATAGACAAGACAGGACCGTGTTTGTTGAGCATTAACTAACCTTAAAGTTCACATAACCGTAACATACCGTTGAATACGTCGTCGTTGTCTTTGTTGTGTCTCCATAATGGCCAGCTAATTAACAACTTAAACCCAAAAGAAATTGGTCCCACAATGTGTGTTGGAAAGAACCAACCGTTAAAGCTTTATTTGATTTAAAGCGTCAAAGTTACATATTATTGTTTATCAAATAGCAATCAAATGTGTATTCGTAAAGTGAAGACAATTGTTCGTGGTTCGGTTTTGAACTGAAGTGTTTAATTTAATTATGAGAAAATTAAAATTAAAGTTGAATCGACAGTTCGATTCGGTTTGACTTATAATACATCGAATTTTGGTTTGGTTTGTCAGGAACTAAATTTTATGAAATTATCACATTGGATACCATTTTGACTTATTAGGTTCTAGTAGAATTTTTGTTGAACTGGATTTCATGAAATTATCGCATTTTGGGCTAATTTTGATTTATTATTCGTTTTGTTTTTTGTTGGCCTAATATTTGTAGTCTCAATTAATAAGTATCGATGACTTAAAAATGACCCACGTGTTTGAATTAATCGGTTTTTGATTCGGTTTGATTATTTTTTTATCGATTCTTATTTTATAAACCGAACCGATGATAATTCTTTTTTGTTCGATTATTTTTCGGGTTGGTTGGGTAATTTATCTTTTGCGCCCCTAACTTCAACTTGTACTAGTAGACGTACCTCCCTTTTTTATTGTGGTGTTATCGAGCCGCAAGGTGGTCATATTTGTTCAAATAAGAGGAAAAGTGATGAGTTATGGTCGGAAAAAAATAGTTTAATTTTAAAAATGTTAAATTTCATTGATCTTTTGTTATTTTTAACAAAATTACATAACTCTTGCAAACCAATTATTAAGTTGAAAACTGTTTTTTCAATGACCGCATTTGATAAAAATTGAATAATTCATGTTTACATTTTATTTATTTTTTTATTAAAAATGTAGTCTATATTATAGACATTGGTGTTAAGACCCAATATGATTAAAGGATTTAAAAGACTAATATATTATGATTAAAATCGACTCATTTAGAAACTCAAATTAATAATTAGGTTGAAATTTTATTATGGTATTGAATATTTTGTCGTCACATACACCCTTCCTTACTTTGAAAGAAAGAGCATCTCCATGTCATGATATAAAATTTTATTAAAATACGCGGATTACACAGTTGAATATACATATACGAATATAAACTCATGGATAAATCAATTTTTAACATAACTGACATACATCACAAGACTCATCCATTATGTAAGGATGACAATGAGGCCGAGGTGGGTTGAAAGGAGATTTAGTGATCATCGTTTTCCATATTGTCTGATCGAACATGTCCGGTCAATGTTAGGTTTAGAGTGTTTTACATTTGCACAATGATAACAACAATAAACGTTCAGATAGATTTAACCATATATCAGTCAAAATAAGGGATAAAAATTACAATAAGTTTCAGGGTTTTTCCATCTACAATCACTAGGGGTGGACATGGTATGAGAATCAGACCCTACCCGACATTCGATCCCCCAGTTACTGCCACCACACCCAAAACTGCTATATGAGAAAATGGTCTGATTTCGATCTCAGTTTCCTGGTTCATTTTCATGTTCAATCTAATTGGAACCGACTGGTTATCAATTTTTAACTTAAACTATATTTATAGCAAAGAAATATTGAATTTGAAATTACGATAAATACTAACGAAAACCAAATTTTAAGCTTTAATTATTACAACTTAGTCGAAATATAAAGTTACAAACAAAATAATCATAAAAAAATAAACAACGTATGTGGATGGACGAGAGACAAACAATAACAATGCAAACCGGGCTAATTCTTACCTAGTTAATAAACTATTATGAGTTTTGAGAATCAAAACCGAACCAAATTTAAACGGTTCGAGACAGATTATGAGTCTAAAGTGCCCACTGAGACCCTCAAGGCTCAACTCGTTGACTACGCCAACAAAAATGAGGTCAACCCGTTGACCATAATGATTCTTAGTTATGAGTTTTGAGAATCAAAACCGAATCAAAATTAGATGGTTCGAAACCGATTCCGGTCTAAAGCGCCCACTGAGGTCATCAAGGCTCAACCCGTTGACTACGCCAACAAAAATGAGGCCAATTCGGTAAATAAGCCGTTATTTTCAATTTTCCCCTCAAAGCGACTCCAAAACGACGTCGTAATGTTCGGTAAACGACCGGTACTTTCACGTGTACCGCGCCTTTCTCAGTTCAACTTGTTAAACCAGACACAAACCCATCGAGTGACCACGTCACGTCCTCTGAGTTGTCACCCGTAATTTACGACCCTCTCCGGGGGCATTTTCGGTATCCTCCAGCTCAATTAGCGTTTTCTGATTTATTTTCTTTCCTTCTTAATTAATCTTTCTCTTTCTCGTAACAAATTGAAGAGTTCGTCTAAAAACTGAGGCTCAAGAGAGGTTGGAGAAGACGAAGACGACGTAGCCGCCGAGAGAAAAAAGCTGCGAGAATCGGAGAAAGATAGAGAGAGAGGATCAATCTGTTGTTGTTTTTGTTCTTCAGAGTGTTTGATTGCTGAAGAGCTTGAGCTTGTCGAGTTTTATTTGAATTTTTTTTGGATTTTTTTGCTCCATTGGAGAGGATTGGAGGTTTTTTGTGTGGAGGAAGCTCGGAGGAGGTTGGTTTTTCGGTGCCGGAGCCATTGGAGGTAGATCCAGAAGCGAGAGCGGTTTCTGATTCGGTCAATCTCTGTTGAAATGGTAATTTCTGTGATTTTAGTTGTTAAGCTTCGGGGAATGTTGTGTTTGTGTGATTTGATTGGTGAATCTGCTTTGTTTTGACGATTTTCGTTGTTTATGTGTGTTTGGTGGACTGATCTGTGGTTCTATTGAATGTGTTCGTCAGTTCAGATCTCTATCATTACCTTGGATTTTAGATTCGGTTACTTGTGCTGTGTTTTTTTAATGATCGGTTTGATTTGCAGAGCAATAGTTGATGAAATGTGATGAATGTGAACTGAATCCCCCAATTTAGTTGTGCTGTTATTTGATTTTCCTCATAGACTCATTTCGGATGTGTATTTTGGTAATGTCAGTGCTGATCTGTTTTGAAGTTAACTACTTTGACGCAAAGTCAGCATTGTGAGTATTAAAAATTTGAACTTTAATTTTAGCTGCTTAAAATTGCAGAACCACATTGTCAACATGAGTGCTATAGAACATAGCTGGTTTGACAAAACAGTAGACCTTTTTCAACTCAAGTCAACTAAGGAAATTCTTGAATCCCTCTACTGGTTTTTGAAATTGTGGGATATAATAGTTGCATTGATAGTTTGACTGATGGCTTGGAGCTTGTAGAATGAAGCAAACGGAAGTTGATTCGGAATTGAGGCCAAGGTTATAATTTAGTTAGTTAGTTAGTCTGTTGTTTTTAATTTGCAAAAGAAATTCATGGTGAGAATGTGAACTATTCTTTAACCTGAATCTCTCCCCTTGCTTGTTTTCTTGAGTGTATGTTAAATGGGTCCTTGACTACTTCCTGTTCTCTATTTTTCGACATTAAAGTTACAGCCTTTACTCTAGCAGTTGCATGTGCATTTCCAACTTTTGATGATCAATGTTGTTCAAAGTGGGCTTATTTTGACATGTCTGTTTGTATTGTAATGTATTGTGTCTGTAGGCTGCTACTGCCAGCCTTGGTGTTGGAACTCTTGTCTGGGTGGAGGATGTTGATGAGGCTTGGTTAGAAGGTGAAGTTGTGGAGGTTAATGGTCAAGATATTAAGGTCCTCTGCACTTCAGGGAAGACGGTCAGTAC
This sequence comes from Geranium rotundifolium, assembly GCA_963920655.1. Lineage (NCBI taxonomy): Eukaryota > Viridiplantae > Streptophyta > Magnoliopsida > Geraniales > Geraniaceae > Geranium > Geranium rotundifolium. The sequence goes on from OY987321.1 coordinate 873,857, forward strand.
TCCTTTTGACATATTTATTTTATTTTATTTATTACGAGTCTACTTAGATTTGTCCTTTGTCATATGATGAATGCTGTATATTATTGACCTTCCTATTCGTCACAAGCTCCTCTGTTATATTCACAACTTGAACTTACTGTTTTTTGAGGATTTACTGACATTGGTCCCTTTTGCTGCGAAAATTCCAGGTTGTTGTCAACTCATCCAATGCATACCCCAAAGACACCGAAGCTCCACCCTGTGGAGTGGATGATATGACAAAGCTTTCCTATTTGCACGAACCAGGAGTCCTGCAGAATTTAAGATCTAGATATGATATGAACGAAATATACGTGAGTGGTTTTTCAAAAGAATTATTAAATCTAAAAAATACTGCCTTTTATTATTTTATTTCTGTTGGGTTTGAGGGTGAGGGTTTTTATTTGGTGCTGTGTAGTTGTATTACAGATTGAAGATGTTCATGTTTGGCTATTTAATCTTTCCTTTTCCCCACTTCATATAGTTATGTTAATTTACTAAATGATGTCTTCAGACTTACACGGGAAGTATATTGATTGCTGTGAACCCTTTTATAAGACTGCCCCATCTCTATGATAGCCATATGATGGCTCAATATAAAGGGGCAGCCTTTGGTGAGCTTAGTCCACATCCATTTGCCGTTGCAGATGCTGCTTACAGGTACCTTTTGCACATATAATTTTTTGTATTGTTAATTTGACATTTTGTCCATCTGACAGTCAAAGTTCCATTGCTTTGATGCAGACTTATGATGCATGAGGGAGTAAGTCAATCAATTTTGGTTAGTGGGGAAAGCGGGGCTGGTAAAACAGAAAGCACAAAATTGCTGATGCGTTATCTTGCTTACATGGGAGGGAGAGCTGGTGTTGATGGGGGGAGGACTGTTGAACAGCAAGTCCTCGAGGTAAGAGAGTTTCTTCATATCAGTTTCTCTGATCCTGTTAAACTAATTGAAATCTCTTGTTTTCTAAATTTATTAGTAATCCAAATCACGGATGCCTTAGCTCATTCTGTTTTGTTTTGCAGTCAAATCCTGTTCTAGAGGCATTTGGCAACGCAAAGACAGTGAGAAATAATAATTCAAGGTATAATATCTTTTATTAAAAAAAATTCAGCATAATCTGCAAGTTTTTGCCATGCTTTATGTTCAACTGGATTATGTCTTTATTTACATCGTCTGAATGTTGCAGTCGGTTTGGTAAGTTTGTGGAGATTCAGTTTGACAACGCTGGAAAGATTTCAGGAGCTGCTGTCAGAACTTATCTGCTAGAAAGATCACGTGTTTGTCAGGTGTCTGATCCTGAGAGGAATTATCACTGTTTTTATATGCTTTGTGCTGCACCACCAGAGGATGTTCAGAGATACAAATTGGAAAATCCTAAGAAATTTCACTATCTCAATCAATCAAATTGCTTCCAAGTGGATGGGATTGATGATAAACAGGATTACATTGATACACGGAAGGCGATGGACGTTGTTGGAATTAGTGCCGAGGAGCAGGTTTGTTTACGATAGACTTTGTTGGAAGTATGCTCATTTAAAGTGGAATATTATGATGATTGTATCACAACCATTACCTGAACTCTCTCTTAATACTTTCTGAAAACCTTAGGATGCAATATTTCGAGTCGTGGCTGCAATTCTCCATCTTGGGAATATTGAATTTGTGAAAGGAAAGGAAAATGACTCATCCATGCCCAAAGATGAGAATTCTTGGTTCCATCTAAAAACTGCTTCTGAGCTTTTAAGGTAGGTGGGCATTTTCGAAGACATGTATGATGTATATACTGAGAGTTTAATTTAAAATTTTAAGTTTCACAAGAGAAAAAATGTAGCATCCTATTGATTAGTTTTGCTCAGGTGTGATGCGAAGTCCCTAGAAGATTCTCTTTGCAAGCGTGTGATCGTAACTCGTGATGAAACTATTACTAAATGGTTGGATCCTGAGTCTGCTGCAACCAGCAGAGATGCTTTGGCTAAAACTGTATACTCGAGGTTGTTTGACTGGTAAGCTTAACATGTATCTTGATGAGTTTGCTGAAATATATATATAATATATTTAGATATGGGGCATTATAGATTTTTTTTACGGTGGATGCTGCTGCTTAGTTTCACACTGGACATTTCTTTGAAGAAAACGACCTTTGTTTCTGAAAGTTATTTAATTTATGTGGCTTATACTACAGGCTCGTGGCCAAGATTAATCGCTCAATTGGGCAAGATCCTAACTCAAAGTCCTTGATTGGAGTGCTGGATATCTATGGATTTGAGAGTTTCAAGACAAACAGGTGCTAACCGGTATGCCTATTGTTTGTCATTTGTGGGCCAGAAATTGATTTCTGCATGCTTGCGAACCTGAAGAACATATACTGAATTTTAGGTGCTCGCCCTGAGGTTTAAAATATAGCATAAGCTTCAGTCTCAATTTAGTATGACTTGCATTTTCTGAAACACATTTTCCTTGAACAGCAATTTCTTTTTCTATTAAATACGTAAGTGATTAACCACGTTGGAATGGTTTTAGATATGTTTCAGATTGATTTTACAAGTAACTGTCTCCTATTTGAATCGAGATGCTAGTTTCACAAACTGCAAGAAATTTAATTTCATATTTTTTATTCTCTGAATTATGGAACCATGTGTCGTATGTATTTTGTTTTTAATGGTTTTGCTTACTTAATCCATGACTCTACTAGGTTCTAGTAGATATTGTTTTAATTACTGCAGATTTTAACCACCTTGGTGGATGTGCTTGCCTTTTGTTCTGAGTCATCTGGTTTTGCAGTTTTGAGCAGTTTTGCATCAATTTGACAAATGAGAAACTTCAGCAGCATTTTAACCAGGTTAGTGTTTAATGGTGCCTCTTCCCCTCTAGATTGTTTCCAAATCTTCTGTCTTGCTACAGTGCAATAGTTTTGTGATATATCAAATATTATGTGGAGCAGCATGTTTTCAAAATGGAGCAAGAAGAATATACAAAGGAAGAAATCAATTGGAGCTACATTGAGTTTGTTGACAATCAAGATATTCTAGACCTCATTGAAAAGGTTTGTATCTTCTAATGCTCAGGAGTATTTGACGTATTCAATAGTGATACCATTGTTTGTGAATACTGTATCTTATGATATCATGTTTGACTATGCTTCTCCAGGTCTCCTTTTTTTGTACCAATTAGAAACCTCTATTTTGAATACTTGGTCCATATCCTGTATAGACTATCAATGAAATGTAGTTCTACCCAATGTAAAATATTCCTGAAATTATAGCTCTACATCCAATTAGATGATGGAAACTATTTATGTTTTTGGGGTGGTAACATCCAAGTTATTGTGTATACATGTGTAATCTTTTTGTAACTATTTTTCCTTTATTTGAAATTTCAGAAACCCGGTGGTATAATTGCTCTTCTGGATGAAGCATGGTCAGTGCAATTTAACTAAGCAATACTTTTGCACATATATCCTCTTATTTCCACATGTATATTACTAACTAGCAATTCTTCCTAAAGCTTACAATGATAGTGGACCCTTCTTGCAGTATGTTTCCAAGATCAACACATGATACATTTGCTCAAAAACTCTACCAGACATTTAAAAACCACAAACGATTCAACAAGCCAAAATTAGCTCGAAGCGACTTCACTATCTGCCATTATGCTGGTGATGTAAGTATCCCTCATATAAAAATTACTAGCATAAATGATTGATATGTTTGAGAGCTGACACATGACCCAACAATATGTTGATTTCCTTCAGGTTACTTATCAAACTCAATTGTTCCTTGACAAGAATAAGGATTATGTTATTGCTGAGCATCAGGCACTCTTGTGTGCTTCCGATTGTTCATTTGTGTCGGTTTTATTTCCACAATTAGCTGAGGAATCATCCAAAAGTTCAAAATTCTCTTCCATAGGTTCTCGATTCAAGGTGTGACATTTTCCTCTTTTTCTGATGCATATGCGTGCCTTATTATTATTATTGACTACAAACTCATATTTTCTATATTGTGCAGCAACAATTGCAAGAATTGCTTCAAACTCTAAGTTCCACAGAGCCACATTACATTCGTTGTGTGAAGCCCAACAATCTTCTCAAGCCCGCAATTTTTGAGAACAAAAATGTTCTTCAACAACTACGATGTGGGGTATGGCTATTAGTATTCTCCTCCTTGTCCCTGCACTTTCTTATTGGCTTTCTAGCTAATTGGACCTGAGTTTATTTTTATTTGTTGGCTATATTAATCTTAGGGAGTTATGGAGGCAATTAGGATAAGTTGTGCTGGATATCCGACTAGAAAACCATTTGATGAATTTGTAGACCGATTTGGCATTCTCGCCCCTGAAGTTTTGGATGGAAGGTATATTATTAGTCAGTTTAGTTGCTTACTACTTCCCTAAACTCCCAATATCTTTCATATTCACATCTATCATTTTATTTTAGCTCCGAAGAAGTCACTGCTTGCAAAAGGCTTTTAGAGAAGGCGGGACTTGATGGCTATCAGGTATGAATTGTTAAACCGTCTCACAACACATTTTTTTATATAATAAACATAATTGAAGCCAGATTTCTAAATATAACTGTGTATTCATCTTACTCTTACATATCCACTTGAGCAACAATTAGGTTGTTGAACTGATATGTATATAAATTATTTGGCCTTTGGGTGCTCATCTTACCAATCCATTTTATTCTCATAGATTGGTAAGACAAAGGTGTTTCTTAGGGCTGGTCAGATGGCAGAACTGGATGCCCGCAGAACGGAAATCTTGGGAAGATCAGCAAGCATTATTCAGAGAAAAGTTCGTTCCTACTTGGGCCGCAGAAGCTATATCGCGCTTCGTCTCTCTGCCTTGCACATTCAGGCTGCATGTAGAGGTATTTATGGCAAAGACACACTGTTTACATATGGTCCTTTATTTTTGTTAAATAGCTCAGTAACTAGAACACTAAGAAAATCATTTACCTTAAATATAATGAGTATTATTGCTGCTAATTTTAGGACAACTTGCTCGGAAAGTATACGATAGCATGCGAAGAGAAGCTTCTTGTCTAAGGATTCAGAGAAACTTGCGCATGTATCTTGCTAGGAAAGCTTACAGAGAAACCTATTCAGCTGCTCTTTCCATTCAAACTGGCATGCGTGGGATGGCTGCACGAACTGAGCTACGATTCAGAAGGCAGACTCGAGCTGCAATCATGATTCAGGTAATATAATATTTTATGCAGACTGGTTCTTCTTAGGTATAGTTTTCTGCAACTACAGGTGTCTGGATATTTGTTATGCCCTTTTGGGATTCTTTGTATAGCTGACATTCATTATTTTTTAAATCATTTGATCTTCCTTCGAATGTTATAATAGCACTAATAATATATATTGCAGAGTCGATGCCGTTCATACTTAGCTCGGTTGCATTATAAGAGTTTGAAGAAAGCTGCTATAACAACACAATGTGCTTGGCGAGGAAAAGTTGCTCGTAAAGAACTGAAGAATCTTAAGATGGTGACCCTACCTTTCTCTGCCTTGTTTTCTTTTTATTATCTAGCTGAGCAAAATTACGACTAGTTTTAAATTTATTTTTTCATGTTACCTTTCTAAGCATATTCCAAATATTTGCCGTGGTTAAGTAGCATGCTATTTTTTCCTCTTAGGAAAAACCTTGGGTTAATTATGTATTCCCATTTGAGTTGATGACCTCTTCATATGCTCGCTGCTCTCAAATCATCTTTATTATTTTTTGCTGTCTTTTTCCTTTGCATTATGTAACCTCACAAGCTTCTGTTTTCATGTTCTCTATCTTCAGGCTGCAAGAGAGACTGGAGCTCTCCAAGCTGCCAAAAACAAATTGGAAAAGCAGGTTGAAGAACTAACATGGAGATTGCAACTGGAGAAGCGAATGAGGGTCAGTATAATTCGTTCATCTACTATTTTTGTTTGTTCAGTCATTCAAGTAAATCCATCAGTAGTTATTGAAGTACCTTACTTTCACAATCTTGGATTGGAAGTAGGGAAATATGATTTCATAGACTTACCATATAGCTTAACAGCTGTACTGTTTCATTTTGATTTGGTTTTCATGCATTGCAAAGGGCCTTTTCTCCCTCCATAAAAATAGGTTTCATCAACTATATTTTATATTTTTTAGCTCATAGCTATGACCTTTTTTCTTCTAGCTGTTAAAATCAGTTGGTAATGTCTATTGTCTAGAAGAGGAAGTATATGTATATGTGATGTTTCTGATTCTGACTGTTAACTTATGCTTTAATATTTCTTTATAGGCTGATGTAGAAGAGGCTAAAACTCAGGAAAATGCAAAGTTGCAATCTGCTCTGCAAGAGATACAACTTCAGTTTAAAGAAACTAAGGAAATGCTCATAAAGGAGCGTGAGACTGCCAAATCTGTAGTAGAGGAAGTGCCAGTTATAAAGGAGGTTCCAGTTGTTGATAATGCAATGCTAGAGAAACTTACAAGTGAAAATGAAAAACTTAAGGTGTGATATTCAAAATGACTGGAATGTGTTCTTGCAAGAACGTATTCTCTTTGTATCTATTTGCTATTGCTAATGCTATTGCTCTTGATATATCGTTTTGAAGGCAATGGTGAGTTCACTGGAAGAGAAAATTGATGTAACTGAGAAGAAATTTGAAGAAACTAGCAAGATTAGTGAAGAACGGCTGAGGCAAGCTTTGGATGCAGAATCCAAGCTGATTCAACTGAAGACTTCTATGCAGAGGTTTGTTTTGTCTTAAACTATATTACTCAAAATTGGACAAAAAAATGTGTTTTGCTCTTTGTAATAGTACATAAATTGAGTGTACTACAGGAATTTGTCAAAATCAGTTGCTAGTCATGAATGTTTAATTTTTCACTGTTCATCTCCTGTTAATGTCAGTCACCTCTCTCCCATTCACAGGCTTGAAGAAAAAGTATTAGACATGGAAGCTGAGAACAAAATTCTTCGGAAGCAAACTTTGGTGGACCAGCCTATTAAAAAGATGTCAGAGCATTTACTCACTCCGGATACTGAGGTATAAACTGAAAATTTCTCCTATCATCTCCTTGAAGACTTTTTAATGTGGTTTCATGTTACCTAATTGTCTATGTGTTTGATTTATTTAATTGCAGGCTTTGGAAAATGGTCACCATCAGACTGAAGAAATTAAAGTCCAAGTAATTTGAATATATATTTTTTTAAATTTCTGCCTATTATAATTATTATCACACTACTTAGCCTTTTGCTATAATTCATAATGAATTACTTCTGCAGGAACCACAGTTCGTAACACCTGTAAAGAAACTTGGCACAGAATCTGAGAGCAAATTGATGAGATCCATGGTTGAACGTCAACACGTATGTTTCTCAGAAACAAGATATACTTTTGTTTCGGTGAAGAGTAAGTAGGTTGTTGATTTAGTTTGACTGTTCAATTTTGCCTTGCTGCAGGAAAACGTTGATGCCCTTATAAACTGTGTCAAGAGTCATATTGGATACAGTCACGGAAAACCTGTTGCAGCAATTACCATATATAAATGTCTCCTCAACTGGAAATCCTTTGAAGCGGAAAGAACTAGTGTTTTTGACCGCCTTATCCAAATGATTGGTTCTGCAATCGATGTACAGCCGACGCCTCCTTTTCTCCTCCATTTTGTGATGACGTCACAAGCCAATTAGCTTTAGTTAAATATAATTGATATCTGAATATTCTCGTCTCTTTCTTCCAGAATCAAGACAACAATGATCATATGGCTTATTGGTTATCGACCACCTCTTCATTATTGTTCCTTCTTCAACGAAGCTTGAAGGGCGCCGGTGCAGTTCCACAGCGGAAACTTCCTCCCACTTCCCTCTTTGGGAGGATGACCATGGTACCACAGCCATATATGTCCTTTTCCCTATAAACGTTTACATACGTTTCAAATCCTTTTTTGCATTATGTAATATGTTATGGTGATTTCCAGGGTTTCCGATCATCTCCTTCTTCGGCTCACCTTGCTGCGCCTCCAGATGTGGTACGCCAAGTGGAGGCCAAGTACCCAGCTTTGCTTTTCAAGCAGCAGCTCACAGCTTATGTGGAGAAAATCTATGGAATCATTAGGGACAACTTGAAGAAGGAGTTGACTTCATTGCTTGGCTTGTGCATCCAGGTAAATTGAACTTACTTATTCTAAAGTCTTTCTCCCATTTAATTTTTTTTATCAATTGCACTATAAATTTGCTTTTTGTTATTATGATAATTTAGGCCCCAAGAACATCCAAGGGCAATGTATTGCGGTCCGGGCGGTCCTTTGGAAAAGAATCTCCAACAAGTCATTGGCAGAGCATTATTGAGAACCTCAACAACCTTCTCTGTATATTGAAAGAAAATTTTGTACGTTCATTTTATAACTATTTCTCTTCATTTCCACAATCTTTCAAAATCGTGGCACGTTATCCAGAAATGATTGTTGTGATTTTTGTTCGTGTTTTAGGTTCCTCCAATTCTTGTCCAGAAAATTTACACCCAAACGTTCTCGTATATCAATGTTATGCTCTTTAACAGGTAATTAGTTATATCATTTTTATTATTTCATCATTTGATCCCACTTTTTTTTTTATCATGCCTTAATTTGTTTTGCCTTTGCAGTCTTCTTCTACGTCGTGAGTGCTGTACATTCAGCAATGGGGAGTACGTCAAATCTGGATTGGCCGAGTTGGAGCTTTGGTGCGCCCAAGCCAAAGAAGAGGTTTTTTATTTGTTTCTTTTTAATATCATATCTTAAATGTTTTGGATCTTTCTGACACTACACAAACCATCTATTTGTGTGCAATTTTCTGACTCTGTTCATCATTCTTCGTTGATTGCAGTATGCAGGCTCGTCTTGGGATGAACTCAAGCACATCAGACAGGCTGTTGGTTTCTTGGTATGTTTTAACCCGACTAAAAAAATTACTTACTTTCCCCGCCCCAAACCGAGTCTCCTACTCTTTTTATGTCCCGTAATAATTGTCCATAATATAGTTATACCAACTTGAGAAGTGGGGAAAGGTGGAAAGTTGAGCACAAAATTTTGAATTCTTAATCTTTGCAAATAGTCCAACGGAACACTTACTTGGGACGGAGGGAGTATTGTATTGCACATGAAGATGTTTTTATAGTATCTTAGAAGGATGTTGAATATGTCGTTTATATTCAGCTGATATTCTCTGTTTTATCTGCAGGTTATACATCAGAAGTACAGAATTTCCTACGATGAAATCACCAATGATCTCTGCCCGGTACACACATCTCTTGAACAATTTTTTTAGCAAAAAATGATCCCAATCCGACAGGGTAGGGGACATAGATCACCAATTCCCCTCCAACCCGCCACATTGTCATTCTATAGAGAGACAAAATAGCGTGAACCTGACGGGGACCCAGTATCCCTAATCCGACAGGATAGGAGATAGAGATCGCAGAACCCACCCTGTTGCCATCCTTAAAGTAGACTCAAATTAGCGGAGTAATCTTTTTGTATGTGCATTTTTTAGTGCGCAAACTTGGATCCTTGGTTTTACCATGATTCTCCTATTTGTTCCTTATCTTTTAAGCACTTTTTTTCCCGTGGTGTGTATGTTGTTTGCCTTTAGCCTCCTCACTCCACCTAGGTTTGATTTAGTCTGCCAGAACCGATCCCGAGTTCCCGACAGCCAAATATCGATCCATAGCCATGAATATGTAGCCTCATATTCCCCACCGATCCCGACGTTGAATCTCTCTCTCTCTCTGACATCGATGTTTGTTTTCTGCAGATCTTAAGCGTCCAGCAGCTGTATAGAATATGCACACTCTACTGGGACGACAACTATAACACCAGAAGCGTTTCTGGGAATGTAAGTTCGATTATACCCTTTTCTCCCGAAATCTACAATCACACGAACCTTTCAAATACCTTTTATTCATATTCACAATAATCCCTGTGCAGGTCATCGCTAGCATGAGAGTACTCATGACCGAGGACTCCAATAACGCCAGCAGCAGCGCCTTCTTGCTGGACGACAATTCCAGGTCCGTTTCTTCTCTCTTTATATATGAGATTTAAGGGTCTAAAACTCGGGATTAGGGAGAACCCGGGGAGAAATTTACAAAACTCATTTTGTATATATATATAACGGAAAATGGCAAAAGGGTGATATGTATACTATCACACTTTCGCAAGAGGGTGTTGTGTACTTTGTTGATGGCAAAAAAGTGAACTTTGATTTTTTGTGCAAAATGTATGTATTTTTTGTATAAAAATGACAAAATTGCTCCTTAAATTAAGAATTAAGTTTTTTGTTAAGTGATTTTAAAAGATAGTTTTTAACCAAAAAATTTGTTATAAAAGTTTTAGTTAAAAGATATTTTCAGAAACTCTTGCATAAGTGTGACAGTATAACCCCTTTTTGCCATCTTATGTATATACATATGTAATTCACATGGAAGACAAAAGTAACAGTATCTTAACAAAATAAGATACTTTCAAACAGTTTCAAAGCATATGCATAAAACTCAGTCAACTCGATTCTCAAGAACTCGGGAGTTTTAGAGCACTATTGAGATGTAAACGAGATACATTGAGCGCTCACGTTCATAAACTGAACAATCGATCCATGATTTCATAATGCAGCATTCCGTTTTCCGTCGACGACCTCTCCACCGCAATGCAAGAGAAGGACTTCTCCGACGTCAAGCCATCCGAGGAGCTTCTCGAGAATCAAGCCTTCCAATTTTTGAACGAGTGAGGCGCTCTCGAGGTACGCTCGAGTTTTGGCTATACCTTTTCTCAGATAGGGAATCAAATTTCTCTTTTGTCAAAGGCCTATTAGTGTCTGTAAATCCATTATTCTTTCGTTTTCGGTCTGTAAAATTATTGGTTTTTATTTAATTGTTTTTACATTCGAATTTGTAAAAGAAAAAAGACTTGCTGAAGCTTTCATAATTCTTTTTGGGTTTTGGTTTCTTTGTCGCCGGCAAAGGTTTTTGTAGGGAGCTCAGGAAAAATACTTATAGTTTGGTTTCTTTGTATAATAGAGAACGTTATATGTACGAGGACTCGGTAATTATAAATATTGCCTTATTTCTATTTGTTTCTGCTACTAACTATTATTATATGTATGAAGCTTTTTATTTACAATTCTCAATAATTTAGATTTGAAATTTGTAATGAATGGTGATGTAAATCAAAGGATTATTTCCTTGATTTACAGAATCAATTAAGATAAATTACAGGTGAATTAAAGTTGGATTGGTCATTCTCTTATTTAAGAATAAGATAAATTACTAGCCATCGACGGGGACGAGCTGAGGGTCGTCCCCGTGGCAGCGGAAGATGGGAAAGCAAGGGTGAGGAACCTTGATCTCGCCGTAGATCTGCTGGGGAGCTTTGGTCTTGTCGTGGATCTTCAATTTGATGGACTCGATGCTCGGGTAGATTTGCACCGGGTAGATATACCCGATTTTGCTCCAGTCCACCTTTACCGACTCGCCGCCGCCTTTGGGATCGATGAGAGAAGAACTAGGGCTGCCCGAAAATGACCGAATAGAACTGCACTGAATTCCATCTATTCGATCTGGGTCTGTACGGTGAAGAATTGAACTGAACTGAAAATTGAGCGATCTGGACACGCGACTCATTTCAGAGCGATCAAAGAGAATTGAACTGGTTCGCTTTATAACCGACCAAACCGGAAACTCGTAGTGAATTGTTTTTATGTGAGGATGAGGTATATATTCTTAATTATATTTGGAGTGAAGATATCAATTGAGCATATTTTGCTGGTGGATGCAATCGTGTATGATTTCTTAATTATATATAAAAATTCTTCAAAATTAATATTAAATATAAAAATATATAATAATTATTAGTTAATAAACAAATCGAGCTCGAGCTGCTCATTAAGGGCTATGATCGCCTACAGCCCTAACCAATTTAGCACAAAAACTTTACTGCTACAATTGCAGTAATATGCATATAATCGAAGCTGCCATAACTACAATACAGCAAAATCCAAGGTTTGAATTTGGCAAAAATGTAAATGTCAAATACAGATTATTGAATGTTTGACAGATACAAGCATACAAACTTTAAAGCTATATGAGAACGGAGTTTCCTGTACTCACGATTCTTTGGTTAATTTCCCGAGTTCTACCTGGGAATGGAGTTTTTGTTCCCGGGCTTGTTTGGCAGCCAGGGCTTCCTCGTCTAGTACTTGGATGGGCGACCACTCTGGCAGTTTCAGCCAATCGCCGCTCTTCTGCAAACTGTCTCTTTTCGCTCGTGCAGATTCACCGAAGCTCTTCAATAGGGGTTTGAGTTTAAGGGCTGTGTAGTCCATTGTTGTCCCGGCGACGGCGAAGATGAGAGAGTATCGAATAGCTCCGAGTTGACCACCTGAAATCACAAATGGGGCGTCAAATTTTAGTATGCTTACAATTCTTTCATTTGTACAATTTGAGCATGGCTCTTGCAATAACAGTAATTGAATGGAAGATTTAATATCGAATGCTAAAATTGCTACATCATATACGAGCGTAATGTTTCTGATTTGCATCATTTCAATGCAAAATTAAGGTTTTACATGTAAAAAGATCGGCTATTGATGCAACAATTCCAAGGTTTGAAAAAAAATGATCCACTCTGAAGGTGCTGGATTGATAAATAACTACAATTGCGTACTATTTTTTTTGTGCAATTCATTCAACCAAAAATAATACAAGAAATATCTAGATAAATTTGTCGTATACGATACACTGATTGCATGAGTTATAGAGTACATACAGTAAGAAAACAATTAATTCAGAGGGCATGTCAGATCGGAGCATAAAAATTCTCAATGTCTATGATCTTGGAAATCATGCAGGCGGATCTCTAGAGAAAATTTGATATATGAAATAATCACTAAGAATCATAATTGAGAGGGGGGGGAGTGAGGATGGGAAGGATTTCAACCTTGAAGACGTCCAAGAAGAGCACCACTACCAAATCCCGCTATTGCAGAATTCATCAGATCATCGTGTTGCGAATGTCGACTTACTCTTACAAATTCACGCGCCCCTGTCAAAAGAAACGCCTGGTGAGGTTTGTCTTAAGATAAACTGATTCACAAAAACTATGCTAGTTCTTTAAAGCACATTCTGATTCTGATGTCATTTTATCACCAATACTTGTCCACAACCATTTTATCTCACATTTACTGAAGGGTAAAATTATAGAGCATGCACTTCATAAGATAAAAGAGTGACGTTAAGATCAAAGATACTACACAAGTTCCTACGATCTACCTGGTTGATTTATAACTCATCCTAATGAACCTCCTCTGTAAATAAAGACATCTCATTCGTTTATAAACAGAAAAATGATTGGACATCACAAAAGATGAACTAGTAGATAGCTTACGAATCAACCCATCACGGATGATATTTTAACACATGATGAGTACCTCATCTGACCTTTTTCAAACAAATAAATCGGACAAAAACTAAAGTTACAAATCCTCAACAAATTCAGAAAATCAGCACACGGATAAAACATAATCATGCAATAAAATAATGCCTCAATAGGCAAGCGAATTCAAGCAACTTATGCTCGGAATAGTTAAAAGCAAAATCTACAACCAACATGTGATATACACACATATCTAACATACCAAACCGGAGAACTATATTATCAAAGCCAAGATCAAACCATAACAACACTAGTACAAAAGAGCATTATACATATTGGTAACAAAAACACAGCTCCTCTGTAAATAAATCAATTTGAAAATACAAGTCAAGCTCAACAATTTCACAAACTAGCTTCATTTTCTGAATCTGGCAATCTCACAGCTGCTTATACAACATAATCAAAGCAATTCCAACAAAAACTGATCAACTATAAAACTCACAGCTCTCAGATTCTAAACATCGGAGATCAAATTGATTGAAACAAGAGGAAATCAGCGAATTACCGCAATAAAAACCAGTGACGATAGCAAAATTCGTAGCGTACGTAGCAGAAATGTTCGCGAGGCCATGAACTTTCCGGTGCTTGGAAACCGTACCGTATCCTCCTCCAACAATCCCTACACAAGAAATTGAAACATAAACCATCAAATTCCACAGCTAGGAAACGTAAACTGGCCTCAATTTTCTCGGAAACCAAACAGGTCTGAGAGGTACCTGCGAGAAGAGTCGGGGCAAGTAAATGCTCCTTCCAGCCATCGAAGATCGAAGACGACGATGGAGCCGAAGATTCAGTTCCTAGGGTTTTCGATTTGCTTGAATCCATCTCTATCTCTCTCTCTCACTGTGATCGATCGAGCTATGGTTCAGTACAGTTCATTTCAGAGAGAGAGAGACGCGAACCTGAAATGGGCTTGACCTGACCTGTTTGGCCACACTAAACGGCCCAATAGTGAGCCCATCGAGACTAGTTTCGGCCTTATTATGTGGGCCTTTCGATTGTGAGAGATAGATCTGACGCAAAGGTTTCGCTCTGTTAAAAAGTCTAAAATGTCTTCGATAGTTCTTATTTAAAATTTAACGTTTGGCCAATTCAAAATCGGTCTAATCGGTTCAAATTAAATTCAATTTTTGATAATTGAAGTGACTATTTCACCGTCATTTAAAAATCAATTTAAACTTATGGATAAGGGGCATAATTGTCTTTTAAGTTAAACAAACTAAAATTATTAATTATTCAATTTTATTAAAACGTGAAATGTCTAAAATACCCTTTACTATTTATCAAAATTTCATTAGTGTGCCATGATACTATTTTTTCCCAACTCTTTCATTTTTTTTCCCAAATTAACTACACCGTCTCCTTCATCCACACAGTTCAAACAAATCCAAAAATTCAAACAAAAAAAAAATGATTATTTATCAGCTATTAAATCACAAAACCCAGAATTACCAGCAAAATTACAACAGAAAATTATTAGCTTTGAGAATCGATTTATATAACCAAAATTACTACCCATAACGATTTCGTGCCCAAACCTCAAGCCACAACCCAATCTCAAATCGAAGACTGGCGCTGAAAATCCAGAACGCGGAGTCGGAGCCGCTGACGGATCTGGACTGGGGGCGGTTCGAGGATGTGCTCCACAGCGGAGACGAGCACCACAAATCCAGAACGCGACGGACCAAGTCAGATCTGAAGGAGGAGCGAGGTGAAGACGGCGAGCGAGAACGCGGACACAGGAGGAGACGGCGAGGAGAAGGACCTGCGCCAGGAGCGCGACGGAGATGGCGAGCCCGCGCCCAAGATCGATCTCCGGCGAGAGAATCGGGCTGGTCTCCGGAAGGCTGGGGTTCGCTCCGACGAGATGGGTTCCAGCGACTCAGGTTCTCCACATCATTGACGACGTCGGCGCCGGAGGTCCGTCAACAAAATTTGAGGGTCGGCGGCAGAAACAAGGGAAAGGGATTGAGCGTGAGGAAGAAGAATACTTATTTTGATATTTTGTAATTTTAACAATTTTTATTTTGTAATAATTTTTTTACAAAATTTGTAAAAAGTTTGTTATTATAATTTTTACAATTATAACAATCAGCAAATTATTATTATCATATAATTAAATGATTAGAATATAATTAATTATTATTATTAATTAATAATATAATTTATTAATTAATTAATGATGAATAATAATATAATCAATTAATAATAATATATTTATTTAATTATTAAAAAATTATAATTATTATTTGTGAAATTGAAAAGTCAAATTTGTCCTCAAACCATTAGTTAAATGAGTTGTTTACTTAGGGGTAATAAAGTCATTTTATAATCATATCAATTAAACCAATCAGACCACTTTAACAGACCAAAACTATTAAGGGCATTTTAGACTTTTTGACAGACCAAATCAAAGTGTCGCTTATTTAAACGGAAGTTGGGGTATTAAATTTGAAACGTGACATAGTTGAGTGTAGTCAACTGTCATTACTCCTTGTTTATTTACAGTGGAATACGACGTCGTTTAGAGGACCAAATTGCGAGCTAAATTACTAAATTAGCCTCTTCATGGTTCTGAAAGTCCGTACTGCATTTTACCGTTTGGGTGTAGAGAGCTGAATCGAGCTTTAACCTGAAAGGAGTAGAGCTCAACTCGTGAAAAAAATATTTGGTTTCGAAGTTGGCTTGGAATTGAACGAACTTATGCAACTAAACTCAAAATCAGTTCGATCAATTTTATTATAAATACTCGATTATTCTTTTATATAAATATTAATAAAAGTGTATGGCTAATTAGTGATTAAATATTAATCAAACTGGACGAGAAGCTTATCGAGTCCTACGAGATGAAGTTCCAGCTCAAATTATTTATTGTCTCAGAATTATGAATAATACACCACGCATCTCTCTTTTTTACGAATATAATTAATAATTATAGTACATATTTGTTATGAGTTTTCAGTTCGTAGTTACATGCATGATATTCATATTTCCAAGAGAATATATATTACATTTATTTTAGGGAACTGCCGCCACCGTGACAACCCTCAGCAGCTCGTTCCCGACCCCGACGGCGACAGTGACGATGGCTTTCCTCTCATCCTCTGCGGCCCTAACCACTTCCTCTGCGAAAAAATCACCGTCGACTTGTATGGGGAGCGATCTCAGCCGTTTATCACCGGCAAGTTTATTCTGACCGATACGGCAGGGTTCAGGTCCCTCTACGAGAGCACATCTACCTACCTCCCGGGCGGCTCCGGCCATCTCACCCTCACCTACACTCGTATCCTCCACTCCCACCCCGCCATCTTCCAGTTCCAGCTCCTTCACGGAGAAGGACGAGTCTCCAACACCGCGGCCATGACGGGACGATCAGAGGGATTCACAGATTGCTGGAGGGGACCGCCGCGCCCAACTGGCTCACCATCTTCGAGTCAAGGGGCGAGGTCGTGGCGGTGACGATGGGGAGCCCATCCCGCTCGACCACTCCAATTTCGTCGTGCCCGTGCAAGTGAGGGTAAACCGGTCATTTTATATAAAACGAAAATGCCCTAGACAAGTTAATTTAAAATCCATAGTATTAAGTGCCATTTCACATTAAGTAATAAGGTCTATACTTTAACCAAATCAATTTTTAGCAACAACTAGCAGCCATACACTACAGAACTCAAAAACCCTAAATTATTTCAGCATTTAAAAACGTAAACACCATGTGAGCAAATCTTCCAAATGATTATATCAATACTTCAAATAAACAATCGCTCTACTAAAAATCCTAAATTTCAATTTTTAATCTGGAAGTTCAAAATGAAATCGCCAAATTTTTATATAAAAGCTCAGAAAAATCACGCCTCAATTAAAATCTTCCCTCTCAACCTAACTGCAAAGCATAGTTCAGTTTTTTCACAAAAAAAAACTAGAAAATATATCACATAAAATCAATCAGCTGATGCCATCAGAAAAGGGTTTGGAAATTAAGTTAATCTCACTGTTCCAATGACTTAAAAGTCTCTACATGGAACTCAAAGCCCTTGCGCAATACCCAAACATCACCTGGCATTTTGAGAGAGAAACCACCCTCATCATAAATCTAAACTATTAAAAAAACATAACCAAATATATTATAATCAACTAATCGAAAAACAAATGAAAATCATCTAGAAGTTCAAAATGCAATCACCAAATTTGTATGCCTCATTTAAAATCTTCCGTCTCAACGTAACTGGACATTCAAAGTTCAGAATTTTTCACAAAAACAACTAGAAAATATATAACGCGTAAAATCAATCAGCTGTTGCCATCAGAAAGGGTTTGGAAATTAAGTTAATCTCACTGTTCCAATGACTTAAAGTCTCTACATGGAACTCAAAGCCCTTGCGCAATACCCAAACATCATCTGGCATTTGGAAAAGAAACGACCCTCACCATAAATCTAAACCACAAAAATAACAACACTACGGATGGTGAAGATATAATCATCCAATCAAAAACACACAAAAATTCAACTTTTAATACTCATTTCCCATACCAACTAAGGAGAGTGCACTTTGCAAGCGCAGATCAGCGGAAAAATGTGACTCACTGTCATCAAGCTGTGATGATCAAACTAAACAATCAAGAACAAGTTCAGAACATGCTCTGGCAAGAAAAATCACAAACAAAAAGTACATAAACCACATTGAGCTAAATCTGTATATGATTCTTCACAGTTCCCATCGATTTACATGAATCCACTGCAGAAATCAAACTCTATGCTCAATTTCACATCATTTTCGCACCTTAAACTAAGAATCCCCCATTTTCAGCTAGGGTTTTCACATATCAGATGAATAGTTCAATCAAATTTCTCAGCCAAACAGGCTAGTTACGTCGAATAGAGAGCTGAACAAGATCCATAAAAATCGAAGGGTCAAAGAAGCTTACGAGCTACAATGGCAGCTCCGGAGGTCGGAGACGGAGCTGAGAGAAGAAGCTCTCGAAACGACAAGAGACGGAAACGAAACGACAAAGATCCACAGATCCAGAACCGAGAAGACGATGAGGTGTATTTATAGACTTGTAGACGAGTGTAATATTCCGAAATGTGTAAGGGTAATATAGACATTATGTTCGACTGAGGGGAGTGGGGACAGATCAAAAATTCAAAATTACGATCTCATTGGGCCACATCATAATCAAGTTTGGGCCATCGAAAATCGGGCCGAAACTAAAAAGTAGGCCCAATACGTCCTGAGAGGAGCCACGTGCATTGCATGTGTTTCCGGAACTACAAAGACTGAGTTGGTCTCGAGTGAAGAGACACACAGAAAGGGACCGAAGAAATCAGAAACCCTAGAACGAAGAAGAAGATGATCATACCAGTTCGCTGCTTCACATGCGGAAAGGTGCAATTTTTCTACAATTTGTACATTATAATCGGCCATGTTAGCTTTTGTTCCTTTCTATTTTGAAATTTTCGCGGTGATTTTCTCGGGAAAATTTTGTTTGGAGGCGGGAAAGGAAAAATGAGGGTTTTGGTGCTTTTAGGTTTTGATGGTCGTTTTCGCACATTTTCCTGGGAACCAAACGGAAATTGGTGTTGCTGATTGAAACGATAATCATATTTTGTTTGGGTGGATACGTATTTGTTTATTGCATCACATAGGGTCTCTAACATGGTGTGAGTTTGTTGTTTCAGGTTATTGGGAACAAATGGGACACATATCTTGATCTCCTCCAAGCAGATTACACCGAAGGGTGAGAAAAATATGGTTTTTTCTACAGCTTTTTAGCTTGATCAATGAATGCTAGTCAATAATGGCGTTATGAAGTACGAAGAGAACTGTGTTATGTCTGCTACATGTTTCGGGGTTAATGGTGCTGTAATCGATAATGGGTTTCTCTAGTTCTCGAGCTCTGATATTATACATGATTTTCTTGTGTATGTCAATTCAATATGGTTGGTGATGTTAATTGTTCGAGTATGATCATTTTTCATGTAGTTGCCTATCGATCAATTGAAACCCTTTTCATGTTACTTGTTCTTAAGTTTTTTTGGGTGTAAATGTAAGTGCATCATTTCACCATGTCATATTTGCTTATTGCTTGCGTGTTACTGTACCGACTAAAAGCGTGAAAAAAGATGTTTATGGAGAAAAGGTTTTGCTATGATCAATATCATGCCTTTCATAATTCTTTTTGGAGATTTGCATAACCCCACATGCCAAGTTCAAGATGCGTGATAAAAACATGGTAATTTAGAAATGTTAAGTTTTTTATGTGCCTTACGAGGCAATCGAACTATTTCCTGAGTATTTGCGCTTGAAGGCCTGTACTATGAATTTAAAATGACTCCACGTGAGACGAAATTAGGGTCTTGTGGTAACATCACATTATTGCAGGGATGCCCTCGATGCATTGGGGTTAGTCCGCTACTGCTGCAGGAGGATGCTCATGACCCACGTTGATCTCATTGAGAAGCTCCTTAACTATAACGGTAATCTCTCTCTCGCTCTCTTTGGGAACTCGCACTTGTGCTGTTTATCTATGATCGCTTATCTTCTCTCTGTGATGTACTAAATATGTTGTCAAATATATTTACAACGACTTGAGTTATAATGTATTGAGATATTCCTCTCCTTCACCAAAAATACCGCAAGTTGTTGCTTTATGTACAACAACTTGAGTAATGCGGACATGAGAGCACATAAGGGTAAAAGGTTAAAGGTTAAAGGTCAAAACATTAAAAATTGATTTCTTAATCTTTTCAAATGTCCTATTCGGTTCATGGATTGCAAATGTGAGATTTCTAGGATAGCCAAATGTCTGTATTTGTACACTTATTGGCGTATTTTTTTTTTCTACAGCTATGGAGAAAAGTGAAGGCACCTGAGGCATATGATTTTAAATCGGTAGGATTGTTCGTAGCAACCAACATACATTTTTGGTATATGAAGTAAGATCGTTATTGTTGTGGTTGGAATTGCGCGGTAGTTTATGTATGCATGTCTTGAACGAATCTAGTTGAATGGAAAATTCTCGAGAAGTCAGTATCTACTGATTTTGGGAAGATTCAATGATCTTCAGCTTTCTTCTTTCTTGTGTCGTGCATGAGACTTTTATCCTTATTTCATATAAACTTCTGTATGATTCAATGTTCTTGGTGCATTCATGATCTTGCATCTATATTGTGGACATTTGTGTTTGGAGAATGTCTTAGAATAGTTTTTGAAAGATTCACTAGGTTGAATTTTTTTATATTTTTGAAAATTAGTCCTTTGATGTTTCATTTTGTTGTTTAGTCTTTTGATTGTCTAAAAAAAAGTTGGACCCAACAATTAGTTTTACAAAATAATAAATAATGTATAATTAGTGTTTGTATTATTTTTTTAAGGATAGGAATATTATTAGTATTAAAATGCAAGCTTCCTGTTAAACTATAATCGCATATAATTTCCAAAAATGTAATGTTAACAAATCAAAAACGTTGTACACAAATGTAGTGTTCATGATCAATAGATGTTTTAAACAAATCGGTCATTTTGTTGAAATGAATATTATAGAGTTTTCTTATTAAAACGCTACACATGTTTGTAATTTACAGATTTTTACTAACAACAGCTGAAAACCACATTTGATTAATATATGTAATTTTTAGCTACACACCAACTATTTCATAACCAACAACAATTTCATCACATTGATAAGTCACATATGACGAGAAATATTAAACAAACATTTGTCAGAAAACATACAACTCAATCGAAACCTGAAGTTTATAAATATTAAAAACATTACTTTAAATATTCAATGTGTCTACTTAGCAGGTTTAGTTAAGAAAACCATAACTGAACCGCAGTTCAATAATTCTCTAAAAATTAAAATCAAAATTAAACCATTTTCCATAGTATTTTGATGGCTGATGACAGCACGTATAATTATTGATATCAATAAATTCATGTTTATTTAATTCATAGCATTGTTAAAATTAGAAATTTAAACAAAACTGATACTTACAGATTCAGTATATACATAAATGAGAAACTCAGTACAGATATCAAGTTCTTCAACTTCAATCACAGTAAGAAATCGCACTGCTCAAACTCAAATTCAAACAGTCGAAAATTACTTGGGAAAACAAAAAAACAATATAACCATTAGAAATTCAAAAAAAATGTATAAAATATTGATGCAAGAATCATAATTTATCATTCTGGCAAATAAATCAGATAAATTACACAACTGATTTCAGCTCAATATGAACTTGTAGGTCTCCAAAAAGCTCTAAAATGTTGAATTATTGGTGAATTTACAAAGCATGATGTGTATGTATCTCTAACATTCAATATTCTCCTACTCTGGAGATTTGGAAAACTTGTAAGTTTCTCCAAAACCCATATAAAACCCATGGGACCAAATGACAGTTGAAGTTTTAATGAAACTTCCATTTTCGGTTTTCAGAAGAACCTAATACAGAGCCAGAATAAGAAATTACGGGCCATGCATAATTACCAGAAGATGTGTAAGTTCTAACAACATGGCCTATAAAACGGGGAAGCAATGAATCGTTGAAAGCATCAAGCAAAACAGCGAGGCAACACGAGTTAAGGTTAGGGTTTCCTGAGAAACTTACAGTGAGTGGTACTGCAATGGAGAGAGTGACTAAGGTGACCATTGTTCTTGTTCTCGTTGTTACTGCACTCCTTGCCGGAGTTGAAGGAGGAAGAGATGTTCCGAAGACAAAAGACGAGGTCTACAATCCACAGACCTTCGGCCCTGGCTGGCCGTTCCTTGGGCATTGGCTGTCCGGGTGGGGAGGACCATTGGGTGGTCTCTGGCCATTCCTCGGGATTCACGGGGGTGGTGGACCGGGAGATAGGGACGGTGACCATGGAGGCTATAAAGGCCATGATGGAGGCTATGGAGGTCCCGGTGACGATAAAGGATATGGAGGTCACGATGGAGGCTATGGAGGTCCCGGTGACGATAAAGGATATGGAGGTCACACTGGAGGCTATGGAGGTCCCGGTGACGATAAAGGATATGGAGGTCACACTGGAGGCTATGGAGGTCCCGGTGTTGGTGCTGCAGTACCATGATTCCGATCCTGCACAAATGATTCTACTATGTTCTCTACTAAGCGAGAGACGTAAATAATGTAACAATTTGGTACTAGAATAAACATGCGTTCAATCATGCAGCCTAGCATACATATCTATAACTTTATCGATGTGATGCAGTTATTGATAATGAATATGGTTTGAATCAAACAACCTAGTACATGTCTCTATTGTTTTGCTAATACGGTGCAGTTCTTGATGATGCGCTAAAATTCGAACGCCAAACAGAAAAATGCAGTCAGACAAGAGAAAATTGGGCAAACCGAACATGTAGATTGCTAAAATTAACTTCCTTTTTCTGATTCACAACTAAAAGCCCTCTGAAAAGGAGAAAATTTTAAAGAGTACATGTCTGATCCTACAGCCCTAATCACTAATTAACATTCTTTTTTCTTCAAATAATAGAAATAATCACCGACATATGAAAACCATTTCCGTATACCTCCCGCTTCAAGCAATTTGTAAAATCCCCTTAAAATCTGCATCCCAAGCCTTCAGGTCTGCCAAAAAGCCTATAAAAGCAATAGTTTTTCTATCAGCAAGCAAAATGTAACTTATTACGGAACATTTTATAGTGGTTAGTAGTAAAAATAGTAAGAAAGTGTGTCAGAGATGCTAGATCCAGATTATGAAAACTCACGTTATTGTTGGGCATGATCGGCCTCAACTAGTTGCGGGAAGAAAGACCCTTATAAGTCCTTTGACGGTAATTTTTTTCCTACAAGTAGGGCATTTACCCTGAACAGCTATTGCAGCTCTGATACACGCCTTACAAAAGATGTGACCGCACTTTGTTGACATCTCCTCGGCTAATGGTCCCATACAAATTGGGCAGCTGAATGTAGGCTCCTTTGGTGGCGGCACTACTGGAACACACTGAGGCTGTACCGGTCCACTGGCATTTTCCTTCTGCAAAAGATGTATCTATTTAAATCGGTCAATTCTTATTAGGGGTGGCAAAATGACCAGATTACATAATAAGATGAGTTATACAATGTGGCATCGAAATAGAAATAAATTCAGTTAAAAACTGCAGATGAAAGAAAAACAAGACATAATTGCTCTCCAACCACCACGCACTAGAACACACACAAATAGAACCAACTGAAAAACATTGTGACAGTGAATATGCATAAGGAATTTCATTATTACCACTGTATAGCTCTCCACATTGATGTATTGTTCACAATTGACAACTGTTTGGTTTACCGGCACTCTTCTGCGTTTGTTGCCGAAAGTTTGTGTGATCCTAGTTCTCCTGTCCTCTGCAACAATAGAGGAAAAGAATAGAAAATATGCCCATAAACAATAATATCCGTATCTACCACTAGTCGAGGTAAATTAAAATGTAAAGTACCTAAATCTACGTCTACCACCTCCGCCCTCCCATGGTTCCTCCGGGATTTGCTTCTGGCCTAAAAATTAAACAAAAAGGAACAAGTAATTATACATGAATTGATACACACACATAGCAATGACCAACATAACATAGAAAATAAGCATACTTCTGCAAACGCAATGGCGGAGGATTCAACAACTTCATCGTCAATGGCATCAACGTCAATTGTAGGTGGTGGTACCCGCAACACATGATCAGCACCTCGAGCTTCCTCATTACCAGCTTGGATTGAAGTCCCCTCCTGATCTCCGCCTTCACTCGGTGGTGCATTGTTGAGGTCCAAATTAGGCATCATCTTCCTCCGCCGGTAACCTCTATGAGGAATATCCCTTGTTTCCTGTAAGCTCATGCTCTACTAATGAACAACCTATCATGAGAAACAAGCTCTAAAGAAGTTTGCACATGAAAAAAATTCCATTCGCAAAATATATTTCCCCAATAAATCAAAGCTCTACACAATATACCATTCGTCATCTAAAAAATGTGAGAACAATTTGTTCATTGTAAACCTATTTCACTTCACAACCGAGATAAGATTTCTGTTTTTAGTTCATATAATCCCCAATAATCAACATGAGCAATATATCCAAAACCGAAACTTCACTATATTTTTCCCAATGCATCAAAGCTCTATACACTATATTGTTCATCATCTAAACACCACGAGAACAATTTGTTCATGTAAACCTATTTCACTTCACAACCGAGATAAATTTTTTGTTTTCTTTTCCTAAAATCAGCTAAATCAACAACCAAACAGCATCAGATTCCAAGCAACTAAGCTCAATCCAGACAGAAATTGAAGAATTTCACAAACCGAAGTGAAAAACTCATCCAATTTCGTCATAAACAAAAGGCTCAAACTCGATTTTCAACCAAAAATCAACACAGGAGCAATATATCCAACACGACCAAAACTTCACTATATTTTTCTCAATACATCAAAGCTCTATACACTATATTGTTCATCATCTATAAACCAAGACACCAATTTGTTCATCGTAAACCTATTTCACTACACAACCGATGGAATATTTTCGATTTCTGTTCCTATAATCAGCAAAATCAACAACCAAACAGCACCAGATTTCAAACAACTAATCTCAATCCAAAGAGAAATTTTAAAATTTCACAATCCAAAACACATACCGAAGTGCAAAACTAATCCAATCTCGTCACAAACAACACAAACTCGAATCTCAACACAAAAATCAACACAGGAGCAATATATCCAACACCAAACTTCAAATTAAGCAAAAAAAATAAACAACCACAAACAAAACGATCAGCCACAATCGATCACCATGCATCGTCACCACCTCGCGATATGTCGCACACAAACCTAAAAAATCAAAAAACAAATCGAGTTCGCACGAACCTGAAACCGCCTCGGAATCTGATCCGAACAGCCGCAACAACAGCGACGCGACGCAATCGACGGTGACCGGAGGAAGAATCAAAACCCTAGGAAGCCGAATCGATCGGGCACTGAAACTGCGTTCTTGATCGCGCGAGAGAGATTTGGCTATGGAGGCGTCACTGTGAATGAATCGATGCACCCAAATCCATGCCGTACGATTCGTTTCAGGTTGGTTCGGTGACCCGCCAAAACGCGCTCATGTTCTGCGTTTTAACGCCTGCTATTTATAAGCAATTCGAAAATAAAAGGTCCATGGTACGTACAAGGGTGTTTTTGTAATTTTATTATCGAGCCTAAACTTGTTACTGTTAGGGCTCAACTAATGATTGTTCGGTTTTGAGTTGGTTCTGTTTGATTTTGAACCGAACCGATCGATTCGGTTATAAGAATAAAAAATTAACTCGACATAATTTGATTTGGTTCGGTTTTAAATATGTAGAATTTTGGTTCGGTTCAGTTTGTTGTGAATCGAATTTCATGAAATTCTCATATCTTAAACCTTTTTGATTTATTATTTGGCTTGTCGATTTTGGTTTGATTTACTTTGAATCGATTTTCATAATATTATCACATTTTAAGCTTATATTGACTTATTAATCGACTTGTTTTGTATTGGTCTAATATTTTTTGCCCAAATAATAAAGATTAATGACTTAAAATGAGTTACGTGCCTAAATCGACCGGTTCTCATTTTATAAAGAAAAATTTGAACATATAGTTTTTTTGTTTTCGGTTCGATTTTATACTGAAACAAATCGATTCTTTTCAGTTTAGTTATTTTTTGGTTCGGTTCGATTATATTTTCACACCCGTTATTTGTATTGAGCCTACACTTGTTAGGATTCATCTCGATAAATAAATAAATATCCGGTTACGACTTTAATGAGTTTATTTATATGGTTAAATTTGTGTTCAACTTGAAAACAAACAATCCAATTTAAATTCACGTAGATTTGATTGGACTCATCCAATCTTCTCTATAAATATTTAATAAATTTATGTGATATATAATAAAAGAGAGAATATTGTTATGTAAATGGAAACAAAATAATGGAGAATTAATGACCGTGAATTGATCTGTGCAATATTTACAAAAAAAATAGCTGTCACAATAAAAAAAGTTTAATAATTTCTTTCCATCAGTGAGTAAATAAATAAAAATATAATTAATTCAATATTAAATAAATTAGTTTACGGGTACGATAAATTTTATAAAATAAAAAACTTGCATTCGATTTAAGTTCAATAATAAAAATTTACTTGGACTCAACTCGTTTATTGTCATAATCTCTTCCCTTAAATTCAAATATGCATCTTATTTTAAATCAGTTATCAAATGATGTTTTCCAATATAATCATTAAAGATTATTAAAAATATGATTTTATTTAAAATCAATTTATTGAATATGTAAAAACTCGTTTATAATAACATAATTCAAAATTTATGTTTATTTCTATATATATAAGATATGAGTTAGATATAATATAAGGTAAGTTGATGGGGTATTTACTATTTAGTGATATAAAATCGATCCTCAATTTCAATCACCACATTTGAAATTATTTTTTTTCGAAGGTAAAAACGAATTTATTAATTAAATAGCAATTAATCCGGCATCAAGCTGGACAGCAGAAGTTACAGGTAGTAGAACATACCCCTCACCATAATCACAGCTACTGTTAGTTAAAGCAAACATGGTCAATTCAACAAATAACACCTGTTCCGATAGTGGGCACCTCAAACGTAACATTGGAAAAAAAATAATTGAACCAAAAACCATATTTCGAGGTGAGTAAATAATTGACAAAAGTAATATCAACAATATATGGAATTATCCCTAAAATATAATATGTGCAAACAAACTGAAATATAAAGTTTTTAAATAAAATAATAATAATAATAATAAAGATAAATGATATATGTGAGCGGGCCAGAGGTGGACATGTGACAACTCGAACCAGTCTGGTTCTTATTAGTTAATTAATAGTTATGAGTTTCGAGAACAATAACCAAACTAAAATAAAATGGTTATCTTAAATTCATAACTAAAATTAAACCATTAATCACGGTTTAAAGGGACCACACCTAATTTCAATGTTCACAAAAATGATAAGCGATATTCAGGCGGAGACGATCTTATGAAAATTAATTGAGAATTAATCAGATTGAAGAACTAATCGAGAATTATAATTATAAAAGATTAATATGATTAAGTCGGAAATTTCTAGAACACTACATAATTTTGGGCATGTAGCTCAACACTTACGGTTCGATGGTTTCACATGTCGGGCGAATTAGTGGATTAATTCGAGCAACACGAGTTGATTTAGAATGTTATGCCTTTGCTAAATTTGGGATATCTTCTCTATATGGATGACAATTAGATGAATTATGCAATATCAACCTCATTCTAATAGGATCAAGTTACATCGCCACTCGACAACTGGAATTAGAATCCCTCTCGTAAGTAGAACTCCCTTCGTCGGGACCCCTCCTCCTGTAGAATCAGCCAATCGAAACTCTGGTAGTTCGGAGAGACTGGCGTATTCTATGCCCAGTCCACCGAGTCTTCTGTCACCCCATTCGTCAGCATTTCGAATCCTTTATTCGCCTAGAAACCTCGCCTATCATGAATCCAGGAAATGGAATCCTAGTTGCCCTCTATTGGTCTGGTGGTGGCTGACACTGTCAGTAATTCCGTGAACTCCTCGACTGCTCTTGACGGAAGAACCCTTCTCAAGGGCATAGACCACCCCTAACACTCCACACGTTCTGCACTAAATGACCTGGAGTGCTCACACATGGGAAGAGCTTATAAAATCTTGTCATGAGGCATAAATCTCCTAACCATAAATCATCTCAAAATCTGACATGTCTCTTATGTTCCTACTTCCATGGAATGCACGCGGACCTAGAATCATGTGAAAAACGAGAATTCTCATCCCAACCAATGTCCTAAAAATTTCGATTAATTATTTAATTTAATTTATTTTTTTATTAGTTCTCAAAATATCTTCTTTGCCTATCTAGTGCCTGACGTCTTTTAAAACACTTATCCCAAGTGAATCATAAATAAGAAATCCTAAGTCGAATTCAAAAACTGTTGCCATCCATCTTTTCCTTTAGAAAACACTTCATCAAACTTTAAGATTCAAAGTAACCAATAATTCATCAAAACAAGCATCAAGAATCCATCAAACTCAGTTTGAGTTCAATCAAGAATCAAGATTCTGAAAATATACAAACATTTGTCTCCAAACCCAAAACACAACTGTTACAATGGAATCAAAGAATATATATGCTTCTGGTTCTTTCAAAGCCATATACAAATAATCTATCACTGTATTGGAAAAAAAACGAAGCTAAAACCAAGAACAACAACGATCGATGGCGACGAAGAAAAAGCGAAATTATAAAAGTGAACACGATCCCAAGTTCTTGTTCAATGTCACAAGGAGAATCGCAGCGCTAAGATTGAACGAATCCTCATTTTCCACCCCACGGAAAGCAGCAAATCTGTGAAAAACACGTAGATCAAGAATTCAGACAACCTTAAAAAGAACAAAAGTGATGATGCAGAGGTTCCTATGTTCTTGGGGGAGTTCCACGAACCTTGGAGCCGCCACTTGTGGGTGGCCTGCGGACGTAGGATGGGTCGGAAGTCATGTCAGGAACCCTCCCGCCGCCGCTCTGCCTCTCCTCGCGGACTTTGTTGAAGATGTGGGTGTAGCCGTCGGCTGATGCAGGGTTGTTCTCGTCCCACTCCCCAAACTTTGGCACGGCCGCGCCTTTATCAGGCTGTTCGATCAAAATCCAAATGGAAAACGAGTCAAGACAACGGAATACAAGGGTTATGGGAGCGGTAACTACTAATCCTTAATTTTCACAAAAAAGGAAGAAACCAAATATGAACTATAACCAAGACATTCCAAAGTTTGAGGTTGGACACCTATATGAATCATTCAACAAATACATTGCTTTCTGTTCATGTTATGTATGAAATAAGATAACAAGAAAATCCAAAAAGAACTAAAAATTAATTATAACAATAGTTAGAAAACAGAACATCAACTATATTAATCCTTAATTTTTTGCAAAAAGAGGAGTAAACTCAAACATGAACGAGATAATTTTAAGAGAGATTGAGGTTAGCCATACATTCATGAATATAGTTTTTTTCTCCTTCAGATACATTCATGAATATACTAATCCTTAATTTTCACAAAAAAAGGAGAGAAGCCAAATATAAACACTAACCAAGTCATTTCTATGAATCATTTAAGGAATGCATTACGTTTTCTTTTTATGTTATGTTATGTGTGAAATAAAATAACAATCAAATCTTAAGAGAACTCTACTAATCCTTAACTTTTGCAAAAGGGAAGAAAAAGTAAATATAAACTATAACCAACACATTTCCTATGTGTTAGCTATATACCTAAATGAACCATTGAACGACGCACTGCTTTCTCTTTACGTTATATATGAAATACGATGTCAAGAAAAGCCCGAAAAGTAAACAATAGAGAGCAATAGTGCAGAGGTTATGGGAGCTTGGCAAGAAAGCAGAACATTAACTCTACTAATTCTTAAATTTCTCAAAAAGAAGAAAAATCAGATGTAAACGAAAACCAAGACATTTCCTGGAGAGTTTGAGGTTAGTAAGGAAAACTGAAAAGAACTCGCCAATAGTTCATCACTCAATAAACTAGTTTCAACAAAAGAGTGCACAAGTCACGTGAGCCTGGCAGGGAAGCGGAACACTAACTTTACTAATCCTTAATTTCCGCAAAAAAGAGAAAGAAACAAATATAAACAATAACAAAGACATTTCTCAAGGAGTTTAAGATTAGCCATACATATATGAACCATTAAACTAACTTCTAGCGTGCTTGCTTTTCATGGTATGTATCAAAAGATGGCAAGAAAAACCCGGAAAATAACTTACCGATTCATCACCACGAGCGGAAGGTCTCATTCTCGATCTCACGGGAGTGCCATGACTACTATCATACGAGTTGTTCTTCCCCTCCACCGAAGGAGACGTCCCGGCCCCTCTCCCATAGACCCTTGCATGGGGATGGAGCGGTGACCGGTCAACACTCTGCTCAGATCCAACGCTCCTTCCCGCGGGCCTTCTCGGCCCATCACCCAGGCCCGTTCCACGGCCCCCAACCCGTTGATCATTACCAGCAGTTCCACGGCCTGCATTGGCATTACGGGCTGGCGGGTCAGAAAATTGCCTCACGGCACCCTCTTCCCGGGTCCTCCCGGGCCCTCTCCCAATTGGCTCGTTTGGCTCGGGTTTGGATTTGGGAGGGGCTCGGGCGTTGGATGGATCTTCGGGGAACATTTCTGGGTTCTCTTGGGGGTCGTTTGGGTTTATCATCTTCGAACCGGATCGGCCTTTCCTTGCCTTGTCAAAGTATGCGGTGTACGGGACGTTCTGCTCGGTTTCCCAGTTGCCAAACTTCGGTACAGGGGAACGATTCTGCGAAAACAGAAACATATCTTCAGAACTTAACGTGTTTATACAACTATGCACACGAAAAATTGCCTTAATCAAAGGGAAAAAACATCAAAGAACGAATAAGAGCGCTTTTGTATAGACAACAATGGAATTGGCATGACTTAACTAAAGCAAATAGTTTTGATAGATTCTGTGTTCCATAAAACTTGAAGGTGTTGAACTTAAAGAGTGCAAAAAACTATCACAGTTGTAAGAATATGCAACCTTTTGGAAATATCAAGGGACCATGAAAAAAGTTGGAGTACTCAGAAGACCTATTTTAGACTTCTCTATCAACAAATGGGCAATAAAAAAAGTTCATGGTTTTTGCAATTTTCCCAAAACAAAATATAGGCTTATTCTGTTCAATACAAAAATGTCTATTTTTGAAACATGAATTAAAGCAGTGGATCTTCTCATAATCAAATCCCTCAAATCAAGCCTAGTTTCCTTTTACAGATATCAACAAACTGATATGAAAATCCCAATGCATAGAGGAAACACAATCCTAAGAATCTGAAAAACAGCTCACAGATTGAGCAATCAAGCAAATAACTCAGGATCAGTTTTCTGGAGATAATGAAAGGATTGGATCAATCAAAAGATCCAATTGAAGACTTAAATCCAATCCATGATATACAGAAAATAAAACCCATATCTTAGCAGATTATCAAAAATCATTGCCAAAGCAAGAAACAACCAAAAGAGGAAACCAGTCTAAGTCTAAAAGACATGAAGCCATTCTTATGATATGTATGGAAAGAATCAAAATTTTCCATTTTCTATGACAGCCAAACACACCCTTTTGTAAGCAATCACATACACAGAAAAATCAAATGGAAAGTTCAAATTTGAAGAAACATAGGGGAAATTTAGCTTACAGCCATGCTAGTTCTCTTTGTCTCTCTCCTCAGAATTTTGAGGAAAACCCTGAAATGTCAGGCTGCTAATTTGGAGTAAAAATCCAAACTTTACTCTTCTCTGGGTGAAATCAAAAGAACCCACTTGCAGATTTCAAAGAAACAAAGCTTCCTCCACAAAACCCTCCAAGCAGAGAGAGAGAGAGAGAGAGAGAGAGAGAGAGTTGTGGAATTTAGAGAGAGAAACAATGAGGAAGAAGAAGGAGAGAGAGGGGTTTATCAACCATTGACCAATCTCCACCGGTCATATTTGACCATTCTTCATTTTTCCTCTTCCTCTGTGAAAAGTCTATGTTTCTTCTCAGTTTCAAACACTACTCTCAACCACACCTCCCAAAAAATCACTCTCTCTTTTAAACCCCCAAAAATCACTCTTTCTTCTTACAAAAATCACCATTTCCACAGGAATTTTGATTCTTCCCAGAATCCAATTTCCAACCCCTTTTTTTCCCAGCTACAAGGCTGTCTTGAAGTCACAAATTTAGCTCTTTTTTTATTATTTGGTGCGAAATTTGGGTGGGCGCCGTTAAGTTTAACGGCGATTCTGTTTCCGTTAATGGCGGCTGGCTAGGATCGGTGATTGCTAAGAAGTGGTCTTGTTAACGGCGTTAAGTTTAAAGGCGTGTTTGCTTTGTTTCTTGCGGAGGTACCGTTTTTTGTTCCCTTCTGTGGTAACATTTTGGCCTTTTACTTGCAACCTCTACAGCCCCTTATTTTTCTAGGGAATTTTAGTTGTTTAATTTTAATGTTTAATATTATTAAAATAATTGAGAAAATAATATTGAATATTGAATATGTGATTATTACCAGAAAAATACTCTCTGTTTGTACTGGTTATATTTTCAATAAAAGACTCTTTATTTAATGATAGTTTGATACTTTAGTACAATAGTACTACATGAAATTAATAGTGTGTTTAACTTCTTTCATAAAAAAATTAAATTTGATTAACATTTTTTACGAGTATAACTTTCTTTTCATGATTAATATTTATTTTTTGTGTTCTCGAGAGGACATTGTAACAGTTTGAGTCTCACGTATTTTTTAAGGAAAAACGAGTTTTAATAATTAAATAGCAATTAACTCGGCATCAAGCCGGACAGCTGAAGCTATAGATGGTGAGACAGACCCATCACCATAATCTCAGCTACTATTAGTTAAAACAAACATGATCAATTCGTGAGTCATTTGATTACGTGCAAAACAAAGTACAAAAGTTTTGATAATGGATAGTGTGCAATATTGTTCGCTAATGATTCCTCCAAAGTTGTTCAGCTCGACTTGTTTAGCATCATGTAGAGCCAGGCCTCCAACTCATACGGATGAAAAAACTCCATAATCTTGCTGCAAAATGCTTTGCACAGATATCTTTGATAACCCCAGAGACCAATCGACTCGAACCAGTTAGCATCATGCAGAGCCACGCCCTCCAACTTATACGGATGGAGAAATCCCGTGATCTTGCTGCAGACCGACTTAAACCAGTTTCCTCGATCAACCATGCTATCAATATGACTATCTCGAAATTCAAATCCTACCAGCTCATTGGGTTTAATCGGATCAACCCATCGACACCATGGACCCCCCGTTTCCTTACAGTACCGATACCAATAAGACACGTACTGAATCTTGAGCAAGCCGAGTCCCCCTAGTTCGGTATGCTTGTATGAGTCTGCCCACCGACGCCATATAACTCCGGTTCCCTCCCAGTACCAGCCTACCAACCAACAAAAAACAAACCCCCCCAGCCCTCCATGCTCCACCGCCGCAACTCATGCGCGAACCATATGCAACTCTAGCCTCACCCATCTCAGCCCATCCCCAAACCACCCGACTTCGCCTCCATCAAAACCCGATCTACCACCCGACCACGCCTCCATCAAACCCAAATCTACCTCCACAGGAGCTCAGCTTCTACCACCACACCACGCTAACGTTGCAGTCAGTACCACGCATACGTCGAGACTCATAGGAGATCGGCACCGCGAGACTTCACCCAATTGTAACGAAACTACCGCACCCAATTATGATTTTTTCCGTAACAAGTTGTTAGAGTAATACCATTAACAGAGAAATCTTGCTTCGAACCCTGATATATTCAATATGGGGAAGAATTAAATGTAAATCTAAGATATAATGTAATTCATAAACATTTATTCTCTATCCTCTATCGCACATGCAATATTGTATTATTCGATTTATTCATGGCAAAATGTTAACATCTTAAGTCTCTAAAATAAAATATATATATATCACCCTTACTAAATATCATAACAAAATTTCATTTTTTAAAATTAATGGCATTCTAATAAATATCATGATCGAATTTTAAAACATGTTTTTTTTTCTTAAAAATAAATAAATATCATGATCGAATTTTAAAACACGTCTTTATATAAAATCAATACACTGACCGATAATTATTAGAGGGTTTGGTTGACCAAGCAAAATACCAACTCTTTTGGTCAACATCACCACATGCAGTGTAATATTATTTTCCCCAAAGACTTTTGACTTTTCCATAGAAAAAGTCCATGGAATGTT
This sequence comes from Geranium rotundifolium, assembly GCA_963920655.1. Taxonomy (NCBI): domain Eukaryota; kingdom Viridiplantae; phylum Streptophyta; class Magnoliopsida; order Geraniales; family Geraniaceae; genus Geranium; species Geranium rotundifolium. Next base: position 908,210 of record OY987321.1, read on the forward strand.
TTGTGGTTCCTCAACTTCATTTTCTACAAAAACCAACCATGTTCTTGTCCCTTCACACTCATATGTATGTATAGATGATATATATAGTCCACTTTATTCACATATTAATTTTTTTTTGGCAATATCTTATACAATGATTAAAATGGTTTTTTTAAGTAAAATCAAATTTTATTTAAAAAATACCAATTAACCCGACATCAAGTCGAATAGCTGACGCTACAGTTGGTGAGACAATCCACTTACCATAAATTTATAATAATGTACCGTAATTCTTGTGTATTAATATTATATTATGGTTATATTTTAGTTAATAACTTTAGTAGTTGAACAAAATCACACTGACAACAAAAACTTATAGTAAATTATTATACATTAAATAACTTCTAATTATTGATATATTTTTGTGATCTTAATTACCCATTATACATCATAAATTATGCCAAGAAAGTTGAATAAAAATATCATGTTATTTTATTTGCTTAAGATTAATATAGTTTAATGCATCAATGAACTATAGTGGTGATCACAACATTTTTATATCCCACTTGTAATGTTAGGCCAAGACATTGACAATTATATACAGATATAGTCAATTAATTTGCACTCTATTGACCTTTCATTAATGGTGGCCATGTTGTGTTGCCTTGTTTTAATGGTTTTGCTTCTCAATTCATCAATAAAATCTTGCAGCTCAAAAACCCATGTGATCTTTTATCACATAAGCAAAATGTGTATATTGACTCAATTGACAATACTTTGAATAATTTAACTAAAATATGGAATTTGAACAATGAAAAATAATTTTTTATATAAAAAATTAAATTGAAATTAAGTTAAATTGAAAAATATGGAAAAAAATGTGCCAACATGGGCTCCAATAAAAGGCCATGGAGATTTAAATTGGGAGATTACTATGGGCTTTCTTTGAAAATGAAAGTCCATTCCAATGAAAAGAAAATGGCAAGAGGAAGTTGATTGGCATACAAGTATGTGAACAAAACTAGGGTTGTTCACTGTTCGAGTTTTAAGAAAATAAGATCGGAATCGAGTTAATGGAATTTAATTATCGGTTTGATTTTTTATGAATCGAATTCTATAAAATTATTACATTTTGGATTGTTTGATCACTTACCAGTTTTCAATTGAGTTTTCTTTAAATTGATTTTCATAAAATTCTCAAATTTTGAGTCGATATTGACTTATTATTTGACTTGTTTTTCATTAGGCCAATAATTCTAGGTCCAATTAATAAAGATCGATGACTTAAAATGAGCCACGTGTCTAAATTGATCGACTTTCAATCCAATTTAATTTGTTATAAGTTCTCATTTTATAAATCAAAATTGACCCGATTAAGTTTTACTTCAATTCAATTTTAAATCAAACTAATTCGATTCTTTTCCTCGTGACCACAGTGAAAAGTTTAGGAACATGTCACCTATGTGCCAGGTTCTTTGGAGAACCCACATGTTTAAAGCTTCACTAATGGGTATATGTTCTTATTCTTCAAAAAGAGAAAAAATGTTTGCTTTGTCCAGGTTGTATGGTTTTTGGTTTTCTTCTTTGTGGATTGTGCTTTGCCACTCAAGAGTTCCATTAAGAAAACTCAACCTCTTCTGTAGGGTAGTGCCAATGTTTCTTGGTAGAGGTGCCCAAAAATAACCGAATTGACCAGTTTAATTTCGATTCATAAAATAAGAACTAATAAAAACTAAACTAAAAATTAATTGATTCAGACACGTGACTCGTTTTAAGTCATCGATTATAATTAACTTGGCCTAAAAAATATCGGAACAACAAAAAACAAGTCAAATTCAGCCCAAAATGTGATAATTTCATAAAAATTAGTTTTAAAATAATCAAAAAAAAAACCGTTAAGTCAACTAATAAATTAAAACAATGAGAATTTCATAAAGTTCAATTAATAACAAATCAAATAAAAAAATAATATATTCAAATTCGAACCAAACTAAATTCATAATACATTGCACTGAACATGAATTACCTTTTTCTAATGGTGGGCTGTGACTGTGACGCCAAATGCTCCACTTGTGACCATTGTGTGCATGAACATTTTTTCCTGAATAAAGAGCTTTGGTCTTAGTATAATAAGTTAATTATTTGGTTCGAGTTTATTCAAATTGAGCTCAAGTTAAATTTAAATTTAAAATTAAACTCATTTAATAATTATTTAGTTTGATTATTTTAGTCATTATAGTATAAATTCTTACAAAATTTTTGTTAATGTATGAAAAGACAAAAATAATTAAGATATAAAAATATCATTTCAATATAGTTAAGTGTATTTATCTCATTAATAAATAAGAAGCTCTTGCTAATATTCCCAATCCACTGTATATTAAATCGAATCTAATAATAATAATAACCAAGATTGTCTTTTTTTCTGGTCTGAAGAATTTCTCTAGCAGTTCTTGAAAGCTCAGTGGTCGATTGAATTCAACATGGAAGAAGAAGGATCGGCCAAGCTGCCGATTCCAGGAAAGAGGAACATTCTCATCACCAGTGCGTTGCCGTACGTAAACAACGTTCCTCACCTCGGAAACATCATCGGCTGTAATATTCTCTCATGTTCCTCTGTTTTTTTGTGCTTGATTGTTGTTTCTTTGAGATATTTGGTGTTTTTGGTGGCTCGTGAGTTGTTTTAGCCCAAAACTATGATGATTTCTCTTCTGGGTCTTGATCCTTACTTTAGCTTGTTAGTTGTTGTTTTGGATTGTTTGTGTGTTTCTATGGATACCCAATCACCAATTTCACGGTCGGAGCGATGCTTTTAGGTGGGATCATGATTTAGTTTAGCTCAAAACCATGATTTGAAAACACCCTTTTAAGCTTAAATGTTGTTGCTTTGAATTGTTTGTGTATTTCTGTAGATACCAAGTTCGTCTCCAAGTGGAGGGCTTTTTTCTATTTCTGGGATTGTGAGTTATGTAGCTCAAACCCACAATTTCTCTTCTGGGTTTTAAATAATAAAAACCCTTATTTTCAGCTTAAACATTGTTGCTTTTGATTGTTCCAGTATTTTTATACAGACCCAATTACCTATTTTGTGCTTGAAGTGATGCTTTTTGGTGGGATCATGATTCGTCTTCAGGGTGTGGATAAAAACACCCTTTATAGCCTGAATGTAGATGCTTTGAATTGTTTGTGTTTATTTAGATCAAACACGTAATTTCTCTTCTGGGTGTTAATAAAAAAGGCTCAATTTCTTGTTGATGGAGAGTTCTATTGTTGATTTATTGTTACTGAATTTGGAACTGATGTCTTTGAGGTTTGGTGATGTGTATAGGTGTATTGAGTGCTGATGTATTTGCTCGATACTGTCGTTTGCGCGGCTACAATGCAATTTACGTATGTGGAACTGATGAATATGGAACAGCGACTGAGACGAAAGCTATGGAGGAGAATTGCACTCCCAAGCAGATCTGTGACAAGTAAATTGTTCATCATATATAAAGCTCATTGATCATGAATTTCAAGTTCCCTAGTTTTTGTAAGCATTTTGTCTTTAGATAGTACTAGATTTCGTCTCCTACAAATACTCATATGCGCCATCTGTTTTTGTAGGTACCACGAGATTCATAAAAACGTCTACGAATGGTTTGACATCAAATTCGATCAGTTTGGGCGAACATCAACGCCTCAGCATACTGATATCTGCCAATCCATTTTCAAGAAATTGTTGGAGAACGGCTGGCTTTCTGAAAACACGATTCAGCAGGTATAATACATATGACCATTCTTTGCACTTATTCTGAAAACACGTTAATTGTTTCACCGTGATTCATTAATGAATCTGTGTTATGCATATCTTTCAGCTCTACTGTGGTACATGTAAGCGTTTCTTGGCTGATCGTCTTGTTCAAGGCACGTGTCCAACCCCGAACTGCGGTTATGCCTCTGCGCGAGGAGATCAGTGTGAAATTTGCGGGAACTTACTGAATCCGATAGAACTACAAGATCCTAAATGCAAGGTTGAGCTTCTCATATTTAGCAGCTGTCTTAAAAACATAATATAGTTTCGGGGGTAATTCGTCATTTTTATAAAAATACACATATTTTGCAAAAAATAAAATGCTCACATATAATAGGGCACCTTACAATTTTCTGTGTTTTTGTTGTTGTATTTGTCAAAACTGCTTATAAAGGTTTTAATATCCATATAGGTATGCCAAAACACTCCAGAAGTTCGCAATACAGATCATTTGTTCCTCGAGCTCCCTCTGCTGAAGGACAAATTGGAAGAGTACATAAACGAAATGTCGGTCTCGGGATCTTGGAGCTCGAACGCCATTCAAGCCACGTACGGATGGTTGAGAGAAGGATTGAGACATCGTTGCATCACGAGAGATCTCAAGTGGGGAGTTCCAGTTCCACACGAGAAATTTGAGGATAAGGTTTGCAAAATACTTATTCGTGATCTTTTACAAAATGACGGTCCATTTTGTCTAAATCCCGTGATGCGCAGGTCTTCTATGTGTGGTACGATGCGCCTATTGGTTATGCCTCTATCACTGCGTGCTACACGCCTCACTGGGAGAAATGGTGGAAGAACCCGGAAAATGTGGAGCTGTATCAGTTCATGGGAAAGGACAACGTGCCGTTTCACACTGTAAGATTATTCATTCCTTGAACCTCGAATCGGTGACTTGTGAGTGTCAAATAATGTAGGGGTAATTGCAAAACCTTGTCGTGAACTATCTAAAAAATTTCACCATTCGTCGAAGTTTGCCAAAGCAGACACAAACCGAGCCGTGCAACCTCTGTTTTATTTCTTGTCAAAATGACATAATTGCCCCTGCAATAAAAATGATAATAAACAGTTATTTTAATTTCTTACATGTAGTTCTTTGATAATAGATATAATTATTTTAATTCATTTATTACAATTTTAAATTTAATTACTTTAATTCGAATGGTATTTGTCTTTTGAACTCATTTCAACGGTGTTATTAACAGTGTAAACTGAATAATAGGCCCTAGAATAAAAAATAATTCAAAATAAAAAATAAAAATAAAATGTTTGCATGCAATTCCATATAATTTCCTTTTGTTTTTTAAAGGGTAATTTCTTAATGGTAATGCGATTTCAGGTTATGTTTCCGTCTACATTGATTGGAACGGGAGAGGAATGGACGCTGATGAAGACAATAAGCGTCACAGAGTATCTGAACTACGAAACAGGTATTTAAGTTCTCAGTTTCGAGCTGGTCTGAACGTAGAATAGCAAATCAACCTTGTAATTTGTAAATCTTACGGTCCATGCAGGGAAGTTTTCAAAAACCAAGGGGATAGGAGTATTCGGGAACGATGCAGAAGATACAAAAATCCCCGCAGAAGTGTGGAGATATTATTTGCTCAGTATCAGGCCAGAGGTGAGTTATTAGTCCATTACTCTTTGAGCAGTGTTCTAAAATCCTCAAGTTGTAAAACTGAGTTGACCGAGTCTTAGACCGAGGTTTAGAACTCGTTCTCGGTGGTTCAGTTTTATCGAGTTCTCACTCGGTCAAACATGGTCAATTTTTGTTTTTTGTATATGCTTTGAAACTGTTATCTAATTTGTGCTTTTATTTTAACCTATTAAGTTATTTTTGTATTTCACTCGAACTATGTATATACAAAATGAGTTTTGCCGGGTTTTTTCCCAAGTTTTCAGACTTCATTATTTTTTGCTTCGCCGAGTTCTCCCAAATCCCGAGTTTTAGAACCTTGGCTATTATAACCTTGTAGATTCTGATGTATATACATTTTGGTTAGGCCGCTGATGCGCAGTTTGTATGGACCGACTTGCAAGCAAAATTAAACAACGAGTTGGCGAACAATTTGGGGAATTTCATAAACCGGGTTCTGATCTTCATTGCAAAACCTCTCGGTTAGTAGCAAAACTCAAATCATCAAGTTCCTTTCGGTCAAATAACTTTTTATTGAGCTCTGATTGGTAATTTTCATCTGCAGGATCAGGATACGAATCTATCATTCCAGAAGCTCTACACGCAGAATCGCACAACTTGACCCAGAAGTTGGTGGATAAAGTCGGTGCATATGTCGAGCAATACGTAGAAGCTATGGAGAAGGTAACTGGTTGAAACTATAGCAAATCTAGCGTTTATGTTTAACTTATCGTTTTACAGCTGAAGATTCATTTTTTTCCCGTGATGCATTGTGTTTCTAATAATAGAAGCTGTTTGTGTAATAACTCACCATAGGTTAAGCTGAAGCAAGGTTTGAGGATCTGTATGAGCATATCGAAGGAGGGAAATGCATATTTAGCGGTAAAACCCGAAAACACTTAATTTCTGAATAATCTAGGGAAAATTGCAAAAAGGTGCCTATGACACTTTTGCAAAAGCATGGTGTGTTGTTTGTTCATGGCAAAAAGATAGCTTGTTGTTTGCATTTTTTTTCTTCAAAATGTGTGTATTTTTATAAAAATTACAAAATTATCCCTAAAATTAAAAATGATTTAAAAGTTTTTCTGTTTTTATCTTTTTACTAAAACTTGTATTGATCAAATTTTGTAATTTAATTTGTTAGTTAAAATTATGTTATAAAAGTCTTAATACTTAATTTTATGGGCAATTTCGTCATTTTCATAAAAATACACATTTTGCAAAAAAATGCAAACAACACAACACATTTTTGCCATAAACATACAACACAACACACTTTTGCAAAAACGTCATAATACATACACCTTTTTGCAATATCCCAATAATCTATCAGTATCTGTATTCTATTTATGCACGAGCAATAGTCGGTTTTATTATTTGCAATATGGTACGTGTAGGAGAGCCAATATTATAAGCTTTACAAGGTCGACCGAGCTTCTTGCTCGATCATAGTAAAAACCGCTGCAGGACTGGTCTATCTTCTTGCGAGCTTGTTAGAGCCTTTCATGCCGTCGTTTTCTGCTAAGGTAACGGTTTGGACATTGCACGATCTTCGCGAGTTTGCTCTTTGCTACTTAAATAATTTTTTTTTTCTCTTCTTTTCGGTTTTTTACTATTGAAGGTACTAAAGCAGCTCGGTTTGCCTCAAGAATCGATACTTTCACTTTCCGATGAAAATGGCGATCTTGAGAAGGTGAAGAGACCGTGGGAGTTAGTACCGGCTGGTCATAAGATCGGGACTCCGGAATCTTTGTTCGAGAAACTGGTATGGCGTTGCTCGACTCTAGAGCATTTCTTTTTGGGATAATTGCAAAAATTGGCAATGCAGGAGTATTTTTTGGGATAATTGCAAAACCTTGTCGTTAACTATCCGAAATTTTGCAGTTGGTCAAAATCCATCAAATTTGACAGAAAATGTGGCATCACGCCATTTTTTTCAAAATGACGTAATTGCCCCTAGGATATCAATACAAACAAAATTTTAAAAAATCCACAATGTACATTTAAAAAAATTATTTTGAACGGTATTTTTGTCTTTTCAACACGAGAAAAGACAAGTTCGCGTTAAGTTTTTGCAATAAACGTAGCGCACAAACCCTCCAAGAAAAAGAGGGATACTACACAAGCCCGTTCTTGCAATTATCCGATTTTTTTTCTTTATTTTTTCTGTTTTGTTTGTGTAAATGGCGATGGATTCATGTATTGTTCAGAAAGACAAAGATGTAGAGCTTTTCAGGGAGAAGTTTTCGGGTAGTCAGGCCGATAGGAGAGTCAGGGCAGAAGCCAAAGCAAATAGCATTTCCAAGCAGTCGAATGAAACAAACGTTTCAGGTACAGTTCGCTTACCTTTTCTGATAAACCCGTCTTTCTTTCCATAACGCTTGAAATGGAAAAACTTACAAATTCATCTTCAATCTCCCAAATCGGAAATTTCCATCTCGAGACTAGATTATCCAGTTTTAGCCCAAGCTTGCATTGTTTTCGTCAAATTTATGCTCCATTGGGTCATGAAACAACCATAATGATGCAATATCATATAGCTCATGACCATGATGTTTTGGTTTGAAAACCTGAATCAGAAATTTCCATCCCGAGATTAGGTTATTCGTTTTGGTAGGCCAAATGTGCGTATAGAAGACACGAATCAATCTGTTTTGGTCTAGTTTATAGCTACATTGTATCATGAAACAATATCAGATGACTCGTGAACAAACCATATGATCATAATGCTTGAAATCAAATATTCACCTTCAATCTCCCATATCGGAAATTTCCATCCCGAGTGATACGGGGATAGCTACGAGAAATAAGTAGAACAAGATGAATTTGAATTTATTTTGGTGGTTTCTAGGGATTGAAGATTTCGATCAAAGAATATGTAGGAATGAATGAGAAAATAAGGTAGATGTAGAGAATTGGGTAGGGTTTTGAGGAATAGAACTGCAACTTAGCCGGTTGTAGGTTAAGATAAGGTTTAACCGCCACTTAGCCGGGTTTAGGCTAAGATAAGATTTTTACGCCACACCTAGGATCCTCAGCCTAAGGTGATAAGTAGAACAAGACAAAGTTTCAAGCACAAAGCTATAATTTTTATTCTCTCCAATCTCAATTTTTCAAGAGCCAAAGCCCCTTTAAATACATGTGTTTAGGAAATAACAACTAGGAACTACAAAAGAAAATAACAAACTAGGAAATAATAAGTTAGTAAATAACAATTTGAAAAATATACCTACTTGGGCTACAAGCCACTTATTCTGAAAACTAAATACTAGGAAATATAAAATAGGCAATTAAAAAGTGTTGGGAACATGTGCTTAAATTCCTTAATGCCCCTGCATCACCGAGACTAGATTATTATTCAGTTTTAGGCCAAGCTTGTGACACGAATCAATCTGATATAACTCATGGCCGCGATGTTTGGTCTGAAAACTCAAATCATAGACTTCCATCCTGAGACTCGATTAAGGTATTTAGAAGACACGAACCACTCAGTTTTCGCTTAGTTTATGCTACATCGTGTCATGAAACATTCAAAATGGAACGATATCAGATAATTCACGACCGTTATTTTTGGTCTGAACAAATTGTGATCAAATCATGCTGACCAAACTAGCTTTCCCGGGTTTTTTCAGGTTGATCCACCAGCTGAAGTCGGGTTTTTGAAGGCGAGATTGACAATGATCCGAACCCAAAGACGAAAGAGAACTAGTTTTTCTTTTACAAGATTTGGGTTCATTACAAGAACACACATTCTGATTCAGTTTTTCACATGTTTTATTGTGCATATTAAGTGTTTTTTTTACCTTCAAATGGCCATGAAATGGTTGTTTGCTTTGTGGGTGATAAGTTCCCAAAATGTTTTGAATTTTACTCATAATGTTTAGAAATAATTGTGCTGAAGATGAGAAGAGAACATGTAATTATTCTCAGCAAGAAAAAATTATTTATTGCTCTAAAGAGCAGAGTCGTAAAAATTGCTAGGCGCTAGTCAGTCGGCAATGACTTTTTAGGGTCTAATTGAGGATTAGTCGAAGATTAATCAAAAAAGTAATCGGTTTAAATAATTAATCGGTGATTATAGAAGAGTAATCGAAAACTAGTCGGAGGAATTAATCGGGAACAAGTCGGAGATTTTTACAACATCGAAAAAGAGGCAGACAAAACCAAAAGAACAAGGAACAAAGCAATTGAGTGACTTGTAAAAGGCTTTACTCATTTTCACCCTTGCATACAGATCACTTCAAATTTATTTTTATTCTATAACCTTGAATATCATGTAATTATAATAGTTTTTACTTTATTGTCATACCAATAGTGTATTTTTATTTTTAAATAAACCAATATGCTTATTAACTAATAATACAATAAAATATTTTGGTTAATTTCCAAACCTGAGCACTAAATTGAAGTCTCGAGTAATGCCGTTAAAATCTCTGATTTGTCTAATTAATTTCTTTTAAAGACATTCAACTTTATTACGCACTCAAAATGACCTATTGTCTGATAACATTATCGAGTTTTATGGGAAGAGCATCTCCTTCAAGTCCCAACCTGAGTTATAAAGAACAAACTTAGCAAGTACATGAGAGATGAATTACAAGAGCGTTTGACATAAAAAATTGATGCAACGTACGTGGTTAGGAAGAACTTTATCAAAATTCGCTGATTCGCAAAAATATCGAAGATGATATATTTTGAGGAAATCTCGATTTTTATTAAACTTCAATAATCAAACTAACAAAAACGTATGAAAGTGTTTAAATATCCAAACCCTAAATTGCAGAAAAAAATCATTTACTGATTGGAAATGAAACAACTATTAAAAATTGCAAAAAACGCCCAAAATTTATAAAAGTGTGATTTTGACCCTCATATGACCTCCGATGGCCGAAATCCATCGTACATCTTGGTGAAGCCATGTGTTTGGCTCATAACATTGTTTCTGCATGGAAAACACTAGTCTTTTATATAAATCAGACACTTCCTCGATTTGCACCGCATCAAAAATAGTAACATGATAGGTTGTCGATTCGCGTAACGATGTGCCGAGTAGTCTAGAATGGTGCTTCCAAAGTGGCTCTCCTAAATTGAGTGATGTCGAATACAGTTAACTATCCTTTGTCAATTTGATTCAATTTAAACCCGGTCCAGTTCATCCTTCTCATCCAACAATTTATAGCGCCTCTCGCATGTTTACGGCCTCCACCTCAGCTGGTTGGAGATATCTCGCAAACTTTTTTCAAAATGTACCGTCTAATTAGTTATTAATCAATATTCAATAATTTAATTTATTTTTCTATTAATTTTCAAATTAATCTCTAAAATGATATATTGAATCAATTTTCTTACACCATGGCATTGATAACCAAAAATAATCAATTATTTTATTTTCAAACATGTAATTTTCCTTAAATTGAATTTTCCATCCACTTTATTTTTTGCTTTTAATTTAGTGCTGAAAAACAATTAGAGTAGGAACTGAAGCAGAAGCTTTTCTTCGTCCGCTCTCAGCAATGGCGGAAATTTCAGAACCTCTCTTGACTCCGACCGATCCGCCTGAAACATCCGAGCAAAACCCAGAATTATCGAGCAGCGAGCAAGAACCTGCCTCCCAGGACGATCCCAAAGACTCTCTCCGCGAATCGAAGCCTGGGTTGAAGCGATTGTTCCTCACTCTCTCCGTCCTCTTCTCCTTCTTAATTGGTACTCTTCTCTCTAGATTTATGCATGTTTTTGTGACTATGGGTTTGTGATTGATCGTTGCTGGTAATTTTCTCCGAGATTCGTATCTGGGTCTTTGATTGCTTACTGTGATTTGGGGGTTTTGATGGTTATTTATAGGTGTGCCGTTTTTCTGGAAATCTACTGAAATCTATCGAGCTCCTCTACCGTTTATGGACATAGATTCACTTTCCAAGCAAATGGAATCGGACCCATTACAGTTCCCATGTCACTTTCAAGCAATTTTTGTTGGCTTCAGTTCAAAATCTTCTTTTACCCAAAACCCAGATGATATGAGATTGTTGGTTCTCAATCACATGACTGGACTGACCTCGAGAGCCTCGCAATGTAGCACTTGTAGCAGCAATTACACTGTTTCTGTGACTATGGATTCTGGTTCTGAGTGTTTACGGGCCCGAGGTGATGAACATTCGTGTTTGTACCAGTGTGGTGGGATTGGTAATGTTGGTTTTGATGGTGATGATGAGGGGGTTGATGAATCGTTGAGGTCTGTATTGGGGGATTGTTCGGGGTCCGAGTTTGGCGGGAAAGTTTATAGCGTGGTGGTCGTGAATAGGGACGAGGAAGTGAGGGCGGTGGTGGGGAAGTATCGACATGCTTGGATAGTTGGGAGAGTAGCGGAGGCGGATGTGGTGCCAAGAGTGGCTGAAATTTTCGTTAACATGTTTGTAAATGGCGGGAAAAGTGAAGGGTTGATTCACGGGGAGTTCATGCCTGTTGGTGCTGACGGGAGGATTGTTCTTTCTTTTAATCTGCTCAATGCTGATCCAAGTGATGGGATTTATGATTGGTATGGATATCCTTTCTCTTAACTATAATTTGCTTTTTTTGTTTGTTTGATACCATGGAGCTTTATGTTTGTTCAAATATAATTATACTGAACCCTGGCTATATAACTCGGGGGGTTCGTGTCAATCTTTCATTTTTATATGGATACCATCTGCTAAGCAGTGTAAGCGAACTTAATTTGCTGATTTACTGCAAATAGAAACTGATCTTGAAGTTTACGCATGTGCCCTAGCACATAAAATGCAAACATCACCCCAATATCATTTTCACAAAATTTGTGATTGCTGGATTGTTGTCAAAATCTATCTAGATATGAAATGTCTGAACAATCAAATAATTTCCACTGGTGTTTGGTATTGTGCCTTACACGTGGTAGTGAACCTGAGATTTTTTTACATATGCAGGGATTTTCAAAAGGTTGATGAAGTTTTATTGGCCCCTGTAGTTGAGGCATTAGGACCTGTAGCAAACATAAGCGTAGAGAGTCAGGTGATATTTTCATTTCTCTTGTAAATATATGTTGTTTTCTCATTTGATTATCACCGATCTTATTTTTGCTTTATTGCTGTAGGTTTTATACCACACACCGAAGTCTTCCTTTTCTTCCTGGGACGAGGAGCATAATGGCTATATCTTTAGTACCCAGGACCTTCCTTTCTTTGTATGCTTCTTTAACTTCTGCTTCGATACTTGCGTGAAAGTATAGAGGAAAGTTGCATGGCATTTTCTTTAACATAATCTTTTAGTCCCTCTGAAAGATGCATTACAGAAACAATTCACGCAATTTACTCTTCTATTTATCCTATAATTTGATAAACTATGCTCAGATTATAGTTTGCATAGTTACAATACCAAGTAAATGAACGGTTTATATAGCACGGAATATTATATTAAGATGTTTATTGATATGCCCACCAGAAGTTTTCATGCTTTTTTTTCAAATGAACAACATCTCTTGTCAAGACTCAATATGCTCGTAGTTTTAAATATTTTTCTAGTTTTTTTAGTAATTATATTAGTTAACTTTTACAGGTGAACTCAAATGAATGGCACTTGGATACATCTATTGCTGCCGGTGGGAGGTCAAAGATATTACAATTTGTGGTGTATACCCTTTAACTCTATCCTTGTTTTATTGATGTTTACCTTATAAACTACATCGACTGGATGTGGTAATAGTTATAAATGTTCTATGTCCAATGAAATAAGATAGTTTCTTGACGCCAAACTTGTAATTAGCATCTAGCAATGAAGTGTGGATTGTTCGGCAAAATTAAATGTGAGGATCCCAACAGATTTAGATATGAAGGGATTATATATTATTGTTATTTGATTTGAGTTTTAAAATTAATAGTTATCAGTTGGTTGCATCTAGATCTTTAGGATAGTTTGAATTTCTCTAGGCTGCTATAAGTACCTGAAGTTGAGAGCAATAAGATATCAATGAATTAAGAAGAAAACTAAAAGGTTACTAGAGATCGGTGTTCTCTAGAACGAATGCCAAATCAAGATTAGAGCTCTCTTGTTAACCGGGCTCACTATCTATCCAAATTCGAGCCATAACCCGATCCTAAAGCCGAGACTGTATCATTAAAATTTTGGATCTTAGATATTTTAGGAACAAAAGTGGGGACATTGTGTATGACCGTGGGTTACATGGGGTTATGCCGGTTTCTCATCCGAACCCCATCATTATTTAATGCTCACATTGTCAATTTTCGTTTCCCGTGTTGTCAGATACATACCATCTGCAAAGGAATGCCCTCTTCTCCTGCAGCTTTCAGATGGAGAGATTTCTAAGACAAATGGCTTCGTATCTCCAGTTAATTATCACGACACAACTTTCATGATTGTTGTGTGAAACCACCCACTCTTAATATTTGAAATTTTTTTTTGCAGATGTGGGGAGGAGTTATTGTTTGGAACCCCCAGAGCTGTTCACAGGGATCGGAAAATAAGCATCCTGTTAAGCATACTATTTCCGATCAGGTTAGATATTTATCCATCAGTTAGAAACGTTCAGATTCTATACATCTTGAGGGAAACTAAAATTTGTACTCCAACGGTTACTGTATTATGCTATATCAAAGAGTACCGGAAGGAAAGTGACAAAAATAGGAGATGACATGATATGATTTATTTTTCCTTATATGCCTGCTTTTCACTTCTCCACCATGTAATTAATTTTTTTACTTTCATTCACGATCTTGATATCATCATAAGTCCATTGTTACTGCAGATGGCTTCTACTTAATTTTCTAAAGTTTGAATTTTGACTTTGCTGAAACAGGATCTTCAGAGCATTTTTGAAGTTTTCATGGGTCAGTTCAGACAACTTTTTGGTCTTAAATCTGCTAACTTTTATGTTGGTACATCTGGCACATACCACCTTTTGGCCAGTGAAAGAGGGTTCACCGAATGGTAAGAATGATCCTTCGGCTGCTACTTGAATCGTGACAACCACATCTTTTGGCTGTGTATTGACGCTTGTCTGATGAGTGCAGTGAATTTGTGTTATTATATCTTTAATCGTGTTGTGCTGGTTGGATAATCATTTTTACTCTTTAGGGAGCTGGATGTATTGTCACGGCAGCATGCCTGCTTTAATCTCCGTTCATGTGCAACGACTCTCGGATCTCTTTCCAGATTGGTATATCATTTATTTTTTCATTCAGATTTCTGTTTAATACCTCAATCTGTAAACTGGCTCGACAAAACCTATTTTCACATGCCGAAACTCCAATTTGCAGGTTCAGTCATTACCAAGAATGATCATCATGGACGAGATAGGGAAACAGGTGATTCTTGTTTATTGTTTTTCAGCGTGTTATCATTTTCAATCCTGTATTTGTCCACCTTATCATTAGTTTTGAAGGTTATAATCAAACTCTATTACAAATTTACAAGTCACAGAGTAAAACATTAAACTCATTAGAATTATTTGGCGTAGCAAATAAACGAACAAGGACATTGAAGATGAAAATATGCCACTTGATATCTAATCAAATGTATGATATACCAAAATATCTTCAGTTTTATCTGGAATATGTTATTCACATTTTCGTGGGTGCAATATTTAGTTTCTGGATTCTTGTTTGGAGGTTGCGGGATTTAGTATTATTTCTCTCTCGATGCATTTTGCACGTGATTGTGCAATTTCCGGGGCTATTTTAATTCAGTTTTCTATCCTTGAGCAGGTAAAATTCTCCCTCGAGGCTGCAAAGTTGGCTCAAAGCAACGCTTCTCAAGGAACATACAATGCTTCAGCCGGTAAAATTTTCTACTATTCGTGTAGAATTCCCCGAAAACCAACAAATTCTTACCCTCCATCTGTTTTCTTGTGCAGTGTCCTCGAGGGAAGCAAGGTCTTTAGCCGAGGACGCTTTCTTCCATCCCTCTATCATGTCCGTCAGCTACTACTCATTTGAGCATTGTTTTGCTGTGTACTCGGTACGTCACAAAACTTAAAAGGATTATAGTTCACTACGGTATTATCATTTCACTGCTGTGTATGTTGATTTTGTTTCATTTTACCAGACTCCCGTTAGAACAGATAGAATAACATTGTTTGACTTGTATTTTTCCCAAACTTACAAAAATGTCTTCATACAAAAAATTAAGAAAAAGGAGAATACATTTTTTTTATTTCTAAGAGTAAAACTTGTTTTTAATATACAATTAGTTTATTTTAAATCAAAGTTTAATGTTAGTTCTTAATGTCCAGGGGTAGCTTAGACATTTCACACTAGTTTACACTATGTTATGAATGATGAAACAAAAACCAATGTTTAACTTACATAAGCGTTAGATTTGAGATGCACCGTAGTGAAATGAAAATTGAAGTTCACCACAGCAGTGCTCTAAAAATCACCGATTAGTCCCCACACGCCCGACTAGCGCCTATCATAGCATATGCTAAACCAGCTCACGCTTTGCCTCTAACTTTATGTGTTCCACAGCCTTTCTTCATGCCAGTCTCGATGCATATCATTCTAGCGGCTTTAAGAGAACTGAAACGGTACAAGGAAGAGAAAGGGAAGTACTTGGCTTGGAAATCGAAAGCAGTCTCGTAGATTCACAGCCAATGATGTTATAGAGAGTATTTGAACTAGGTTTCCACATGATTCATATTTTCTATTCTTTTTTCAGCAGCAAGATGTGAAATTTTTGGAGTATTTGTATTTGTAGTGTTTGTTTGTAACTAAGGAAGCTGATTTTATGTTGCAGATCAGCATCACAAATGTAAAATGGAGGACTGAACTGGAAATAATCAAATGTTCAGTGACTAACATATCATATAGACTAAACTGAATCAAAACAAAATTCTTAGTAAATTGAATCAAGAAAATTGATGGCAATAGTACAAGTCCAAAAATATAGTGATATTTCACTGTAACCAAGCCAATTTCAGCACTACAACCAGAAGAAAAAAAAACAGGAAGAAAATAGGATGTTATACAGAAGCTAAAGCTCGGACTTGCTAATTTGTGAGTGGTCGGGGCATTTGAGCAATGCAGGGTTGAGCTCGAGTAGATTAGATCTTTCCCGGTCCTGAAAAGTCTATATCCTGGACTCCAACGCTAGAAGTATCTTCTTCCTCGGGCCCTGAAACCAGTAAAGTGGGCTCAAATGATTCTGTGAAGCCTCGGAGCAGCCAAAACAAAACAGATATGACAGAAGAAGAAACTTCTTGTCACTTGCTAATGAATCTATGTTTATATTGAACATGAACCCAATTTTCGGGATTGGTGAGTACATGGCATGCAGCAAACTATATCCACTTGTTGAGTACATAACATGTGAAGCAAAATGACCCCCAAGAATGGCGAAATATCGTCATGACAAGAAAAAAAATCAGAAAACTATGCAAATATAGCTAAGAAGGTTTTCTGAAATTTACCATTGGAATTCCTAGAGCCCTGAGGTCCTCATCAGTCATGTGAACAAGAGCTGCCATATCAACCTGCAGATCAGAAACAAGTGAGTGAGTAGTAGAGAAAATTCATGACAATGAATTAAGACTAAAGTGCAGTTTAACATACTTCCTCTGCTTGAAACGTAATTGCGTATTTTTCAAGATCCAAGGAGTGAAGAAAATCGTCAACTGATGTGTCCGCCTGCAAAAAGAAATGCACACGATTTGAGGAAAATTACAGGTATACGATTAATATGCAGTTTTTTAGGAAGAGAATCTACAATGAGTTCAATGAGAAAAACAGGTCATCTGAATAAGAACTTTCAGAGCTAGCACAGCATCAATGCAATTCATTTTACTCCAGCAAATCATGTGTAAAAAATATCTAAAAATGTATCATACATGAAAATACATAACAATTGGGGTCCATTAGTAAGGAAATCCATATTGGATAGAGATTTAATACCTAAAGACACCAACAAATAATATTAAAAACTACTGTACACAAAACTCTAGCAAGATGTTGAGAGAAATATAAAGAAAAATGAATTATTACCTTCTGCTGAGTCTTTTTTCTTGAAGAATTGGAAACCCTTTTGGTCTCTGATGGAGAAGCTTCTACTGGAACACTTTTCCTGATCGGTTTAGCAGCTTTTTGAACTGGTTTAGGCTTTTGTGGATCAGTGTTCCTTGGTTGTGAATTCATTGTTCCAGATAGCTTTTCACGTAGATCTCGTATACCTGAAAGAGACCCCCTTCCGCTGCCAGAAAGACTCTTCCTTTGGAGCTTCAAGCGGAGATCTTGAGCACCAACCTTTTGATCTACACAATCCTTTAACACCGTCAAAATCACACAAAAACAATAATCTGATTGGAGCCATTTTAGTTTCACAATATAATCATCACATCCAATCCATACATGATACTTTCCGTGCATCATTATCATAGAGATCATGTTCCCACTTGTCATCTTGCCTCTGTCTGCAAGAGAAATATGAAAAGGATCTTCAGTTCATCCTCCAATACACATAGCAAATACATATACCAAAACCAAGGTTCTAAAAAGCGCTAGGCGCTAATCGGGTGGATAGGGACTCCAGGGAGGATTTAAATTTCTCTATTTTTTTAACTTTTATTAAAAAAAAATTATATATACACAATTAAAATATATAAAATAGTAATTATAAATATTAGGATATAAAAATTTAATATTTGTTACATTCATGTCCTTCAAAAACAATAAAAGTACAACCTAGCCAACTTGATCCACCCGATTAAGTGAAATCGGGTCGGTGTTCTAAAAATCCCCGCCTAGGAACCGCCTTGCCCGATTTTTAGAACACTGACACCAAATGCCTAAAACTATGAAGTCACAATTATCTCACAAAAAAATACGATAATCCACATGAATTTCAATGTAAAGCTGCACACTTGAAATTGAAATGTTGTAGTGAACTGAAAGAACCTCAATCTTTCAGAAAAATTAGCTAGGAGGCATCCACAATGTGTCAAAGGATCACATTCTAACTCACAAGTTACAACAAATTCTACAAATTTTACGCAACATGACAGAAACACCATTTAATTTAAGCCTCCGCAACTTCAATGTCTATCTTGATTAGCAGTCAATAGAAAACATACAATTCTATACAAGGCAAACTTCACCATACAAGAGGAAATCTCCAAACTTGAACTGTTGAACACAAAACTTAAAACATTCCCAGAAAAAAAGAAGTCAGGAAGCTGAAAAACAGAGTCTTTTAATTTAGTTGGGTTAAGGGTAGATTTGTCTTTTTATATGTTCTAATTAGGACGTCGTCGTTTTGGGTTATTCTGAGTCAGGAAGTAGCCGTTGCGAGCGTAGACTCACGCTCTTTGTCGTCTTCTTCCTCAAGTGCGGTACTGTACCTGTGCGGAATGGCAGAGCGTGCGAGAGAGAGGGTTGCAAGGGTTTGTTGAGTATTTAAGCGTAGCGATGGGTAGCTAGGATGGCATCTTGATTATTGTAAACGTTGTCTCTTGAGGAACCGGCTCATTTATGGTTTCGGCCCTATCTGAGAGTTTATCAATATCAAGCCCCAATTTCCTATCAATTTCTGTTTAAAATTCTTTGTTTTAGCCTAACAAAAATACAAATGGATCTGCTAAAAACCCAATGAAGTAACTATTTCCAGTTCAAGTAAATCACAGCCAACAATTCAACCAATCCAAATAACAAAATCAAAAAATGCCAAACCAAACCGCTAAATAGCAAGCAGAGCGAGAATCGAAAATTTGCAATCACGCAACTTGATCAACACAGAAACGTACCTTTTCCCGGTGATTTGACGCCGCCGAGCATAGTCTTCAACGGAGTTCCCGTTTAGTCGCTCCTTCACCGACCTCTTCTCTACAGCGTCGACTCGATCAGCATACATCTTACCGCGCACCTAAAACCCTAGCCCTGATTTGGGCACTGTGCACCACCAAGAATGAGCAATTGAGACCAGAAATCAGAAACCCTAGAATTGAATTTGGGGAGAGACTGAATCAGTGAATCGACGACTTCTTCAAAACGCACCGTTTTGAAAATCTGGGTACTGACTCAGTGACTCGATAGAGACTAGAGAGATTAAAAAACGCACCGTTTTAACAAAGTCTTCAAAACGCACCGTTTTGAAAGAGCTCTCAAAAGCCAAAACGCACCGTTTTTGCCCTCTTGAAGCTCACTCCTGCAAAATACTCAAAACTTTAAATCATATTCATGAATCATTTGCTAAATTAAACGAGAAGTTAACTAAATCAATAACAGTGGAAGCATACCGAGGCAATGGTATTTTAATAATTTCACGTACAATTTTTTTTAAATTAACAGAACTGAACGTGCAAAGTGGAAATTTTGTACGGCGTAGAAAAATATATACGCTATCCCTAAAAAGAAAATTTTGATCACTACCAAATAGGAAGAGAAAATTTGACATGCGCTCTTTAACGGATCTAAATTTAATAAATTAGAAAAAATATTATATATTTCCTATTATAAATTAGGTTTATTACCCAATATTTTCCTTCCTGCTACTACAATTTCCTATTTATGTTAAGCCTAATCTCTATATAAACGATTCTCTCTAATAATTTTAGACACAATCAATTACACTGCAAAATATAATGACGAAGCTATTTTTGTGTTCCCTTCTCGTCCTCTTCTTGACGCTCTCGATTGGCACTCTCGGGTGCTCTAATCTAGGACACGTGCAGGGGAGCCGCGAAGGGCAGCCCAAACATCAAATACGACTTTTGTGTAGCGTCGATGCGGGCGGCTCCCAACAGCGGGGCCGCCAACAACATAATCGACGTTGGCACGATCGCCCTTGATTTGCTCCAAAAGAACGTGACCGCCACCGAGGCCCTAGTGAAGCATCTCCTTGTAACGGGCACCTAGTTTCCACCTAACGTGCAAGTCGGCTTGAAAGATTGTGACGAATATTACTCTCAATCCGTGTCGACCGTAGAAGACGCTATCAGGGACTTCAAGACCGGGGACCACCAAAATACCAATATTATGGTTAGCGCGATTTTTGACGGCGCGAGAGAGTGCGAACATGGTTTTGCAAGTGGGGGCTCGCCCTTGTCGAGAAATAATGACGATATCATTGAACTCTCTGTTTTGTTCTTTACATTACATATTAAGATTGAGTTTAAAGATTCCTTACAAAAAAATTTGAGTTTAAAGATATTTCTCCTTTTTCTTTACGTTATTCATAGAAAAATAATAAATATATGTTTTGAAGTGTTTTATTTAATGCATATATATATATATATATATATATATATATATATATATATATATATATATATATATATATTCTATTTCAATATCTTGTTGTTACTAATTTTTGTTCAGTGATGGATGGTTTTAGGGCAATTGTATTTACACTTTTGTCCTCTATATATATCAAACTTGCTTAAGTGTTAAAAATATAATTACCACTAACTACCTATTATGACCAAAATTCAATAGATCAAAATCTAAACTCAAAACTTTATAATAGCATACATTATACACATATGTGCCAAATAAGGATTTTAATCCAACAATTTCCCGCTTGGGCAACATATGTTTCAAATGTAAAACCTTAAGAGCTCAAAATTCTTGCTATCATTCAATTGGTATTATGTAACAATCTCGTTCATCAACCATACTTATATAGGATCAAAGAAGCGTTCGCCAAATTATTTATGACTAGATTCACGGGGTCACATGTACAAATATGGTCAAATGACATATTTTGGGAGTTTTAATTAGTATTTTTTGTACTACAATTTTATGTTTTAGCCTAAAAAGAGTTTAAATATGTATAGTTTTCACCATAAATTGAACAATGTTTTAATGTCACATTAATTGGATCTAATTAAGCAAAACTATACAATTATATTAGAGAACCAGACCTTTAATTTCATAATTAATCATTCAATTGGGTCTAGTTGGGTAGAACCGAGAACTGCACCGTATAACCGGGCCCAGAACCGAACCGAAACCGACTTATCGGGTTCGGATTTGGATCTTCAAAATGAAGAACCGATTGATTGGGTCCGGTCCGGTTCCAGAACCGTGCCCATGTCTATTTCCAACAGGTCCAACTTAAGTAAGGTCAACCACCGAATAACGAACCAAAGTGAACAAACTAAATACTTTCTTCTGATCAGAAGTTAAACCATATATTTTTAATGTTATAAAGTACAAATACAAACTCCCACCAAAACTTGATATTCTCACAAAACACCAATACAAGCAATATGCCGATGAAAGACCTTGGCCGATTAACCTCTTGTGAGTGGATCCGTTGACATGAACTTTGTCCTAATCTGCTTTATAAATAGTATTAACTATGTATTCTTTAGTTTACCACTCAGAACTCTAAGTCAATATTCTTAATTTAGATGAATTCCTGTTATTGGAATACATAACTGTTGATTTATTGTTACAAAAATAATTTCGGTGATCTTTCAAATATGCAACCTAGTGACAAAATTTCACAAATTCATTTCAATATTTAATGCCTCATAGCATGCTATAAATTTTGCTGTCACATAGACAACTATAATGATTGTAGAAAACTTTCACAAAATTATAGGTTTTCTAGTTATATAACCTGATGTAACCTTTTGCTATTTTAGCACGCAACAAAATCATAATCATAATATTTTATGACTTTTAAATATTCTGATTTTCCGTAAGTATGAGTATGTAATCTCATATTCTATAGAGAATGACTTATAACCCTTTTGCTGCTAACCGAAGGTCCATAATAAGGATCAAGAAATCATGTAACTTCTGAAAATACAATATTGAAACATATTTTCGATTACAAATAATCATCATAGGTTCATAATCCATATCTAAATATTATCATCGAGAACCTAATCATCATCGTAGTTTCAAATTCCAACAAAAAAGACTGGCAATAACAGCCTGATCGTCCCTTGCCCCATTGGAGGGAACTGAGTTGTTGGCTGACTACTGCTCTCTCCTAACGCCCTATTTCCACTTCTGACTCCGACTTCTCCAACGAACCTAGATATAGGTCGTCGTCCTCTTCTGAGTGGCAACTTCACCCGAACACGCTGAAGACCGGGACAAAACATAAATTGACTAGTATGTGTTATGACAGGATAATAAAACATGAGCACATTTTACCCATCCTTTATGCGATATCCATCTGTAGTCATCTTCACTAATTGATCGCACCTTCTCTAATTCTCTGTCAAATTCCCTCAGTTGTAACTTTGGCAACAATTCTTTTAGTGCATCTTCTTTAAATCGATTTGCAAAGTTCAACCAGTACTGAAATGACCTCGTACCTCCTCAAAGTTCAACAATTCTTTAAATTGTTTTGCAAAGTGCCAACAAGTTTCTTCTTCGTCGTGTCTGTTTTGCTCATAAGCATTTGTTTGAGAACAATGCTATGTTCTAAAATACTCGACTTGTCCAATTATTTTCTGATTCACCAATTAGAAATCAAACCAAATAGTTTGTTTTAGGCAATTGATCTTCATCAATTAGTCCTAAAAATATTAGGACTAAAAAATTTGATAAACTATACTTCAAATAAAAACAAGAAACCAATCGGTTTAGAATAGAACCAACCCGTGCCAAAGAAAAAGTCACATATTACCCATAGTACTAACATATAGTGTCATTCAAATATTCAATAAAGAGATTAGATATCTTTTAGCTCTCGCCCTTAAACATCTCAATCAACTTGGGGATCAACTTGTACTTCAACCGGGCAACCTACAAATTCCAACACCAATAATGATTTAAGATTTGATCATACAAAAAACATTAGGTTTAATAATATAAGATTAACGATACGAAAATATTAACTGACCTTCAACAAATGGGACTAACATTATTGAGCCAAAAAAGAGAGTCAAATTTTAATTTTAGGTCAAAATAGGGCACAAAACGGTGCAGAATTCATGAGAATCTGTTCGTACGAAACCAAATTCAACCTCAACTGCTTGAGTTCTAGGTTTTTATGAACCGAAATGATCGGTTCAGTTTGGTTTTTGACTGATTCGTGGACACCCCTAATTATAGGCTTCAACAGTGGGGACTATAATTATGCAGCCAGGAATAAACAAGTCAAACTTTAGGACAAATTCATGAAAATCGGGTTTAGACAAAACTAACCGAACCGATTCTAACAGTTCCAGCTTCTGCTATACTTTTTCAAGAACCCAAAGTGCATTCACACAAAACAAACTATACAATAATGCTCGGCAAATAAAGGACATACATTTTCATCTCGATATTCCACCCAGCTAGCCAACTCACGTTTCCTGTAAAAGTAGCCGTTTTAGTTAGAAACAGAAGGATATGTAATAAATATGAGAAGCACTCAAGAAGATGGTACATAGCAAGCAACTAACGTGGTCGAACATTGCCCACGGTGAATGTCATTCAACTCTGTCCACTCTTCAACTTTAGCCTCACTGCACACAAGAAAAAAATTAGATACAAGAATCAACATACATTTAACAAAGCAACAAAAATAGTAGTAATTAATTTTGGATCACAGACCTCATCTCCGCAGTCTCTTTCAAGTCTAAATAACTGGTCCGAATTAAGGTTATTAGCATAATAGCAATAACAAATACGAACTTAATTTGATCTGAATTCGATTCTATATTACATTACCCTGAATAGGACGCTTTCATACAGACGTAACCAGTATCAACACTGTTGAACAAAATTTAAAACTTGAATCAAAACAAGGTCGTAATTTTCACATATAAATTTAGAGAAAAATCAATCATCATACATCACAAAAGGTACAAGCATCTTGAAACCGATGCTCCCTCTTTTGTAACCTTCCCAAATCCGGCGCCCAATTGAGCCGCTGCAAAAATAGAATCAAATACAAATCGAAATCGAAGAACCCTAAATCTGAAATTGACACGTACCTCGACTTCGGTTCAGGCTTGATCGTAATCGTCTCGACTTCGGTTCAGGCTTGATCGTAATCGTCATCGTCTCTGAATTAACAATCGGAAATCGAAATCGAAATCGAAAAATACCCAGCAATCAATACATTAGAATCATACGAGCTTTTAGAAATCTAGGGTTTTTACCTGGTCCGTCTTTGAGGAGAGAATTGCCAACTATAAAATAAGATTTTTCTAATATGTATATACATAGGGATAATGACGCTACTTTCGTACCTTAACTATTTTTTAGTATCTTGACAATTCTTTTGTGACAATCTATTTCAAAAATGCCTAAAATACCTATACTACCATTGGTTTAAAAAATCAAATATTGAATTAATTCAATTTTGTTTATATTTGGTTCAATTTTGTTTATATTTAAGATGCAATTACAATTATGCTTCCAAATCTAAAATTAAATTTGAACCATTTTAAATCCGATTTGATAAATCAAATTGGACTAATTCTATTATAATTTCTTAAACTAGGAGTATTTTAGTCATTTTAGCGTAGGTTGTCATAAAAAATGTCAGGGTACCAAAAAAGAAAATAATAATAATTAGGATATAAAAGTGTCATTTCGCTATAGTTAGGTGTAACAAAGTGTCATTATCTCATATATATATATATATATATATATATATATATATATATATATATATATATTACAAACCCCAAAAAAAATGTCCAAACGTCCAAACTTTATACCAATCGTAGGATTGACGCGCGAGAGAAGAGATGGTGACACCTGGCGCGGACGGATAACAGAGACAGACGTTTAAATGGGGGTATTGGGGTCATTTCGCTTAGCAGACCTAATACCCCATTTCGACGGTTTGGCTTCATAACTACGAGCGCGACGTTTGACTGGCTGCAGAGCAATTTTGGCTTCGACTCAGAGACGGTGAGGCGTGTGATGTGTTGTCGTCAACTCGGCTAAGAATTTTCAGTAAGTAGCGCGATTTTCTGTTTCATCTTATGTTAATTTCGTTGTTTTGTAGTTTCGATTTGTTGTTTTTTAATTGAAGCCGATTTTGATCCGATCTAAGTAGCGCTATTTCATGTTAGATATGATGTCGATTATGTTGTTATTGATTTCCGATTTTTTATTTTAGTCGATTTCGATCAGATCTAGAGTTTTTTCTTTCATGTTGGGAGCTTGAAATCGAAACAAAAAGTTGCTTAACAAATACACACAGAAATGCCCAAATACCTGATGGATAGTAAACAGTGAAGTGAACAAATAGGAGATCTGATTCTGCGCGCGCACACACCAAACCAAAACCAAATCAGATTTCACGATTTTGATCCAGATTTGAAAAAATTAGAGATCTAGGGTTTTTACCTAGTCCGTCCTTTGAGGAGAGAAAATCACCCACTATCAAATAAGATTTTTTTTAACGTTAAAAAAGGAAAACCGAGCTTTGCTTTGCCCCAATCCATTCTTTACTCGGTTTAATTTGATGTGATTTGCTAAAAAAATGTTATGTAAAGGAAGGTAAGGCGTCTTCTTGGAAGAAAGTGCACATCTATGAAAGTAAAACTAGCATTCAAAGTCCCCGAACAAGGTAAAAAGCTTTTCGATCCATTCTTTGCTCTTCTCAACGAAGTAAAGTTATGCATATTCAACCCCCTTTTTATGCTGCATACATTCAACAATCACTTTTTCAAGGATAGGAAATCATACATAGAATTGAAATATATAAAAGGTTTATATAGCAAAACTAGTTCATTAGGATAACATATCATTAACCAAAGCAAAGTAGCTCAAAAGACTAGGATGACATATCCTTAACCAAAGCAAAAGTGTGTGGCTAGTTGCCCTTGTCGGGGAATAGGCGGCGGTACTGATCCAGTGAAGCAACATAACCTGTAATGATGAGAATAATCATTAAGATACATTCCACCTAAGGTTGTAAACGAGCCGAATCGAGCCTCGTTTTAACAGGGCTCGGCTCGAAATAAAATAGACGAGCTCGATTCCATTCGAAACTGTCATTATCTATATTTATGTGTAACAAAGTGTCATTATCTCATATATATATATATATATAAGTAAGTACAAACCCCAAAAAAATGTCCAAACGTCCAAACTTTATACCAATCGTAGGATTGACGCGCGAGAGAAGATATGGTAACACCTAGCGCGGACGGATAACAGAGACAGACGTTTAAATGAGGGTATTGGGGTCATTTCGCTTAGCAGACTTAATACCCCATTCTGACGGTTTGGCTTCTCATAACTACGCGTGCGACGTTTGACTGGCTGCAGAGTTATTTTGGCTTCGACTCAAAGACGGTGAGGCGTGTGATTTGTTGTCGTCGATTCGGCTGAGAATTATCGATAAGTAGTGCGATTTTCTATTTCATATTATGTTGATTTCGTTGTTTTGTAGTTTCGTTTTGTTGTTTTTTCATTGAGGCCGATTTTGATCCGATCTAAGCAGCGCTATTTGATGTTAGATATGATGTCGATTATGTTGTTATTGATTTTTGATTTGTTATTTTTTTTATTTTAGCCGGTTTCGATCAGATCTAGAGTTTTTCTTTCATGTACAACAATTCTGAGGCGCAGAAAATGATGACAACGTGGATGACAGCGATTGATCACCGTCGTTGCATTTTTTTTACTCATTTTATGTGTTTGTAATGTTTTTTGTAAGCGCTTGTCCTTCGGGGGAAGCTTTAGATTAATCAAGTTTACAATTGTCTTTCTGTTTATATATAACATGTCGATGTATCTTGTATAACATGCCGGTTTGTACTGTATCACTTATGTTAAAGCTGATTCATATTTTTGAGATCATAATCGTCTATTAGCTTGGTTGACTTATAATTTATGTCATACTTCAATATCTGCGGTAAATATTCAATTAATTTGTAAATAAATCTTCCATTAATCATCAATAAATTTGATAACAAATAGTTGATTAATTTTGTATACCGATATTTTTGGAAATACATATATTTAATTTATATTCTTCAATGTTTTAATAATTTTAGAAATACATATTTGTTATTGGACATTGACTTATTTAATTAGATAATGTTCAACAACACATAAAACGATTAACCACTTTAAAGGTTTATTTGTAACTGTCTGACTGGTTATGTAAAGCATGGTAGTGTACCATGTATAACATGTTGTTATATATTGTATAACCAGTGTAGTTAGATGGTGTTCAGCAACACATAAAACGATTATCCATTTTTAGTCACTCTCAATCAAGTGGCCCGAACGGATATCTTTCCCATACCGTATGGGGGATAAATCCCTTAACCGTCTTTCGCGTCACTCATGCGGTCCGTCCCCAAGCCAATCCTGGTCGTTATGGAAGCCCTGTTACGGACAACGTTGGGCTCAGGTCAAACTCAGTTGTTTACCGCACAGTAATCACAAAGACTTTTTGGTCTAAGGATACATGATAAGCTACGACACTGAATATGCTCATGATTGCATCTATGTCACATATTCGGATCGGGTCGTCCAATATCATGTCCCACATGATATCTAGCTCCGCCCAACACTTCCCTCCACGCCCAGCCCCATCTCCGGCCACACCCAGCGTCAGAGAGAATGCCACCGTCGAAAACATAGAGCGTTCCCTAATTCCGGTGAGTGTGGCCTCAAGTCCAACCACCACACCGAGACCATCGGAGCGAGGCTAAAGACGACCGGAGGCCGGAGACAAAGTCGTCGGAGGCCGGAGACAGGTGTCGGAGGCTGGAGGTCGTCCACAAACAAGAGATGAGGGAGTGGCATTAGTTTGAAAATTAGATGAATAGATGAGGGCATTTTACTTTTCAGTCCAGTTATAATAATTCAAAATACCCTCAAGGGTATTTTAGTCATTTCACATATCAAAGATGTTAAAAACTAACGGAATTGGACGGAATGAATAACGGTGAGACAAATGAAATTCTTGGGTACTCATTATAATACGAAAAATTCTAAAGTATGTCATGTGATAATGAGATATATATAAGGTATGTCATCTGGAATTAACCCCACGTGTATGTACCATAATTTGTGTAAATTTTACTTAAAGAGCATTCTGAATATAGAGACGTTCAATGAAAACTTCCTTTTAGAATTCAATATGTACTCTTAGATTGAATTTTTAAAAGATTGAGATTAAATGTTACAGTGAAAACTTCTTTGTAAAATCCAATATATGTGAACTCTTAGATTAATTTTTTAAATGATTGAGATTAAATGTTGCGTGTTTACATTATGTAAATAATGAACTTTTACTCATCGTATTTTTTTTGGTGTGAATATATATATATTTATTTAAATGCTCATGTGTCTTCTACGTGTGAGACTTATTTCAACAACTTGAGTACACAATGTACATAAATTGTTCGAGGAGGATCACCTTACCTGGAACAACAGAATGCTATGACGAATCTTTCTAAATTTTTTCTCGTCGGGGTTTCTTGCGACCATAAACTTATTATTTTTCAATAAAATGTTTACAAAAATAAAGGAAATGTCCATAAATTTTTTAAAATTAAAAAGTTAATAATAATATTTTTTAACTCAAGTTTGTAGATTTTTCTCTTAATTTTAACAGCGTGCAAGAATTTTCTTCCGTGGTTAAATTAATTAAAATTTTACCACATCAATGGGTACCTAAAACCGACAAATTGAAATATTATATATATTATTATTTTTAAATTTAAATTTTCATTTGAATGACATTTTCGTTATTTTTGACAAATGTACATAATTTGTAAAAGAAAATGGTAAGTTCCAACCCCTTGTTGCAAAAACAGAAATTCAGTCACTTTTTGAAATATTAGAACAGTTCAGGCCAATTCTTGCAATTTGTTCCTTCTTCTTCCTCAGTCCTCACGGTCACAACACTCTCAGAAGCTTCTCGGCGGCGGGTACCTCTCCGATGGCTCCGGAGCTCTCGAATTCGGGAGATGAGGAAATTTCGAAGACGAACATGATTCCTCATCCGATCCACCGATGTTCAATTCCCGGGCGCTTTCAAGTTCAATCCGAATCGAGCAAATCCTCGAAAACCCTAATTTGAGATCAAAACAGGTACAATTTGAGCTTGATTCTTCAAATTTGAGCACTCGAATCAAGGATCTCGTGAGAAATGTGAGTTGCATTTCAAAATGTGTTGGATGATTTTGACGAGCATTGTGTTAAATGACATGTTAGTCAAATCATTAAAATCACATTGGTTGAAGAACAAAACTTTGAATTGGACCCAAGGTTGGTATAGAACTCTAAATTTGGTTTCTATGGGATTTGACTAAAGATTGTTAAAATTGATCCAAAAAAATTAGTTTGGATAATGGAGACGAAGAAGTTGAAAGTAATTGACAGGTTGTTCTTATTTGGATCAAGAAGTCAAATATTCTCAACTCAAGTGATTACAATCTTGGTGAGCTGAAATAGAAGTCAATAATATTGGCTATTTGACTTTAGAAACAATATAGAAATGATTGGAGTTGACTTGCTGAAGCTCTGGTTTTGGATGTGACAAGCAAAGCAACCATATTCTCAATTCATGGATAGGAAAAAAATATTGAAATTTATTTAAAATGAAGTACGCAAGACTTGGTTCTTCAACTTTCAAGCTAATGCAAAAAGAAAAAATAGCATAAAGAAACGATAAACTAGTTTCGGCAAATAGGGACAATGAAATATTTAGGTCTTTTCTTACTGGCATGGCTGTGCGTGGGAGGAACTTGTATTTGTTGTGCAAAGATGGTGAAAAGTATACTCAAGCCTGATGATGTTCTTGCATACTCAGAGCAGCTATCTTCACCCAATGGGAAATTCAGGTTAGGCTTCTTCAATGTCAGCGATGGTTTGAAAAATGTCTATTTGGGCTTATGGTACCATGGCGATAATTCCAATCTCTGGGTTGCAAATAGAGAAACTCCTATATATAGTAGCAACCCAAATCTCACGCTTGATGCATCAGATGGGATACTAAAGATTATGCTCAATGTTGGCGATCCAATTCCGTTGAATTCCAATGGCATTCAGGGCTCAACAACATCAGCCACCCTGGAAGATTCTGGCAATTTTGTCTTGACAGAATGGAACAATGATGGGTCTGTCAAGCAGATATTATGGCAAAACTTTGATTATCCCACT
This sequence comes from Geranium rotundifolium, assembly GCA_963920655.1. Classification (NCBI taxonomy): domain Eukaryota; kingdom Viridiplantae; phylum Streptophyta; class Magnoliopsida; order Geraniales; family Geraniaceae; genus Geranium; species Geranium rotundifolium. The sequence goes on from OY987321.1 coordinate 938,664, forward strand.
GACACTCTCCTTCCTGGGATGAAACTAGGCATGGACTTGGAGAACAAGCGAAACTGGTCTCTTACTTCATGGTTAAGCCCCAACCTTGCAGCTCCTGGGGCTTTTACTCTTGAATGGAGCGATGGTGATGGTGAGACAGCTCAATTAGTCCTCAGACGCCGAGGGGTGATCTACTGTACTGGTGGGGTTGTGACTAGGAAGAACATAGAGAATATACCAAATCAGTTGGATTGGAGATACAATTTCAGTACAGTTTCCAACAAGACCATGAGCTATTTCAGCTTCTCTGTGTATAATTCATGGTGGCGGTTGGAATCGGGTGGAGGCATTACAGGTAATACTCGATTTGGTCCAGATACTAGGCCATATGTTTACTGCTATCAATCAACCCTAGATACTGGGTGTGTCGTCCAGAAATTGCCTCATTGCAGGAAAAAGGATAGAATGTTTGAGGTGGCACGAGGCCAATTCGAGAAAGATGCCAGCCTTATTGATCAAAACTCAAGCATTGGTCTAGGTGATTGCAGGGAGGTGTGCTGGAACAATTGTTCTTGCATCGGTTATGCTCCATATGGCTATGAAAATGGAACTGGGTGTAAGTTTTGGGGTGGTGAGCTTAGTTATGTACCTTATGGATTAATCGTATATAAGCTAACCACTAAGCAAGAATCAGGCAATGATCTTTCCTTTCACCCATGTACTTCGTAGTTCTTAAGATTGTTGTCCTGAATCTTTTTTGAACTCGTGCTTAGGAAGCAATTGGTGGATACGGGTCATTGTTGCAATAGTTATTGTTCTTACTATATTGCTTCTGGGACTCTTGTGCTATTTGAGGAGAAAGAAACTCCAAGGTTGGTTACAATTTGTATAATTTGTTTTTCATGTTTGATCATAAGCTCTAAGTCGTAATGCACTGTGATTCAGAGAACAAGAGGAGAGTTGAAGAAGAAATATTGTTGGAATTGACTACTTCAGATAGATTCAGCAACGAAGGCAGTGATGGCAAGAAAGGGAATGATTTGGTAATGTTCAGTTTCGATTCCATATTAGCTGCTGCCTGCTACAAATAACTTTTCACCTCAAAACAAACTCGGGCAACGAGGTTTTGGTCCTGTTTACAAGGTACGTTCCAAATATCTATAAAGAGAGTGAAGATATGACTCTTGACGTGATTTGAAGCTGATTTCTCGATGTTGAACATTCCAGGGAAAGCTACCCGAGGGGAAAGAAATAGCAGTTAAGAGACTGTCAAGGAGCTCGGGACAAGGACTAGTTGAGTTCAAGAATGAGCTCATTCTCATTGCCAAACTCCAACACATGAATCTTGTTAGGCTCTTGGGATGCTGTGTCAAAGGAGACGAGAAGATGCTGGTTTACGAGTACATGCCAAACAAGAGCCTAGACTTCTTCCTCTTTGGTTTGAATTCATCGAAACTTTATAATATGTGTACATTCAATTGATAATCTTAGACAAAATCAAGATCAAGTTCTTGCAAAACTCTGCAGATTCAGCCAAAAAAGAACTACTGGATTGGAAGATCCGGCGCAACATCATCGAGGGAACAGCGCAGGGACTGCTCTATCTGCATAAGTACTCCAGACTTAAAATCATCCATAGAGACCTGAAAGTAAGCAACATCTTGTTAGATGCTGATATGAACCCCAAGATATCAGATTTTGGCATGGCCAGAGTTTTTGGGCGCAATGAGTCGGAGGCAAACACAAACAGAGTTGTGGGAACATAGTAAGCAAACAGCATCGGAACAATATTGGTATTTCCATTATCAACTCAGTTTTGAATTCATGTCCATGAAATAACTTGCGTGTTCTTGTTTCCCAGTGGTTACATGTCCCCGGAGTATGCTATGGAGGGAAAATTCTCAGAGAAGTCAGATGTATACAACTTTGGAATCTTGTTGCTGGAGATTGTGGGTGGAAGGAAGAACAATGGCTTTTCCTTCAAAGACAGACCTGTAAGCTTAGCAGGATATGTAAGTAAAGCTGAACATGTTATTGTTAAATCTCTATTTACGTAAAAGGTTAACTGGTAGGTGTAAGCCCCAGTTTGTTTATCTGAAGATGATATTGTTAAAGTTTGATTCACCTAAAAGGTCAATCTGGTAGGTGGAATATACTTATGAAGTGTCAAATCAATCTACATTACTTCATAATCTGCCTAAAAGGTTAAGCTGATAGGTGGAATATGCTTATGAAGTGACAAATTATTCCACATTCTATAGATTTAGGAAACTTCAACACTCCCGCACATGCGAGTCTCGCACGTGGATCACACCAAGGATCGAGTAGAAAACACAGACATATCACACTAGATATCATGATAAAATCTTAAACCAGCTCCGATGTCATATTGAACCCCGATCCCCCTAAACGCTCATGCTGATAGGTGAAGACTTCATTATGCTTATCAAGTGGCAAATTCCCGGCAACGGAAATACACTTTGGGCCACTAGGATTGACCCAGTGGACATCATATCACGTAAGTTAGAAGTTTGAATCCTAGTGTGTACCTGCTTTGAGACAAGTGGGGCTAGGGGTAAGAGTAGAATTTTCTTTAATATATGTGAAAATATATAATAACAGGCAAAAAATAATAATTAAATTAAGTGGCAAATTAATTCATATTTTTAGATGTAGGACACTTGGACAGATATTGCCTCAGATATGTCTTCAATTTCAGTGCTTTTTGACAGTGACTTTGTTTGTGTTTTTTAGACATGGGAGCTATGGAAAGAAGGTAGAACTGTGGAGCTACTAGATTCAGTGATGACGGTTGATTCCTCTTCTCAACCACAGGTTCTGAAATTGGTCTGTTGTGTGTGCAAGACAGTGCAGTGGACAGACCAAGCATGTCGGATGTGATTTCTATGCTTACCACCAACCAGAACCTGCCATTCCTTAGTCCGAAACAGATAGTGTTTCCATCCACCCAACCGAGGTTGATGGAGGTAACACTGTCATCCAGAGAGGAACAAAAATGTTGTTCCAGCGGCATAACACTTTCAGAGATTGAAGGTGATGAAGATGGAAACTTGAAGAATACGAACGCAGAAGGGAAAATTGTAGATACTTACCCTGATAAATTTTCATTCAGAAGCATTTGTAAGAAATTTTGGGCGGAAGCCAGGTTTCGGAACTTCCTGTGTTGTGGTTCAGTTACAGCTCCATTATTAAGCAGGTCAGTAGCTTTCGCTTCCTGTAATTTATTTATTTTTGTAATTTCTTCCTTGGAAGGTTCAGCTAAGGTTTCATATTCGTGTGATTACAATAAAATAAAAATAGCACCTGAAAAACTGAATGACATGTTAGCGAAATCATTAGAATCACATTGGTTGAAAAATAAGAGTTTGAGTTGGACCTAAGTTTTGGCATATATTGCCAAAATTGATCCCCAAAAAAGTTAGTTTTGACAAATGGAAAGGAATAAGTTGAAGTAGTTGACTGGTTGTTTATATTTGGAATAAGTTGAAGTAGTTGACTAGTTGACTTTGTCTTCTTTTTCTTTACGTTTTCTGGTGTCTGCTTGTTTTTTGGGTTTGGCTCCCTCGGGCTTTGGGTAGTTTTTCTTTTCATTGGTTTTCCCTGGTTTCTTAGTTTTTATTGCTTTCCTTTGTAATTCACTTCTTTGCAATAAAGTTCCGTAGCTTATCAAAAAAAAAGCTCATGAACTAAGATGACATTTCTTCAAATCCAATTAATTTCAGTCTTGGTGACTGGTGAGCCAAAATAGAAGTCAATATTGGCTGTTTGCATTATAGGAAAATGTTTAGAGATGATAACTTTCTGGATGTGGGACTCTTCTTTGAAGTTTACAAAGTTTGACTTGTTCAAGCTCTGATTTTGACTTTGAAGTTTCCAGAGTTTGACTTGTTCAAGCTCTGATTTTGGATATGACAAGCAAAGCAAAACCATATTCTCAACTCATGGATAGAAGAAAGAAGGGAAAAGATTGAAATTCATTTAAATAAAGAAGGCAAGGCTTTGTTCTTCAACTTTCAATTTTGTGCAAAAAAAAATATAGCATAAAGAAGCAAGAATCCATGAAATACTCAAGTATCTTCTTATTGGCATGTCTGTGCATAGGAGGAACTTATATATGTTGTGCACAGATGGTGACAAGTACCCTTAAACTCGGTGATGTTCTTGCATACTCAGAGCAGCTATCTTCACCCAATGGGAAATTCAGGTTAGGCTTCTTCAATGCAAGTCAGAATTCGGAAAATGTGTATTTGGGCTTATGGTACTATGATGATGATCCTTATAAACTCTGGGTTGCAAATAGAGAAACTCCCATATATAGTAGCAACCCGAATTTCACGCTTGATGCATCAGATGGGATACTAAAGATTATGCTCAATGTTGGTGATCCAATTCCGTTGAATTCTAATGGCATTCCGGGCTCAACAACATCAGCTACTCTTGAAGATTCTGGCAATTTCGTCTTGACAGAATGGAACACTGATGGGTCTGTCAAGCAGGTCTTGTGGCAAAGCTTTGATCATCCCACAGACACTCTCCTTCCCGGGATGAAACTAGGCATGGACTTGGAAAACAAGCGAAACTGGTCTCTTACTTCTTGGTTAAGCCCCGAGCTTGCAGCTCCCGGGGCTTTTACGCTTGAGTGGAGCTACGCTGATAGTGAGACAGCTCAATTAGTCATTAAACGCCGAGGGCAGATCTATTGGACTGGTGGGGCTGTGACTAGCAATAACATGGAGAATATACCAACCTTGACGACTAATGTTGGGAAGTACGAGTTCAGTATAGTTTCAAACAAGACCATGAACTATTTCAGCTACTCTATAAAGACTGAGCTTGATTCATGGTGGCAGTTGAGACTGGATGGAACACTTTGGGATAATAGTCTACTTGCAGCAAATTTTGTACCATCTGGTATCTGCGATTTATCAACCCCACAACCTGGGTGTGCCGTCCAGGAATGGCCTCATTGCAGGAAAAAGGATAGTGTGTTTGAGGAGCTACGAGGTCATTTTAGTACTGGTTGGACCACCATCTATTATGATCCAAATTCAAGCATTGGTCTCAGTGATTGCAGGGAGGTGTGCTGGAACAATTGTTCTTGCATTGGTTATGATTCGCCTAATGGAATTGGATGCCGGTATTTTGGTGGCGACCCTAGCTTCACATATGGAGCTAATGAGGGAACTATATATAGACTAAAGACTACGCAAGAATCAGGTAACGGTCCTTCCTTTTTCTCATGCATTTTGATATTCTTAAGATTGTTGTTCTGAATGTTTTCTGGACGTGTGCTTAGGAGGAAGCAATTGGTGGATATGGGCCATCGTTGCAATAGTTATTGTTCTTGCTATATTGCTTTTGGGACTCTTGTGCTATTTGAGGAGAAAGAAACTTCAAGGTTGGTTACAATCTGTATCATTTGCTTTTCCCTTTTTATCCTAAACTCCAAGTCTAAGTTGAAACACACCGTGATTCAGAGAAAAGGAGGAGAATTGAAGAAGAAATATTGTTGGAGTTAACTACTTCAGAAAGATTCAACAATGAAACAGAGATCGGCAGTGATGGCAAGAAAGGGAATGATTTGGTAATGTTCAGTTTCGATTCCATATTGGCTGCAACAAACTACTTCTCACCTCAAAACAAACTTGGGCAAGGAGGTTTTGGTCCTGTCTACAAGGTAAGTTCCGAATTTCTATAAACATAGTGAAGTTTTGAATCATGGCGTCTTTTTGCTTTTGAAGCTTAGTTATATCTTGAACATTGCAGGGTAGGCTACCGGAGGGACAAGAAATAGCAGTTAAGAGACTGTCGAGGAGCTCGGGACAAGGACTGGTTGAGTTCAAGAATGAGCTCATTCTCATTGCCAAACTCCAACACATGAATCTTGTTAGGCTCTTGGGATGCTGTGTCAAAGGAGACGAGAAGATGCTGGTTTACGAGTACATGCCAAACAAGAGCCTAGACTTCTTCCTCTTTGGTACGATTCATCGAAATTCGGAACTCTCTGGTTTTTATACATATAATTGATATCTTAGGCAATTACGATCAAGTTAAAACTCTTCAGATTCAGCCAAGAGGGAGCGACTGGATTGGAAGATTCGCCGCAGCATCATTGAGGGAACAGCGCAAGGACTGCTATATCTGCACAAGTACTCCAGACTGAGAATCATCCATAGAGACCTGAAAGTGAGCAATATCTTGCTAGATGCTGATATGAACCCGAAGATATCAGATTTTGGCATGGCCAGGATTTTCGGTCGCAATGAATCCGAAGCAAACACGAACAGAGTTGTGGGAACATAGTAAGCAGACAACATCTTGACAATATTGTTAATTCCATATCCATTCTCAACTCAGTTTCGAACACCATTTTAAAAAACTCCTGATTCTCCCTGTTTCATTCCTAAGAACTTAGTAAATTCGAGTTGACTGAGTTTTAAAATTCGATCTTGGTGGTTCAGTTTTTCCAACATTCGGTCAAAATTGGTCAATTTTTACTTTTTACATATGTTTTGAAATTGTATAATAATCTGTGCTTTTGTTTTAACTTATAAAATTGTTTGAATTATATATGATTATACAATAGCTATTTAATACAAAACGAGTTTTGCTGATTTCTTCTTTATTTCTCTTCGAGTAACTCCTTATTCTTCCCCTAGTCGGATTCTTTCCAATCCCGTGTTTTAGAACTTTGGTTTCGAATTCATGTCCGTAAAATAACTTGTTCTTGTTTCCCAGTGGATACATGTCGCCGGAGTACGCTATGGAGGGGAATTTCTCAGAGAAGTCGGATGTTTACAGCTTCGGAATCTTGTTGCTGGAGATTGTGAGCGGCAAGAAGAACAGTGGCTTTTCCTACAAAGACAGGCCTGTAAGCATAGCAGTATATGTAAGTACAGCTAAACCTCTTATGTTAAAAAGCTCGATTCACTTAAAATGTCAAGTTGATAGGCGGAAAGCCCAATATGCTTATCTAGGAGAGTAATAAATGTGATCTGAAAAGTAGTTCACACTCATTGGAACCTGATTCATATTTTGTTGGAAATTACTGAATAAGTATTCCATTAAGATTGGTATGCGTTGTGTTGGAAACTTGCGTATTTTAGTGAGCTTTCCAACAAATTATGAACTCGATTCCTACGAACTGTGAACTACTTTTCAAAAGGTTTGTAGTTCACACAAGGGTGGTTCTCACCTAAACATTCCTATAGATTAGGAGGGACAGCACAAACACATCACACTAGAGATCACGACAAGCTCAAACAAGCCCTAATATCATATTAAAATCCAATCCACCTAAACGCTCAAGCTGATAATAGCGACTCCATTATCCTTATCAAACTTTGGTCCGCTAGGGTTGGCCTAGTGGACATCTTATTGTCAATGAGAATATTTTCTATGTTAAGGATTTCCTGTTGTTGGTATTTAGGTTTCCTATTAGTTATAGTTAGCTTCCTAATTAGTATAGAATATAAGAGTGAGGTTTGGGTAAAAATTCCCCTTTAGAATGCAAACTAGGAACCATTATGGACCTTTAGATTGCACTTTTCAACGGCTGAGGTTAAAATACCGAGTTTATGACAGTTGATATTTACACATTTGTGTTTACATTATTGCGTATTTACATCACTTATACCGCATCGATTTTTAGTTTGCATTATAATATTGGTTTTCACCTAAACCATCCCCTAGAATATACCCCCTTTAGATTTGACTTTTAAGCAGTTGGGATACAATTTTTATGTGTTTACATCATATAAATATTGAGTTTACAATAGTTGAGATGTACACATTAGTGTTTACATTTTTGTGTGCTTACATCATTTATACCGACAGTTTATATCACTTATACCGTTTACATTGGTTTTTAGTTTGCGTTCTAAGAGTGGCTTTCAACTGAACTCTCTCCCCTATAAAGTGATGCTCTCATTGTATTTAACAACAAGTTGAACCAATAAAGTATTTGAATTCTGTTACTTACCTCGTAAGAGGTTCTCGATTCCTAAGAGTAGAAGTAGAATGTCCTGTAATGTATCGTTCTTCAATAATCTGTGTTCTGAAAATCCCTGACTTTTCCGATTAATCTTATATAATTCCCGATTAATTCCCTGTTAGTTCCTCTCTGCCTGACTAGCGCCTAGCGTTTATTAGAACAGTGATAATAATCTAACAAATTAATTCGCATGTGATATGTCTTCAGCTTCATTACATTTCAACAGTAACATTATTTCTTTTTTCTCAGACATGGGAGCTTTGGAAAGAAGGCAGAACCATCGATCTCATAGACCCAATGCTGCCTCTTGACTCCTCTTCCCAACCACATGTCCTGAAATGTATCGAAATCGGTCTCTTGTGCGTGCAAGACAGCGCAGTGGACAGACCAAACATGTCGGACGTGATCTCCATGCTCACCACAAACCAGCAGAACCTGCCATTTCCTAGCCCCAAGCAGATAGCATTTCCATCAACCCAACCGAGGTCGATGGAGGCAATGACGTCGTCATCATCATCGTCATCATTGTCCAGAGAGAGAGAACAGTGTCGTTCTGGCGATGTGACGATTTCAGAGCTCCAAGGTAGGTGAAAGATGGGAACTTGAGGAACACTTGAACATAGAACATAGAACATAGAACATCAAAATTGCAAATACTTATTTCAATCTAACACTGTATTGTAATTTTAACGGACTTGAACAGAAAATAATTTGCTGCACTATTAAAGTTTAGGCAATGTCACATAGGGCTGACAAAAGTTTTCGAATCTGCCAGAGACTTGTTATCTACAATCAGACAGGGTTACTAAGTCTGCCTCGTTTTCATCTATACTTGTACCCGGCGAAGACCCAATATCCCGATCTGATGGGGCAAGGGACGGGATTACTAAATCCGACATGTTGTCATCCCTCCTAATGTAAACTATGCATACAATTTGCCCGAAATAGAATGTAATGTGTAGGGGTGTAAACGAGCCGAGTCGAGCCGAGCCTCATTTTGGCAGGGCTCGGCTCGGCTCGTGAAAAAAGTGTTCGGCTCGGGCTCGGCTCGGGCTCGAACGAGTTTATATAACTAAGCTCGAGTTCAGCTCGAAATAAAATAGACGAGCTCGGCTCGGCTCGATTTGATTCCCTTAAATTTAAATACAAATATTAATTAAAAATTAAATAAATGATAAATAATAAATGAGCCAACTTGAAATTGGTTCGACTTGATTCGGGTTGTCTAATTGTATTATAAGTATTTTATAAATATATAATTCAATAAATATTAAACGAGCCGGCTCGCGAACCTATCGAGCCTTAAAAGGTTAGGCTCGAGCTCGGCTCTATTATTAAACGAGCCCAATCTCGAGCTCGAATTCGGATCGAACTTGATTATATTGAGTCTGAACCAAATATTTAACGAGTCGAGCTTGAGCGGCTCGTTAAAAGCTCGGCTTGTTTACAGCCCTAGTAACGTGACACCAAAAGTGGTAAATTTCGTTGAGTAATAGTTTATTGCAAGTCTACAACCATTGCTTCCTTGTACTTTGAATAACTCATAACCAATGAAGCAGATGCGCATAACATTGTATATTGCTTTCTCAGAAAACACCAAAGAATGGATTTGTTATTGCAGACTTGAGTTGAGTCCCAGCTGAGTACAGCACAGTCATGTCAACTTTGTCTCTGGGGAGAAAGAGGAACTCACTGTCTTCGCTTGTTTCAAAACCACAAAGCTCCAGAAAGTCAACACCTCCTTTCACACCCCCAACTCTATCCTGTTCAACAACAACAAAACTTATGAGAACAATTGTTACATTTACTCGCATGGCTTCACGCACATATACCATGATTTGTGTAACTTCTACTCTTTATTATCAGCGAGAAATTAAATAGCAATACTGCATGCATGGAGATTGGAAGCAACGACATGAACAGTTGTGGTTATGTTATTGCGTGCAGTGTTATAAAAAACATTAGGCGCTAGTCGGCCGGACTCCGGAGAGGGTCTTTTAGCCTTTTAGGGACTAATCGGGAATTAATCGAAAAATAAGTGGGATTAACGGATTAATCGGAGATTATAGAGGATTAATGGAGACTGATCGGACAAGTCGGGGTTTTTTACAATATTGATTGTGTGTTTACATCACCTATACCGACTGTTTATATTGTTTGTACTGTTTTTAGTTTGCATTCTAAGAGAGGTTTTCACATGAACCCTCCCTGCTATATATATATACCGGGTTGTGATGATATGTAAATTTTATTAAATTGGGTTTTAAAAATGAAATGTCAGCTATGTTAGCTGTGTGTAGTCATGAACTATATATTTAGCTTTTCCTCCTAGTATTTTGTCGATGTGGATTTATATATTTAAATACTCACTTGTCTTCTACATGTGGGGGCTTATTTCAACAATTTGAGTACAGAATGCACATAAATTGTCCGAGGTGGATCGCCTTACCTGGAACAACGGGTTACTGAGGCGAATCCTCCTGAATTTTTCCTCGTCGGGGTTTCTCGCAATGTTGCCAACGTAAACCAGAAGAGTCTGGAATGCCCTTCTGACCCTGGCATCGTCATCCTAAAGAAGAAGATCGAGAAACAATGATATTGCAGAACATCATATAGGTCATGTGGCTATAATGAGTAAGATTTTCTTTCACTTTGTTACATATCGAATTGAACTAACTTTTATTTGTTTTAGTATTGAGTGAAAATGTGAAGTTATTTTATCACCTTGTGGTTGCGCTTGAGAGACCTTAGACATTCTCTCATTTGCTCTGCTGTTGTAGTTGTAGACTTGTATGTCCCTGAGTTCTCCAGCTAAAATAACAGCAGAAAATAATAGGATGTTATGTTTTGCAATGAGAAACCGATAGATCTTAAGATGTAACGACAGAGTATATCTGTATGTACCCTTTTTTCCTGCTCGGGGCGTTTATTAGATTTTACTGCTGGAGGGCCTTCCGTTGGCAATCCAAGCATCCGTCTTCTTTCAGCCTGTAAACACATACATAAAATCGTTGAAACCAATCAACAGCTCGAAGAAGGCATTCAGAATCAGACCCATCAGAATCGATAACCTGAACTAATGATCGCTTATTAACACAAATATGATTTGAACTAATGATCGCTGTTTCACACAAATATGATTTGAAGTTTGAGGCGTATGCTACGTAGTTGTTAAATTGCTAATATGTTCCTATAGGCTGTCATTGTAATCATATTTACGCTTCAAACAATCAGTAAGCTTGATAAAGTTAACAAAGTGTTAGCATTCTAAAGTGCCAAGTGCGCTGTTTACTTCTGCAACGGTAAAAAAGTTCTTTCACATGCCAGTGGAAGAAAAGTAAATATTCAGATTTTTTAGAGGTAGCGTTTGGCTGAATACCTTATCGGCCTCTAGTTTCCGAATAATTTTATCTCTTGCTTGTTTCTGCTCCTCTCTTTCTGTTTTCCGTGAAGCTATATTCCTAGAGGAACACAGAGCATCCTCCAGTTAAAATCATGATATATTATCCACTAAGAAAGATAGGGATAAACAGATCTAAAACAACGATATATAAAATAGTGAATGGGTACAAACCGCTTTCTTTCATTTTCTTCTGAAATTCTCTTTACCTCAAGAAGTTCTTTACCCGCTCGAATCCTCTCCTGCAACACATTTGATTCAAAATGTGAAGAAAATAAACCAAACACAAGTATACTATTATACGACCTGGAAGATTGTTACCGATGCATGGAAGATGAATAGATATACTACAGAGACCTTAAAAGAGAATAATACCTTTTCCCTTCCTCTTTCCATCTTCAATTCAGTTTCTTCCCTCTTTCTGCGAGCTCGATCCCTAGAAATGAGTGGCACAACAAACAAAAAAATTCTCTATCAACAGGAACGTTGTGAAGTAATGTGTGGATCTGAATCAGCAAAAGTTTCGTTAAGAGTGTCAGAAGCATACCTTAGTTCATGTGACTTCCTCCTCATTTCTTCTGTAATATCAAATGGTTTCGGAGACTCGATATCAATATCCATTGTCTCCTGAGTGCACATGGACAGGATGAGAATTTTCGAAAATGAAAAACATAGCAGATACTAACAACACAATCAATCATCTTGATGATGACGATAGACTTTAAATCGAAACTAAAATGGATAATCCACATGTAGAGCATATAGCACGTTTCACTCTCCAGTTGTTATATTCATTGGTGGTGTGATGAGAAATATTCAAATGAACAACTATAGAAAATATGATACTATTAAATTTATCCGAATGATGGAGCTTGTCATAAGGGCACTCGGTCATATGCTTTCCATCTACAAAAATGTAACCGACAAAGTAACATACTTAAACTTCATACCGGAGAAATCTGCTCAATCTCTGAAGCATTCTCATGATCAATTATCCAATTTACAGCAGCCTCGAGGCTAGCATTACCTGCATAAACAAAATTGCTTACAGAACTGAAAGTATACATCAACTAATAGTAATATAGGGCAATCATTTCATTTGCTCAACAACACCAGGAAAAACATCCTAAAAATCTCAAGCTCCTTTGAGGCTCATTGCTTGTGTCATAAGTGGGAGCACACGTATAATACCACTAAAATGAAAAGCATCACCTTCTAAGAACTATATACCAAAAATATCCTTAGAAACTTAAAAAACAAAAATAAATAGAAGTATCGTTATTTGGCCTGCTATGAGAAATTTTCATTTACGTATAATATCAAATCATGCAATTTTGATTTTTTCCCCCAGAGGTAATGACCCATGTGGGATATCATAGAAGTAATAACGTAAACAATGCCGCCAGAATCCAAGAATCGAACAATACATACATATACATATTTAAATGAGCATGGATTGGCAAACCGACCAGAACAATGAAGTGCTTGAATTGCTTTGTCCAGTGGAAATCCCATGGCCTCGAGTTCCCCAAGTAACTTCTCGTTCACAATAGGTACAGCCATTCCTAGTGCATACAACATATAAACAATGTGAGGATCGAAACTTAAGAATCATCATCTATATCTTAGCAAATCCACCAACAAATCTATATCCAAAAACACAAACAACAGCTCAACAAATGCTTCCTGCTCCAAACAAACTAATGATTTACTGGTCCAAATTTGACCACCAATAAACCAAATTGAAGAATCTTAAAAATCAACCAAATCAACGATTCACGCTCAAATCAAATAACCAAACTAACAAATTATAACCATATACACACCCAACGAACCCTAAAAGGCTAGAATCGCGAGAAGCGTATCATGAATTTGCACTAAAAAGGTGTACCAACCTCGATTTGACTGAATATGAAAATTGAAGAATCCTAAAAATCAACCAAATCAATTATTCACACTCCAATCAAATAACCAGCCAGATTCGAACCAACTACACCCCCAGCGAACCCTAGAACCCACAAATTCCCACAAATGTACAGTGAAATTGCATTAAAAAAAAGTTGTACCGATCTCGATTCTACTGGAAACGAAATTGGGGGAAATGGAATGCGAAATGGCGTATAAAAGGAGAAAGAGGTACCAAAACTTCGAGACCAGCTCTGGGAAGTTCAGAGAAACCCTAGAATCGAAGCATGGTGGAGATTGAATCGGCAATTCCATGGAAGATTCTTCTCCTCCGATTCTGGAGAAAGCAAACCCTAGAGTCCCTTATAGCTTGATTCTCTTCTCCTTCGCGATTCTCCTTCCCGCCACTTTATCTGATTCTTCATATCTGTACCTTTCCCTTGTCTCGCGCCACCATCAACTTTAGTAGGTTATTATTTTTTTTTTATTGGAAAATATATTTTTTATAAAATAAATAATAAAAACTAAATCTAATATTTTTTTAAAAAAATATTTCTTTAAAGAAAAAAATATTAAAAATGAAAAACGGTTTCTAAACATCGTTTTTTATATTTTATAATTTTTTTTTAAAAAAAATTTTAATACTAAAATCAGTTTTTTATTATTAATTTTATAGAATAATATTTTTAAAAAAAATAGTTTTAAGTGATTTTTAATTTTTTAAATACAATGGATATTTTTGCCATTTTTACAAAAATTAGTTGACTTTGACCAAAATCTAAAGGCGTTAGGCTTCTGTGAGAAGTTCTGAAAATATAGGGACATGTCAAGATGTATTAGTCGGCCGAAGGAGATAAGTGAAAATCGCATACACTACAAGGGAGATAAGTGTCATTTTCACTTTAAAAAAACAAACCAATCACTCATTCAATATTAACACGGAGGGACAAAACTCACACCCGAAGATCGAGCATCAGCACATACAGTTTACAACGAACCATAAAATGCAGTCTAAAACGACACCTTATCTCTCTGGAAACACCAGGAACCGGATCGGGACTGGTCACAAACTGTCCACCCACACCCTAACCTGGACAACCATGGACGCAAATCGATAAACATACCGAACGCCAAAACACTAGATAACCAAAGACGCATATCAGAAAAACAATCCGAATACCATAACACTTGAACAAACCAGAAAGAAAAAAAATTGTACCAGCTAACATAAAAAACACCACGCAATCTAAAACGAGACTCGAAATATGCTTAGAGGCAAAGGATTGAGTAAACCTAGCACTAAGTTATTAATTAGTTTAACTGTTGCATAGAAGGCTCTAGGAAGCACCCGCTCTAACACAATTTATTAAAATTTACTTTGAGTTTTTTTTATTATAATTAAACTTCAGCGTAAGAAAAAACCGTAACTAATTCAAGTTTAACATTTCAATATAGGGGAGGACACGGTTCTAAAACGAGTCGAATTCACCTGTTCTCAGTCTCTTAAATCCGAACTTAAAATCACTATATAAGGGGCGGTTCGGTTTTTCGGTTCTACTTGTCAAAAACGTTGATTTTTATATTTTGTTAATTAGTCGATTTATGGTTCGAATTAGACGATTTCAATCTTGATTCATATACAATAACTTTACAAAACAAATTATGAAAAGTTCTAGCGAAAAATGAATAATAAGACTCAATTAATACAACTCAATCGATTTATAAAGTTTATAAATAAAATATCAATAGCAGCTCCAATTGAGATTGCCAAATTTGGATTGTATATCCAGTTTGTCAACTTACTGTAGTAGAGTTGGCATAAATTTAATTATTATCGTATTGAAATAACCAATTAATGAGTGATAATATTGAAGTTATAGTGATTGATATTTGTATTCAAATTTGGTAATTTAGCTTGAAGTTATATGACAATATAACAATTATGATGGAGAAATCATTTTTGCATTTTAGAAACTTGTGTTGGAGTTACATAAATTTTTATGTGGAATCAGTAATGTTTCTTGCCAATTACCAAGTGGTTCTAGATTTCAAGAATCGGAACCGAATCGTCAAACTACAGTCTACAGTCGTTAATTCTCTGGTTCAGTCTCAATTTTGAATCTAAAATGACCACCACTAATTTAAAAGACCGTGAGTCAATTTGTTTAATATTTAATTAGTTGTATTTTAAACAACTTATAATAAAATAAGATGTGCTGAATAAAGTCGATTTGATATTGAGTTGCTCTGTTTAGTATTTAATTACTTGTATATGTTTATTTCATACAAATCTTAATATATTTTCTGGCGAGAATAAGCAAAATCTGATTGAGTTCGAGATCACATCAATCGGAGTCTACCATTGAATTTTCAAATAATCCATGCATGTGAACTTTTGAGCAACATGAGAGAAATTTGATACATTATTTCAAGGGGTGTTTATTTTGGGATGAGAATAGAGTGAATAAAACAATCGAGCCGAAATGTATTTAGAAATCGAGAATTATAAATGATGGTTTGGGTTTGGTTATATATTTTAGTGATTCGATCAATTATAGTCAAATATTGTTTTCATAACCCAAAATCGACGGAGAACATAATTGAATCAAAATATCCACATTTATAGTATAAATTTTGATTTCAAATGTATGTTAACATCTATAGTTTATATTTTAATATGCATGAAAATTTGAATGTGTTTATTTCATGATATTCAATTTGGACAAAAGAAATTGAAGTCAAATCGAGAACTGAATCGAAATGAATAAATTGCATACTTAGTCCAAAAATAAAGTCTGTACGTGTAGTTGAACTCGTAAATAGGCCCAAAACGAAAGGTCGCCATGTCACGTTTCACGCGACGTTTCAGTCTGATTCTAACTAAAGAACCATTTATATATCGTGTCGGTTATAATCAACCCGAATCGCTCATATCTAGTTCATTAATCCATATTGAGATATGGGCTACAAAATTGGGCCGGCAAAGAATTACACAGAACTGGGCACGGCCCATAATGTATGTTTGGATTGCTTCTTTGATTTGGGCTTTATCGTATAGGACAACTCGTGACTTATTTGGGCCCGTTAAGTTCAGTCACTGGGCCCATCTCTGAAGTGGAAAGGCTCTTAGTAGCCCAATACAGATCCGATTTAGGTTGGGCCAAAGCCCATAGTTCATTCCTACCGCTTGATTTGATTCCCATCAACAATTGTTTCATTTATTTTATAAGCGAGCCGTCTCTTGATAAACTCATATATGAAGTCCGGATAATACCAATTTGAAACGTATTACTTATTTATAACACATTATAAGTGTGATGTGCCCATATTGTGAAGATGCGTCGTCGCAAATATTAGGGGATGTATATTTTGAACTCGGAACTGGCCTCAAACCTTGGACAAAATAAAAAACCTGAAAACCGTGAATAAAAAGTTGAGTTATGATTGTAACTTTGATATAATCATTAATTTCGGTCATAGTTCATACACGTTAAAAACCATCGTTAACATTCGATTCATAACTATATACACTCCTATTAAAATTAAATTTTCCAAATTACTTGTTACGTAGTTATTTTTAACACGATTAATATTTTCTGAAAGCCTTAAACTACAGTTCAATAAACTTACACTCAAAAACCCGAATAATACTAACGTGTGACCTATTTAAAACACAATTTAATTCTTCTAAAGAATCAATAAATACTATAGTTTCTTAAAATCGAGATTGAGGTCAAATATCCAAAGTTTTATAAAACTGCATTTAACATTTGAAATGTGTGACTTATTTATAACACATTATAAGTGTGATGTCCATATTGTGAAGATGCGTTGTCGCGAATATTAGGGGATGTATATTTTGAACTCGAAACTGGCCTCAAACCTCGGACCAAAATAAAAAATCCCAAAAACCATGAATAAAAATTTAATTAATGCTTGTAAATTTGATAAAACCATTGATTTCGGTCACGGTACACACGTTAAAAACCATCGTTAACATTCGATCCATAACCATGCACATTCCCATTAAATTTAAAATTTCCAAACTGCTCAATACGTGATCTCTAAGCGATTTACACAACAATTATTTTTTACAATTAAGATTTTTTGAAAGCCCAAAACTACAGTTCGATAAACTTACACTCTCAAAAATCCGAATAATACTAACGTGTGACCAATTTAAAACACAATTTAATTCTTTAAAAAAAAATCAATAAATGGTATGGTTTCTTAAAATCGAGGATGAAGTCAAAGATCCAAAGTTTCACAAAACTACATTTAACATTTATAGTGTTAAAAACACTGTCCGCGGTAAAAAGGTGAATGATAAAAACACTGTCCGCGGTAAAAAAGGTGAATGAACCGAGTCACTGACTCGCTCTCGTGCGCGGTAAAAAAAACAGCGAAGCCCATTTCCACGAGTAACGGGCAATTCGGGTCCAGAGTCAGAGAGCTAAGTGAGTGTGTGCTCTCAGACCCATAAATGTCAGTAAAAATAAAATAAAGAGAAAGGTCAGTGAAAGAGAACAACAAGAGAGAGAGAGAGAGATTGTCGCCGCTTTTTCTCCACACATACCATTGATTCAGAGCACGCATCTCCGGCGGAGAGGGCTTAGTGGGTCTGTTTCTCGTGTATTTATGTATGTTTTGTTTGATCCAATCTCAATCTATTGCGTCTGTAACGGTTGATTTTGTACTGGGTTGAGGACTGGAGTGTTTGTGGTGGTGGAGCTGGTTCTGTGTGGACTATTTCGTCAATGGGTTGCTGTAATGACGAGTAAATGATCGTGTTATTGGATTTTTTTGGTTTGGGTTTTGATTGTTGGGTTCATCGATGCATGTTTTGAGATGGGTTTTTTCTGGGTTTTATCCTATTTGGGTTTCGGTTCTGATTTCTGAGTTTTTTGTGAGGAGATGATGGTTTTGTGAGATGGGTATGGTTGTTTTGATTGGATGGGGTTTTGCTTGAATTTGTGTTAGATTTAGTTTTGTTTGCTGTTTTTATTGATGGTGTTTGGATGTAGCATGAATTGGGATGATTAATTGAGGATGATGGTGTTGGTTATTATTTTGTGATTCCCCATTTTGTGATTTCCCATTTTTAGGTTCTTATTTCTTGAATAAATGGTAAATTTGCTAAACATGGAATGTGATTTGTCATTTTTCTTCAATATCCCCGTGTTGATCCAAATGGTGGCACTATCCATCAATTTCTCGATTCGATTCGATCCAATTCTTATTTTGGGTTATCATTATACATTGTACTTAGTCGTGTTCCATTTTGGCGTTTGTGTGTATCCAGCGTTGTGCACTAGTTATATTGCTCTATATAATTTTTGGGTTCGTGCTCTATGATCCCATTTAGATTTGCTAGCTAAAACACAATGCAGTTGAAGTTACTCAATGATGCTTTATCTCGAGCTCCATTCTTTGTTGATTAATGTCTTGCTTTTGCAAATTCAAAATATGGAAATGATCTACTCTCTATTAGGTTCTTATTTCTTGAATAATTAGTAAATTTGCTAAACATGGAATGTGATTTGTCATTTTTCTTCGATCTCTTCGTGTTGATCCGAATGGTGGCACTAGTCTTTCATTCTCGATTTGATCCAATGCTCATTTTGGGTTATCATTGTACATTGTACGTAATTGTGTTCCATTTTGGCGTTTGTGTGTATCCGGCGTTGTAGATTACTTGTTATATTACTCTATTTATTTTTTTGGTTAGTGTTCTATGATCCCATATATATTTGCTAGCTAAAACACAATGCAGTTGAAATTTCTCAACGATGCTTTATCTCGAGCTCCATTTTTTGTTGATTCGTGTTTTGCTTTTGCAAATTTGACATTGGTTTCTACATTTCTAATCTTGCTGTTTTCAATTGTGTAATGATAATAGTGAGCTGTGGGATTGGCAAGGCTGTGTTTATAGTCTCCAAAAGGATTTAATTACCGGTAAGCTCTTCGCACTGTTCTTAGTTTATAGTTTGTTGTTTATGAATTTTTGTATCGTAATTTGAGCAGAAATGCCTGACTGTCTATGGAACGAAGTGGCTCAGATTGAAGAAGACATGTCCTCCATGTTTAATGAAACAACAACCCCGGTCAAGGCTTGTGAGGATTTGGCTTACCATGTTAGCCACAATGGTACGATTTGTTTTTTGTCCCCCACATCAATTGCCATATTCATGCTGTATTTGCAAGGCAATTCTATAGTGCCGACGGTTTTCGGATGTATTTCTTTTTATTTTTCATTGAAGGATATATCTCTTAATACGATAGTTATACGACAAGTGGATCTTTTTATTGGATAACCCCGTCCTTTCGCCCAAGGTTTTAGTTTTTTTCACTGCAGGACCCTCGTTGACTTCCGTTTCACTATTGATTAAATATTTTTTTTCCAAAATTCATATTTTTAATTTTAAAGAATGGATTTCAGAGATGAGGAACAAAGAACATGAAGATCGGACTATTGATTAAATATTTTTTTTCCAAAATTCATATTTTTAATTTTAAAGAATGGATTTCAGAGACGAGGAACAAAGAACATGAAGATCGGAGAGAGACAAGTTCTCAAGTCAAGAGGCGCCGTATGCTACAGTTCAACGCCGAAGCAATAGGTTCCCCTAATTGCAGCGAGGACATGTCATCTGTATTTCTAAAATCAAATGTTAGTTCTCGGTAACTCGTGTCTTGTCTTTGTTTTCATGTTTACATTCATTTGGCTCGTCTGTGGTATATGCATCATGCTCTTTGGTCATGTTTAACCGGATTTTTCCCTTATACTTCTTTCGCATGTAGGAGAGGCTGAGTTTTGATGAAGAAATGTCACAGTGGGTTTCCGGGTTTTCAGGTTAGTCTCTTGCAAAATTATGTTATGATACAAACATATGTACATGAACATTTTTACATCGGATGTTCTATTCATAATGTGCTATGTATTTCAAGATGCCTCAGCTTCCAATCACGACATCGTGGATCCGTCATCTGACAGGTGGCTTGCCGAATGCCTGAATGACACCGATATGACCTACAGCCCTGATGATATGTATGCTTCCCTTTAGCCATACCATTTTAGTTCGAAAACCCATTTCTCCACTATCTGATTGCTATTATACGTGAATTTCAGGAATTTCTCTGGGGACAATGACGTTCAAATCGATATTAGTGGTACTAACAACATTGTTAATTTAATATCCCGCCTTCTGTTTCTTCTATACTTTTCTTCTGTGCCCTGTCTTAAAATTGTTATCGGGTTCACTGTTCTAGAGTTTTGCCCGCCTCAGCATGAAGTAAATCCCGTTCAACAGCATGTCAGTCGACTTCCTAAAAATGTTATTTTTAGAGGTACGTTTCCGCTAATGACCTACTCTCTATTGTTGTCGTGGGTCATTCAAAATATGTAAATTTGAGTGTTTCAACCATTTTTTATGAGTAGGAAGGAAGTCTTATATACGACCTCCTACAAAGTTAGCTTCGTCAATTGCCTATCCATTTGCCTTCATCAAACCTTGTGGCATCCACGGAGACGTTACCCTCAAGGACATTAACCAGCGGATCCGCACTCCGCCACCATCAAAGTCAAAGCAAAACGACGAAGATCTGACTGCTTCTTACCCCACCTCGGCTTTTTCCGGGAAGCCCGTCGTTGGGAAAACTAAAATCCGGACGGAAGGAGGAAAAGGCAGCATCACCATCATGCGAACCAAAGGCTAATTGGTATTTTTCCCGACCCTTCTCCTCTTTTCGGCTGTTTTATCATCTAGTTTCGTTGATTTTGAGGTGGTTTTCGTATAGAACTTGATACTTTGTTGTAGCCGTTTGTGAAATTCATGAGTCACATGAGAGCGGTTATGTTATTCTATAGGTGTGAAATAGGCTGTTGTTCTATACATGGCGACCTTGAGAGTCGATGTAGTAACGAGAACCTTGATTTCTGGAGAGATACTCTTGTTTTCTTTTTGGCTTGTCAAAAACGTTCACAATGTTTCATCAAGAAAACTCTTAATGTGTGAACCATGTGTTTCGTGCTGGTTCAATGTGTTCCCGTCTTGCTATTTTGATACACTTGCAGTGTCGTGTTATGGGTTTTGAAACACGAAGTGCATTGCCTCTCTCTCTCTCTCTCTCTCTCTCTCTCTCTCTCTCTCTCTCTCTCTCTCTGATGTTTCGAAACATCCACATTGTAGAGTATTTATTTTCTCTTATTGCCTTTCGCTTGCAGCTCGAAACATCTACAATGTAGAGTGCATTTTTTACATTGCATTTCTCTTATAGCTCGAACGTCTACATTGTGTATAGTGCATTATTTCACATTGCATTTCTCTTGCAGCTCGAAACATCTACATTCTAGTGTATTTAGTTTCGCGAGCTGCCTTTTTTGTTGATTGAAATGTCTACATTGTGTAGAGTGCATTTTCGCGCATTGCCTTTCGCCCGGAACATCTACATTTTCGCTAGAAACATCTGTGTTGTAGAGTGCATTTTCTGGATGAGTTCCATTAGCAAAGCACTAGAATTTTTACTTTGGATCTCAGTTTATTAGTTTATTGTTGCTCGTGATACTTTTTTCTTAGTTAAGGTTTAGTACTATGAATCGGAACGACACGAAAATATCAATGTTGTCGTGATGGAAGTATTGAATCGTAATGTTGTAAAAATTGTTAGGCGCTTCAATAAAAAAAGACCTTCTATGGATTGATCTAAAAATAATTCGGATTAAGAAATTAATCAAACAAGTTGGAGATTTTTATAACATTGATTAGTAGTTAGTATCGATGAAGAACAAAAGACTATAATAAGGTTAACAACACTCCATCTATCGATGTGACTATCGTATAGATGAGAATCTCGCATCAATAAGTTACTCGTTTTTCGGATTATTTAAACAAATTGTTCCAACATGTGAGTAAATTTTGATAAGTCGACTCATGAGTCTGCCAATCTTATAAAAGATCACGTTTAAACTTTAAACTCGAGTATTCTTTTTGAAGAAAACCCATAAGTATGAAAAAAGCACAAGCCTCACGCTGATAACAAGGATAGTCGGTGGGACAGTTCCTGCACCCGCCTTGTGAACCTTTTACAACACACACCTAACAAAACACTCCTAATAGTCGTGTGACACAAATCGATTCCCCACATTAGAATAATGGAAATATGTTAAGTGAGAAAATTACAATTTTATGGGGGTCACGTTGAGAATTTTTTTTTCAAGAGATGTCACGTGAGATTTGGCATAATTTAGGGGATAGTTTATGAGATTATCCCTAATTAAAACTAGGACTGTAAATGAGCCGAGTTTTAACAAAGTGCTAAAGCTCGGTTCACTAAATATTTTATTATGATTCGTTATTAATTGAGTTTGAGCTCAAGATTGTGTTAGGATTACACATGTGAGTTTAGGTCGCACATCGTAATTGTACGGGATATAAATAGAATTTATATATACACTAAACCTAATTAGTCTTTTGGATCGGATATGAGCTTTAATGTATATGTGGATTTTCCTTGTAATGTGTTTCTTCTTTGTAAGACTCGGTTCTACCCAACAGATTGAGCTCATTTGATAAAAGAGCTGAGCTCGAGTCTGACCTCTTAAGGCTCAATAAAATTTGCGAGCCGACTCGTTTAATATTTAGTCAATTAAATATTTTTATTAAACTATTTACAGTGAAATTAAACAAGACGAATTGAGTCGAGGCAATCTCCAGCTGACTTGTCTAGTGTTCAATGAATTATTATATATTTCTGTTTAAAATAAATATTTTTATTGAAAATTAAGCGAACTGAATTAAGCTGAGATCGAGCATATTTTGTTTATTTTATTTTATTTTCAAACTAAATTCGAGTTTAATTGTATAATCTCGTTTGATCTCGAGTCGAGTTTGAATCAAAACTTTTTTTACGACACAAGTGCTATCAAATCAAGGCTCGATTCAACTCACTTATGTCATTGAATAAAATTAAAACTTTTGTTAAATATCAAAAATACTTTGCACAATCACTTAATCCACAATGCTTTCAATAGTAATAATAAAATAAATAACACGTGTAGCACGCCACGTGTCGTTATTCCCAAAAGGTAGCGCCCGGACACGACAACGGTAAATAACTGTCCACATAATCAGCAATTAGATATTTAACAAACCTCTAATTTAAAATACATTTTTATCTTTTCATTTCCGAGTCTTCAACAACACGCACAGTCCACAGAGAAGCTTCTTCTTCGATTCGACTCTCCGATGGAAAATCCAAAACCCTAACCCTCTCCAATGGCTTCTTCTTCATCATCATCACCGTCGCAGTCTCCGATCTCCGTGCTCGTCTTCGTCACTTTTCTGGTTCAGCTCGCCGGTGCTCGCGGCACGATTCCGACCACCGTGGACGGACCTTTCGATCCCGTGACAGTCCCGTTCGACGCCTCTCTCCGCGGCGTCGCCTCCGTCGACTTGCCGGAAACCGACCCCAGGGTTCGCCGCCGTGTTCGCGGCTTCGAGCCGGAGCAGGTTTCGCTCTCGCTCTCCTTCGGTTTCGATTCGGTCTGGATTTCATGGATCACAGGTTCGGTTTCGATTGTGTTTTCGTTTTCTGCTTCGTGTTGCTGTTTGCTTTTTTTTTCGCGCGAGCGATTGGATGAGAAATTTTGAGGTTGGTGGTTTGATTTTGTGTATGTAGATCATGATTTGCTGTTTGATATGGTATTATACTTCTATTGGCCTGTTCTTGGTGTAGTAGAGAGGGAAGATAATTGAAATTAGATGTAGGAAAAAGAGAGATGGGAAGAGAAAATGAGTAGGCCATATATGGTTTTGTTTTGCAGCTCATATACTGTTATTTTTGTAGTTTTAGTTCTTAATTATGATTTTCAGTGATGTTTATCAATTATCCTTAGTGTAAGTGCTTCCTAGCATTTCAAATCATTCTAATTATAAAATTAATCTTGAGCTTCAACATTTACTAATTTTAGCATTTTGATTTCTTGACATCATATGATTTTTTTGAGGGGAGGATGATTATAATTTTAAGAGTGAATATCAATTTTGGGTTGATTCAGAACCATTAGAAATCATAATTGAATGTTAAAATTGAAAAAACTACCAGGAGGAGCAAAATCATTGCATCAATTTTTGTTTGTTAAGCTTTAGTTTTCACGTGATCCATCAAATTTTCTGATCAGTGAACAAAATATGTCTTGGAGATAGTATTGATTGTGGAAAACAGCTTTCATTCATGTTAAGTTTTGTTGTCAGAGTGCAAACCTGCAAGGCTGTGTTGAAAATGTCTGGTTGTTGTCGTATAAGTTGTATAATTTTGATATGATCCATTTCCTTGGGAATAATTGAGTTGCTCTTGGAGTTTGTAGGAGAATTCCAGGTTGGTCACAACATAAAGCCATTAGACCCGAAATCTGTGTCAAGTGTTGTTCGCTATGGGAAACTAAGATATCCATTAAGTCGTGAAGCGAGAGGATATTCTCTGGTTTACAATCAGCTTAATCCTTTTGAAGGCCTTCAGAACTATACTTCAGGAATCATCCACCATGTTCGTCTCACAGGTACCTTCATGTTTTCCTCCCAGGTAATTCACTTAATGGGTCATCACTTACAATTTTGAACACTGGTGTATAAGTTAGTTATGGATCATTCACTCACGAATAAGTATGGGGATCTACTGAGTAGAATTCTCACTTACTTTGGATCTCGGAAGTAGCCATTACTATTAGAGTCCCACACTCAAAGAGTGTGAACCAAAAAACCATTTTAACTAACAAGTTTGGGCATCTACCTAACACTCACGTATATTGTCTGTAGTTTTGGCAAGATTGCACACGTATGATATGACATTCATATATGTAGCCTTTCCAAGCACTCTGTATTGTAGTATGAATAAGTTAGTCCTTTTGTAGGGCTGAAACCCAACACAAAGTACTACTATCGATGCGGAGATCCCTCAATACAAGCCATGAGTAAAATTTACTCTTTTAAGACTATGCCAGTTTCTGGCCCACATAGCTACCCAAACAGAATAGCCATTGTGGGAGATCTTGGTCTTACGTACAATACAACTACCACTATCAGCCACATCATTAGTAATAAGCCCGATCTTCTGTTATTGGTCGGTGATGTCTCATACGCAAACCTATACCTCACAAATGGAACTGGCTCTGACTGCTATTCTTGCTCATTTCCACAAACTCCCATCCACGAGACATATCAACCTCGTTGGGACTACTGGGGAAGGTAAAATTATTACAATTCTTCCCGTTGGATTTCTGTTTTGGTAAAAGCATCTTTGTTTTACCGTTGTCTCCTGACAGGTTTATGCAGAAGTTAGTTTCAAAAGTTCCTATGATGGTGATAGAGGGAGACCATGAAATTGAAGAACAAGCTGAAAACAAGGTGTTTGCAGCTTATAGTTCTCGGTTTGCATTTCCATCTCAGGAAAGTGGATCGTCATCAACATTCTATTACTCCTTCAATGCAGGGGGCATACACTTTATTATGCTCGGAGCCTACATTGCCTATAACGAATCTAGTGAGATATTGTTCTTTTGGAATACACCTTATTGTCCTCAGTGAGTCAGTGTCATATACATGTTATAAGCTACATATCTCTTGTTTCATTACTAGTCATGAAAGCGATTCGAGTTAGTATATTTTGTTTTTGATTTGAGTAATAACTAAAAGCATTTTATCTGTCTTTGCTTTGTTTTACCTTTATAGGTGATCAATACAAGTGGCTTGAGAGTGATCTGGCTAATGTTGACAGAACCATAACTCCATGGCTCGTAGCCTCCTGTCACCCACCTTGGTACAGCTCCTATGAAGTTCATTACAGGGAGGCAGAGTGTATGAGAGTGGCAATGGAAAATTTACTATACTCTTATGGCGTTGACATAGTATTCAATGGACATGTAAGTCATGTCTCTTACATTTTTAAACTTATTAGCTATATCCATGATTTGGTTCTCTTAGCTTTGTTCATAAAGAAAACAACTTATACTGCTCTGGTAAGTAGAGTGGGTACTTCCAAGCTGTCATCTAAAAAACATTAGGCGCTAGTCGGGATTAATTGGGTTAACTGGTCTAATCGGACTAGTCGGAGTTTTTAGAACACTCCTTCCAACCCGGGTAGGGATGGATACTTCTACACTACATGGAAAGATTGCATGTCAATTATAAAAAAAGAGATGTTCCATTTAAAATGGATTACTAATCACCACCAAAATACTAAGGCTTTGCGCAATGCAGTAAAGATTTTATTATTTTATGTCGTAGGCTTCTGAAATATATTTGTACTATCTGACTCTCATCTCGTCGTCTAAATGGAGGAGTTGAGTTCATCCAGTTTAGCAGTGTCAAATGCACTGCATTTTTATTCTGACTACATGAAAAATATAATGTACCAGGTTCATGCTTATGAGAGGTCGAATCGAGTTTATAATTACACATTAGATCCATGTGGGCCTATATATATCACAGTTGGTGATGGAGGAAACCGAGAAAATATGGCAGTTGGATATGCCGATCAACCTGGCCACTGCCCTCGGGCTGAATCTACTCCTGATGAGTACATAGGAGGCCTTTGTGCAGCAAACTTCACAACTGGTCCAGCAGCTGGTCAGTTTTGCTGGGATCAGCAGCCTGATTACAGTGCTCTGAGAGAAAGTAGCTTCGGTCATGGTATATTAGAGGTACATATACATTCTATGTCTCCATGTATTCGAAACATTAGATATTTTGATATTGGAATAGTTGCACGTGTATACACTTTTAAGTAGGTCTGATTTGCACTTAACTATATCTAACAATCATTTGTGACTGTTCAATCACTTAACTTCCTTTTTGTAGCAGTATGGTCGATATTCTTTTGAAATGATCAAAATAATCCTCACTTTACCTCCTCATACCTCTTCTCCTTCATCCTCACTCCACCTCACCCTCTTTCTGCAATTTAGATCTAGAACCCACTCGAGTTTTAGCAAAACCTAGGCCGAGTCGGAGGGTATGGTGCACTATTGCATCCCTGATTTGGCGGTCTCAACTCGATTCTTTACTGAATTAGAGGTGGGTTTTTCTGGTCAAAGAAATCGAAGATGGTGGTGGTTTTAGAGTTGTAGTGACATAATTTTGAAAATCTGATAGCTAATAGAAGTTGAAGAATGTGCAACAAATTTAAAGTCATGTGATTGGAAAGTGACAGATGGTAAATATATGTAACTAAATGCAAGCCACTACTATCTCTTTAATATTTTTCTTTCAGTTGGGATTTATACAATCTTATTATGCTATTAAATAAAAAAATGCACATATACACATAAAAATGCACTGAGTGAGTAATTTTTGGTTTGATAATCATGTTTCCATGTGAACTGCAGGTAAAGAATGCGAGTTGGGCGCTATGGACATGGTACCGTAACCAGGACACTCACAATGAAGTAGGGGACCAAATCTACATAGTCAGGGAACCCCACAAGTGCCCCGTTCGTCCCAAGGCGCCTAATCTCTTGGTCCGCAACCAGATAAGTAAATCGAGCAACACCCTCTATCCTTCTTATTAATGAAACATCGTTTTCTATGGAGATTTTGAAAAGAAAAAAATAGCGTGTCCACATTTTCTAAGTTTCATCACACATTCCTTATCCACACCCCTAGCTGCATTAGGCAAAACAGCGAATCACACAGAAAAAGAACAAGAAAAAACGTAGAATGTCATGTACATACACCAGGGATAGGGCCCGAGGTCCTCGCCTTTCCCGATTAATAGAAGTCGAGATAGGGTAGCTGTAGAATTTGTCTCCTCTGGTTTGTTGAGTGTGTGTGTGGAGGACAAGTCACATGGTTTCTGGTTGAGAATTGATGCTGAGCCTGCCCTACTTCATTTATGTCTTCAACACACAAGATGGCTTCATCATCATGAGTCAAGTATGCATATATATATATATATATATATATATATATATATATATATACTGTATCATCAATGAATTGAATTGTCTTCTCTTTTTTTTTTTGCTCCTCTGTTCAAAGCAAAATTTAATGCCTGGATGTGTGGTGTGTGGAGTGTAGATTCTGGTATTAATTTGCTCACACCCTCTGTGCTTTGTTGGTTTGGTTTTGAATTAAATTTGTGGATCTGTTGTCACTTGCATTTGCTGAATTTTTTATTACAAAGGATTGGGATTTGGTGGCATTAGTTTATCAGCTATCAATTTGTTCTGTTTTAATCATCTATCCAAATTATTCTGATCTAATCATTGGGTACATTTGGGTTTTATTTTGTTTTAAGCTGTCCTTTTAACTATCCAATTTGTTTCAATCAAGTCCACATATTTGGTTGTCGTATCTTCGTGAGTAAATATTGGGTAGAGTTATAATCAATTTAAGGTTTAATGAGTCGTTTAAGCTCGATTCATTCGAGTTTGCTATAATTGCGCTCGGGGAGGCTCGTTTAGTATTAAATTAATTTAATATGATTTAATTATTTTGAATGAGTATTTAGCCAAATTTTGTATTGTCTTCTTCTAATTAAGCTCGTTAGATTCTCAGTTGAACTCAAATTGAGCAATATATGGGCTCAATTCAGCTCACTAATTTAATGAATTATTACAAGATCCAATGTCAACTTAGGTCACTTGTTTAGAAGTAGATGTAGATAGGATTTTTTTTTAAAGCACACCAAATATTCATTGATATCACAAAAGCAAGAAAGAGCTTTACACTTGAAAGTCGAGCGTCGGACAAACCGATAATGAAAACTAACAACAACAAAAAATAAAGTTGGATAAAGTTGGATAAATCGACAATCGCTAAACTAAGATGTAGATAGGAGTTAATTTCATATTAATCTAGAATACTATATCAAGTTTGTATTTATTGTTATTTATGCTGTAAAAACAATCAATTTACCAGGAATATTGCTGGTGGTGTCTTCTACTCCATCATTGCAAAATTTGAGTGAAAAGTGAAAATCTATGACTTGTAATAGCAAACAATCAAAGCAAAGCTAGTATGTAATGGAGCCACATTCATGTACCTTGGACAGTTAATATAATCCATGTGATTGCCTTAATCTTCTCAATCACATCAGCTCACGAAACTGAAAGTGATATTTTGGAACATATGAACCCATTTTTGTACCAATGAGATAGATATTTAGGGAAGAGAGAATGTTGGGTGTAGATTGTAATAAAACATAGTTTTAGGGACTGTATTAGAAATAAACAGAACTTACCCAGAACATCATCGATTGCAGTACAGAGTAATTTCTTGGTTCGTGATTTGATCTGTGTTTCATTGAAGAAGAAATTGAAAATAAAATAATTATAATTAAAAGATGTCAAGAATTTCAGAGATTTGGGCGTTGCAGAGAGGGCAATTTCCTCTCTGGAGAAACAGCTCTCTGGAACATGCTCTACAGAAGGTGTGACCGCAGGGGATAAAGGCCGCGCCCCTATGCCTTATCATGCACACGCAGCACTTCTGCTCCGCCGGCGCCGTCGCCGGAGCCTCCAGTCCAGCTTCTTCTTCCTCCTCGTCGGCTCCGACCTCGTACCTCGACGCCCCGACCTGCCTCTCCGTCGACTCCTCCAGAAGCTCCATCAGCGACATCCTCACCGGCTGCTCCCCGTCGCCCTCCGCCGCCGGCGCCGCCTCTGCCTCCCTCTCGTCACTCAGCGCCGCCGCCAGCCGCTGCGACCTCCCCGCCGCGGCCGGGTCCATCAGCATGTGGTCCCCCAGGCGCATCGCCGACCCGCGGCGCGTGACGGGAACGCCCCCGTCGGCCGAACCGGATTCGCCGGGAATCGGAGTCGCCGGCCGGCGATTCGAGCCGGTCCGGTCGGTCTGGTATCCGAAGATGACGTCAGCTGGACCGGGATCGCCGGGAGTCGAAGTCACCGGCCGGCGATTCGATCCGATCGAGCCGTTCCGTGAGCCGGCGCTGACGTCAGCAGGACCGGGCTCGCCGGAGGTCCAGGTCACCGACCAGCGATTCGATCCGATCGTGTTGTTCCGGGAGCCAGCGCCGACGTCAGCAGGACCGGACTCGCCGGAGGTCGAGGTCACCGACCGGCGGTTCAATCCGGTTCGGCTATTCTGGGAGCCGACGCTGACGTCATCAGGACCGGGCTCGCCGGAAGTAGAAGTCACCGGCTGGCGATTCGAGCCATTGCTCTGTCGGTGGAGGCCGACGTCGGGCGAGTTCAAAACGGCGCCGTTTCGCCTGAGCCCGAGCCGGTCCTTGATGGCCCTCCAGGTCCTCCTCTCCTTCTCCATCTGGCTGTTCCTGTCACGGTCACGGTCCCTCCGGCGCGTAGTGACGTCATGGCTCGGCTCCGGCGCTCCGATGACGTCGAGGAGCGTACGGCCGATCCGAGCCTGAGCTCGCTTCTCGCTCAGTATGATATCGTTCAGGGTCAACCCGGCGAGTGAGTTCAGCGAGTCGACTCGCCTCCGGTTCTCGTCCTCCTCTCGTATCCTCAAGAAGTCGCCGAGATTGAACGAGTCCAGCGCCGACATTTTCACCTGAACCAAAAACCCCCCAATTCATCAACAAAACCAGAACAGCCCCGAAAGAAAATAAAATCGCAGGAAAATTTTCAAAATTCAAAACTCAAAAGTTTCGGCAGTGGTTGAAGAATTCTTAGAAACTTCATTTCATCATTGGGTCCAGAGAATACAATACTATACAATATTAGTATTAATTTAATTTAAAATCAAATTTTCTCGGGAAAAAACAAAGTTGGTTTTCTCAGATCTGAGAGGATCGAAATGAACAGTGCGAAAAAGGGGATGAAGAAACATTGGATACCTTATCGATTTCTTCACTCCAGAAGAGAACAAAGAAGGGGAAGAGATAAAACAGATCTGAAACCACGAAGATGATGAAGATTTATTGATTGACTGAGCTTTGAATATTTCTTGAGATTGAGGAAAAAAAAATAAGAGTGTTTTGCTCTGAAACGAAACGAAACTCTCTTCTGTGTGACAGAGAAGATGAGAGTCTTTGTGGGGACTTTATTGGATTCTCTATGATGCGGGGTTCTGTGATTTTACCAAACTGCCCTTCCCTCAAATCTCCTTTCCTATGAATATGATTGTAAAGTAAATAGTCAAAGTTTTTTAATGAACAGCTCGTATTTGATTTGTTATGTTATTTAGTTTTGTTGACGATTTCTTTCGGTTATGAATTTGTGATTCGCTCCTTCAAATAAGGTACGAATTGATTCCAATTGATTTATTTTTATTTGTTTCTATTTCTTGCATATATACATATACATGTAATCCGCATGAGTAAAATATCAAGTCGAATATTATCTTTTTCTCTGTTTACAAATTCAAACATGTTATACTTGAGATTTAGTTTGTTTAATGAATGAGACGAGCTCGAGTCTAGTTTCTTAACTCTCTTGATAAATTCGTGACCTGGTTTTTTTAGTATTTATTCAAATACAAAATTTTGTCAATATATATTTTTAAAGATAATTGGGTTGAGTATTACTTAATTAAGCACATTTTGCATATACGTACACCTAACATTTTTTATCTTGTGTAATTTTGTATCGTCCATAAGCAAGTTAATAGCTCCATCTCTGATTAGTTTACTGCTTATACGATATAGAATCAATGGGAGAAAGCGAATTTTTAAGAGTTTAGAAAGTTATTGTGTTGGTGTACTGATGTGCGTAAATATTGATTTTAAGATTCGCGGCAAGTTAAAACCATTTTAGGCCTACTTATATGCAACACTTGTTTCGTTGGATGTACCTAGTAGCAGTTATCCTTGTTTTTTTAAAACTTTCAATAAATATTTTACAATAATAAAGTTAGACGAATTGAATCAATCCCAACCAATTTCATTTAATATTTGATAAGTTACATATTTGTTAATAAATATTTGTATTAAAAATTAAGCAATTGGGAAAAATTCAAGCTTGCTTAACTATATATTTTTAAATAAAACGCTAGCTTCCTTGCATAAAATTTTTAAATTATAAGTCAAACACTTTTTACAAGTTAAATTTTGAACAATTGAGACTCGATTCGGATAATTCACGCCGATAACTCACTCGTTGAGGTCAAATGTTAGTTATGGAACACTTTATATAATACCCATCATTGATGTTTGTTAGACCTAAGATTCTCTCCTATTATGTTACTCCATTTATTAGCAAAGACATGGATGAAACCTTGGGACCATGACCACTACTTTAATCAACAAACACTTGAAAACAATGCTTTATGTGTTAGTTGTTCAACTAATTGGTTCCACATAGGTCCTAATTTCATTTTTTGAGTACCTAATTTAGATGGTATTGGTGAACGTTCAAATATGTTTGAATTTTATGTCAAATGGCATCTTGCATATTATTCTAATTTAAAATAAATATTATATTGATAACTCAACAAATAAGTTGTTTGGATTGATTTATTATTGAATATAAATTCCAAGAAAGTGCATGAAAAATGTTTAATCGACACATAACTCCATATTTTTATAGAGTGAATGTGAGTTCATTGTTAAGCTTTTTCTAGTGTCGTAGAAATCGGTAAGTGCCAGTCAGTCGGACATAGCCTATGAGGGCCTAGGCGGGAGTCTAGGCGAACACTAGGCAGCGACTAGACGGATTTCTATTTTTTAATTTCTATTAAATAAATAATATAATTATTTAATATAAATATATATTATGCTATATAGAAGTAATAAAAATATTTAAGATACAAAAATATTTCAAATTCATATTTTAATGTTCAATTACAAAGTCACACTCTAAAATTATTACAACAAAACTAATATTTATATTACAAAAACTTAAAAGTATACATGAACTTAAGAAATTTCTTAAATATTTTGTGTTTAATTAAAAACAGAGTTTATTTCGTCCCAACCCGGCTCTGAACTGGCCCTAACAGGCCTTAAACCAGTCTAAATCGGATCAGTGCATGAAAACGATTGAACAAGCCTAAATCAAATCGGCGGGCATGATTTTGGTGCCTAGTTAGGGCCTAGGCGGCCGCCTGAACCGACTTTTACAACATTGACTTTTTCCAGCGTGACGCAATATAAGAGTGTAATTTAATTAATATATTATCAATAAAATATCATGTAGATTATAAGTTGGAGAATAATAAATTAGATATTTCATCTTATAATTCTCAATTTGTCATATATATATATATGGGATAATTAGTGTTCTAAATATTTCCTCTAATTTAATTGATTGTCAATTAATCTTTAACTGATTTAGAATTATTATTATAAATCACTTTCATTTGATCTTGACCGTTTCCTTCAAATTTGTTCTTTGACTATATATTAGTCAATCCGTAAAAGGACTCCAAAACTAGCAAAGGGAACACAATAATTATTTTATATTAATTATGGGAAACTCCATTTATTGAGTTAGTACTGTTGATGTGAAAGCTCACCTTTCACCTAAACTTGGACTCCACTTCATGTTGTACTTGACAATCAAAATAAACTCTAATTAAAACAAAATTAAATTAGAATTAACATTAGTGGGCAGACTCATGCAAGCATAACGAATTAGAGGACTCGACTTGCTTAAGATTCAATACGTTACTTGAGTGTCTTATTGTGATCGGTAATGGAAGGAAACGGAGGGTCCCTGGTGTGGATGAGCTGACCTGGTTAAACCTAATGAGCTGGGAGAATTTGAATTTCGCGATACTCATATTAATCGAGAAAGATGGTTTAAGGCGTTATGCAACAAGATCACGGGGTTTCTCCATCCGTATGAGTTGGAGGTCGTGGCTCTGCATGAAACTATCTGGTTCAAGTCGATTGGTCTCCGAGATTATCATGAGTGTTTGTGTAAAACACTCTGCATCAAGATCACGGAGTTTCTTCATCCGTATGAGTTAGAGGTCGTGGTTCTACATGATGTTAGACAGTGTCGCGTACGGTGTTGCATACTACCCACTATCGGAACAATTTTGAAGGAATCATTAGCGAACAGTGTTGCGTACTACCCACTATCGGAACATGTGTTCTTTGTTTTGCTTGTAATCAAATAGCTCACGAATTGGTCATGTTTGGTTTAACTAACAATAACTGAGATTATGGTGAGGAGATATATCCCACCAAGTGTAACTTCAGCTGTCCAACTTGCTATCGGGTTTATTACTATTTAATTAATAAAACTCACTTTTACCTTCCAACATAATAATAATAATAATAATAATAATAAATACGTGATTAATCTATTGTTTTCAACCCCTATTTGATTGAATACATTTAAAAATACTTTAAATAAATCACAATGTTTATTTGACCTAGATAGGAAATGCGTGTGAAAATATTGTAACTTTCATTAAGTTTACGTATTTTTATCTCTGATTTGATTTTGAATAATCATTATTAAATTACGAGTACAAGATAATCAATATAATTTGTTGACTGCATTATAAATTCATGATTTACTCTCTTAAACATGCCACACATTGATTTAGTTGGTTCTATTATATGTTTTATTTGATTTGAAACAAACCAAAGAACATGAAATGTTTTTTTTGATGAAGGGTAAAATTGTATTATTTTTTTTAATATTGTAAAATTGTATTATTTTTTAAAGAATATTTGCAGGTGTTATAAATTGGCATGATTTCAGTCCATACCAATTTGCATTTGAAAACAAACAAATATAATAGAATTATTTGTTTGTGGAAGATTCATTTAAGAGTCATCTAATTCTTATGTTTGGTTTTAGCAATGTTTATGGAAAGAGATATGGCTGGGGTTATTCATGGTTGGATAATCGAACCGAACTGATCATAACCAAACCGACCGGTTCGGTTATGAAACATTCATAACTGAAAATCGAGCCGATGGGTGGTCGGTTCGGTTTGGTTATAACCGAATAACCAATCGGTTATGGTCGGTCGGTTGGTCGGTTCGGTTGATGGGTGGTCGGTTCGGTCCAATGTTTATATGTATAATATAATATGTATTATAAGACATAAACATATGTGTGATGCAGTGGTAGAGGCTTTGTTGTCTTGTTCTAGTCTAGACTTAGGTTCAAATTACATTAGAAACACTTTATTTTTTAGAGGTTCGGTTACCGATCCCCTCGATTTCGGTTCGGTTCGGGTCAGTTTTCACTGTTCCCGATTATTTCAACACCCCTATCATATGGCTATTACTATATTAGCATTTTAATATATGACCAATAAGTACTCAACCAACTTAGGCTTGTGTATTTTTTGAGTGGAAATTACAATTTGCTACATTTGCTACTCTTGTTTAAATTGAGTAACAGTGTGTTACTATTATATTTAAGTGATGATGCATTCATGAGCTTTCATTTTGGTAGAGTGACATTTAAAATGGACGAAAATAAATAAATAAATTATAAAAAGCTACATGAGGAGCATATGACTTATAATTTATTTGAAAGGACAAGAATACCCTTAAATAATTAATAATTAATAAAAAAACTTTGGTTGTCAAGTCGTCAGCGTGCATCTTCGATGTCTTTGTGAGTTCTACTTAATCGAACAAAAAACACGATTTAGACACGTGGCTCATTTTGAGTAATATATTCATATTATTTCGGCCTAAAAATTGGTCCAACAAAATCTAGTCAAATAACAAGTTAAAGTCGTCTTAAAATGTCATAATTTCATGAAAATCAGTTTAAAGAAAATCTAACAAAAAACTGATAAGTCAAAACTGGCTCGCACGCATTCAACCTTCTCGGTAAGTTGTAGCAACGATCTAGTGGGTTTTGTGCGATTGAGCCTTGTCGGGGTGACTCTGGCCAGTTTCTGCTCGTCAGAGCTCTCGGCGGCAACCATGGCCTCTTCGGTGATGGTTGGTCTCCCTTGGACTAGTCCTTTCTAATTTGGGCTGGTCTTCCAAACTAAACTGGGTTGGCTCAACTGTTTCGTTCCATAACCGGCTCTCTCCGTCTTTTAATGGATTCTCTAGTCCAGGTCTTTAGGTGCCGAGCTTCCCGGGTCGCCTTGAGGTGAATCTATTTTGGAGTCTCGTAGAGTTAGCTGTGCTACTTCGGGATCCCTTGGGATCAAGGCTTTGTTGCGTGCGATGACTCTGCCCTCACCGGTAACCAACAAAGTAACACCCATGATAACTAATATTGTATGAATCAGACTTGGAGCTCCGTGGTGCTGAAAATTGATTTCTCAACGCAGTTCGAGGAGGATGAGAGATAGTGGTAGTCGATTTGCTCTATTTGCGTACCTGTGCAGACCTCTAGAAGGATTAGTGTGAGTGATGGCGGGGAGTTAAGGTGGGTTTTTTTTTAGAATAGTTTGTGTCTGACATAGGTCTATGGTTTTCTATGTCAGAGCTGAGTAGACGGTCTGTGGCCGGGTTGGTTCATGGTCTTTTCAAAGAGAAATAGTGTCTTGGGCTGTCTTCTACAATTTTACTGTTTCGTTATAAACCGTACGCGGGTGATGCTCGATATTCAGATGTATATTTTTTTCTCTCCCGTATTAATTTCGAATGAAGTGTTTGCTTTAAAAAAAAACTTTTAATTTTCAAAGTAAATCACATAACCCGATCTTCACGTACCCATGCTATGGGCTTGAGACTCAATCTGACAATTTCACCCAACAAGTAACAACCCAATAAGGCCCATTATCTTCGCCCAACCTTACAGGCCCAATTATGATTAATCATATGGGCCCCCACAAGTGAACTGAAGTCAGCACATCCGACGGATAATATTTAATCATAAAAAAGTCAAAGTCAGCGAGATTGACACCTAAGCACGCGAAGATAAGATTATCATTAATTAATCACTAATTAAATACATAATTAGGAGAATCTTCGCGGCTTCTCGATTGTTCCATTGTTCGGCTGTGACGCAACACCAACTCCTTTTTTAACCGTTGGCTCTCTCTCTCTCGGCCTCGCTCACGAAGAACACGACACAGCTCCCATATCTCTCTCTCTCTCTCTCGATCTCTGCTTCGTCGTCGTCGAAGATCGATCTCTGTTACTGTTCTTGTTTGGCTCGATCAGGTGAGTTTTCTCTCGATTTCGTTCGCTTTCTCGTGATTTTGCTCTCGTGTTGTGTTTTTTTAATCTGCGATTTGAGAGCTAGATTGATTCAATTTTGACGTTGCTCAGTTTTGTGAGTGACAGGGTTAAAATCTCAATTCCAAATCTGCGCTTGATCTTTGTTTGGCTCTCTTGAGGATTAACAATGTCTCATATCCTTGATATGTTTCGTGATTCTTCCTTTTGGTTCCACGTCAATTTTCGCGCTATTTTTTGTTCAGTTTCTAGGTTTTTTTGATGATTCTTAGCTGTTGTTTGGCTGCCTGGAAAATTTTGGGGAGGGAAAAAGCTTTGAATCTGGACCTAATTTTACAAAAACAAAATCGATCTGTATTTGTTTGGCCTTAACGAAAGCTAACGCGGTAATCAGAGGGAGAAGGATCGCGAACGAGCTCAGGCTAGGGCTGGAGGCAAGCCCAAGAACCCTAAAGGGGACGGATTGACCCCAGAGCAGCGTCGTGAAAGGTATTTTTCGTTCTTCTCCTTGTGTACTTCATGATTACAAATTGTTGATGGCAAATCAAGCTATGGTAGTTCTGATCCTAAATGCTATAAAGGCTTGTGTTAGGATCTCTTCGAATCGGTGTTCTGAATGTTAGGCGCCAAAGTACTAATCAGGGACTAAACAATGATTAATCCAAAAAAAATTGAATTTAAAGGTTAATTGGGAATTATAGAGGATTAATGGGAGCCGTGTCGAAAATTAATCGGGATCAATCAGACAAGATGTTTACAGCATTGCTATGAATTGATTATGAATTTATTGGAATTAGCGAGTAAGGTGAATTGAGGATCAACCAGAAATTGTAGAGGATTAATAAGAGATCAATTGGACAAAGTTGGAGATTTCTACAACATTGCTTTGAATTGATTATGAGTTTATTGGAATTAGCAAGTGATGTGTTTTGGTATTGGGGCGTAATTTATGGCTTCTTGTTTCCATTATTCCATTGTAAAAGAATATTAAGCACTATAGTGGGACAATATGTTTACAGCATTGCTATGAATTGATTGGAATTAGCGAGTAAGGTGAATTGGTTACTAATCAGAGACTGATTGAGGATTAACCAGAAATTACAGAGGGTTAATAAGCGATTAATTAGACAAGTCTAGAGATTTCTATAACATTGCTTTGAATTGATTATGAATTTATTGAAATTAGCAAGTGATGTGATTTGGTATTGGGGCCTAATTTATGGCTTCTTGTTTCCATTATTCCATTGTAAAAGAATAGTAGGCACTATAGTTGGACAGGAAAACCTTTTAGCAACTAATTAGAGATTAATTCGAAAATAAATTGGATTAATCTGGAATTTTGAAATGTAGTCAAATTTATTTAGTGATTTTGTAACCAAACTATGTCTTCTGCAATGTAGTCAAATTTATTTAGTGATTATGTAACTAAACTCTGTCTTATGTTTCATATATTTAACTAGATTTAGTTACAGTGCTTGTCAAATTCGATCTATGATTTTGTGGTACTCAACATGTTGTCGATCGATCACCTCCATCGGGTGTAAACTTTTGAACATAGTTGACATATTGTCGATCAATCACGCAATTCCGTCCCAGTGTTATTGTTTTTTGGTTTATAATGTTCGTGTTTTATTTGGTATTTTCCCGTCTATATCTTCCTTGTTACAACAAATTGGTGGTTTCACGAGCTGAGTTTGGGAATTTTTGTGAGCAGAGACGCGAGGGCGCTTCAGGAGAAGACTGCGAGGAAAGCGGCACTAGCCGGATCGGGATGGGTCACTGTGGGTGGTGTTGAGGGTAAGAGCAAGAAGAAATAGAGAGGCTGGTTTGTTGTAGATTGTGTATGAGTAGTTGAGAGAGAGAGTGAGAGTTGTGATGATTCGGGTCGAGTCGGGTTTGTGTGTTTTGATGATCTCTTGAGACAGGAACTTCGGTTGTTGTCTTGATTGGCATTGATTCAATGTTGGCTTCTTCTTATATAAATTTGAATATGATCTCTTTTTTGCACCATTGGTTTTGAGTATTTTGTTTGTGTTATTTTGTGATTCGTGGGACTTGTTGTGGAGAGGCAAAGGGCTTTTTAGACACAAGATCATTGTCTAAGAAATAGTAATTTAAAGAAACTCATAAATCATAGCTAAGAGCACTAGTCACCTTAGAGTTTTTTAAAAACTAATTGAAGATTAGTTGGGGATTAATTGAAAAAAAAATTAAAATACTATTACCAATGGATTGGATATGGAGCGGGGACCATATCCGTATCATATTTGTTTATTTGAGCGGGGATCTATATCAACTCAATTATCCGTTCATTTATCAGGTATTCATATCTATTCAATACTTGGTAGATATGGGTAATTTTTCATATCCGTACTCAAATTTAAGGGGGTGTATTCAATAAGTTTTGTGGTATTCAATCATGATTTTAGAATTACTTTTAAAGTTTTGTGGTATTCAATCATGACTTCAAAAATACTTTTAAAATCTTGTGGCATTCAATCATGATTTTAAAAAACTTTTAAAATCTAAAGGTATTGTAAATGTGAATGACCTTAAATGATTTTAAGAAATGAATGAGTTTGAATGATTTTGAAACTCTTTGTAGACATAAAAAAACTCTTTAGAAATATCATCTCAAATCATGAGATTTGCAAAGTCATTATATTAAAATCATCAAGACTCTTTATAGACTTGAAAGAGTCTTGTAAACTTTAAGAATTTATAAACTTTTAAAAATCATTTAAAATCCTAATTGAATACATTCTATAAATATATAATTAACTAAAAATAAAGATTTTATAAATCTTACAAAACATAATAATTTTTTTAATTTAAGCTATAAAATATAATATAAATTTAACAATACATGCTCCTCGCCATAGTAAAGTTCACAATTAAAGTACCCAAACATAATAATAGTTAGAGTTTACAAATATAATAAAAGTCATAATTTAACAAAGTTTTTAAACATGCTTTACAAAATCAAATCTTAATAATTAGAGTTTTTATTTTTATTCATTATTATTATTTTTTAAGTATATCGGGTACGGGTACGTTTCGGGTAGGATATAAGTATATCCGTACCCGATGAAATACCCACAAAAATATTTGTATTCATATTTGTATTCGTTCTCTTTTATATATATCTGTTACGATCGGATCGGGTACATAATATTCACAGTATGTAGATACTTTTGCCATCCCTAATTATTAATTTTTTTGAAATACCTGATTTTTAGAAAAGGAAAAAAACACTTATGAGTTAACATACTCATGTTAATTTATAAATGCAATCATTTTTATTAAGAACACTTAACATTATTTTTGGCAAATGAGGTACTTAAGATGTGTATTCTTTTTCTTGGCTCTTTACATTCATTCTTTTTAACATATTTCAACGTTTTCAACATATGAAATGACTAAAATACTATTGTGATAAAATAAAATTTTAAATTAGCTTGAAATGACTAAAATGCAAAGAGTGCGAGAGCCTCTGTTTTAAATTAAATAATTTATAACTACTTTTTACAATTTACCTTATTATCAAAACAAATTTATAGGATATCTCTTAAATATTGAGTTGTTATTTTTTTTTTTATTGAAAACACGCAAATAATACTTTGAAAATAATCGAAGGAAAAAGTTCTCGTGAGAGAAGGATGGAGATGCATATCCTTCTCTCCGTCTTCATCATTCTCTCTAATTCAATGTTTTCGAATATGTTTGATGTTTTTAGTTTTTTTTGTTCATTTTTAGGGTACAATGTAAGTCTCGTCTTGTAACGTCAGTTTCATAGTAGCAGTTGTGGGTGATTTTGCTCGATTATTTTTATGGTTTTCATCTGTTCAACGAAGTTTGTGGTGCAGATCAACAGTGAGGACATGCAAGAATATCTATTAGGGTTAGAGAATATTCAGGACCAATGACATTATATTTTATTCGAGAGGGTTTTCCATGAGAAATTAATGGACTTCTCGAACTAGCATAGTGGAGACCACGACTCTCATAGAAACTTTATGGTGGTCCGAGAGAAGTTCGTTGGGATGTATAATCTCTGATTGTTCTGTTTTACTTTTAAGACAACATACTTCTCTCTATTGGTGAAATCAATCCGTAGAAATTGCAACGAGGCGACACACTCGCTTACCATATCTGTCTTTTGTAATTTAATTTGGGAGTCAGGCGTCGGAGTTGTCTCATCGGCTCTTTTTATAATTCTCAGCTGCGAGGCTCGGGTCTGATCTATAATATTTGAATTTCCTTCCAAAGAAAATGGATTATTGAATTGGTTCTTTTAACAACTCATTGACTTCAATATTTTTCTTACAGAAATCAGACCAAGCCCGCCTAACGAGGCAAACAGATTTGGGCCGCCCAAGACTGAACTGGGCCTACCAAGCCCAATTAGAAAAATACTAATCTGAATTTTTATTTATTTATTTATTTATTTACTGTTCTCTAATTTAATCTTGGCGATGAAGCTTGAGCTCGTCTGTGGGCTCTGTAACTACCACAATTGATTGATGAACTCACTCTCTCTCCCATTCTCGCCGGCGATAAATCTCCGGCAGCCTCATCGCCGGAGCTCCGTCAAGTCCCAATCCTCTTCTTCATCGTCATCGTTCTCTACTTCTGCGAGGAACAGTGACGCGAAGCAGAAGCAAGATTCGTTGTTGGTGACGGAGACGAACCAGAGGAGGGGGCTGATAGATCTTGAGAAGCTGAAGGAGAGGGAGGCGAAGGAGAGGAAGGAGGAGGTGAACAGGAAGATCGCGTCGCAGAAGGCGATATCGGTGATTCTGCGGAGGGAGGCTACGAAGGCGAGCATCGAGAAGAAGCGAGGCCCGACGAATTCGAAGAAGTTGCTCCCGAGGACGGTTCTGGAGGCTCTCAATGAGAGAATCACGGCCATGCGGTGGGAGTCTGCTCTCAAGGTATGGAGGTTTTGTGGTGTTGTTGAGGTCGGTTTTGTGTTTCAGTGGTTCTGTTTGTGTTTGTGTTTGTTCTTGGATCTGTTTGGTTACTCGGAATATGCGTGGAGGTGAGGGAGTTGATTGGTTCGGTGAGTGGATTGGGGGAATCTCAGCTTTGGCTGAACTTAGTTTATTTTAGAATTTTGGTGGTTGCTAGGAAGTGACGAAATGTTAAATGTGAGAATTGGAGTTCAAGTTTACGGTAAATTGATGTAGAATTCGAATTTGCTTCTGTATGTTTGTTGAATTTTGAGAAGGAAAATATGCATAGAGGTGAGAAAATTGATTGGTTCGATGGGTGTATTTGGGAAATCTCAGCATTGGCAAAACATAGTTTGAGTTTAGAATTTTGGTGGTTGCTAGGAAATGGGAGATGTGAAAGGTAAGAATTGGAGTTCAAATTTACAGTAAATTGATGAAGAATTTGAATTTGCTTCTGCATGTTTGTTGAATTTTGAGAAGGAAAATATGCATAGAGGTGAGAAAAATTGATTGGTTCAATGGGTGTATTGGGGAAATCTTAGCTTTTGCAAAACATAGTTTAAGGTTAGAATTTTGGCTGTGGCTAGGATATTGCAAACTGTTAAATGTAAGAATTGGAGTTCAAATTTACAGTAAATTGATGTAGAATTCGAATTTGCTTCTGTATGTTCGGTGAATTCTGAGAAGGAAAATATCCATAGAGGTGAGAAAATTGATTGGTTCAATGGGTGACTTGGGGAAATCTTAGCTTTGGCAAAACATAGTTTAAGTTTAGAATTTTGGCGGTGGCTAGGAAATGGCGAAATGTTAAATTTAAGAATTGGGTTCTATTTTACAGTAGTTAATTGATGAAGAATTCAAATTTGCTTCTGTGTGTGGCGAAATTTGAGAAGGAAACCCAGGAATCTGAATCTTCACTGAGCGAGAACATTGTTGGATGATTCTTAAACAACATTTTAATGGTAGCTAAGTTTAATGGTGACAAATTAGACCGAGAAGCAAATATAGGAATTCAAATCTTCACCGAGCAAGAACGTTGTTGGATGATTCTTAAAAAACCTTTTGATGGTAGTTCTAAGTTTCACGGTGACAAATTAGGCTGAGAAGCAAATATAGGAATTCGAATCTTCACCGAGCAAGAACACTGTTGGATGATTCTTAAATAACTTTTTGATGGTAGCTCTAAGTTTCATGGTGACAAATTAGGCTGAGAAGCAAATATAGGAATTAAAAACTTCACTGAGCAAGAACATTGTTGGATGACTCTTAAACGACCTTTTGATGGTAGCTAAGTTTCATGGTGACAAATTAGACTGAGAAGTGAGAAGCAAGACTTGCCATATTGGATTTTGAGAAGTGTCATATAGTATTAGGGAAATCAAATGGCAAGTAATAGTGACGAAACCTCAATATAGATTATGTGGTTTTATTTGGTTTGTTAGTCTGATCTTGCGAACAATTCCCATCAATATGTGAATTTTAAGTGCAACATTAGGATCCTCAGCTGTATAAGTCATAGTTGAAACTTGGAATCATATCTCGAGTTTCCATGATCATCTTTTCCTTGCAGTTGTACCCACTATTGTGTTTGAAGTTCTTACATTTGGTTTTATGTCTCTCTAATGTTACATTTTGTTAGAGTCATTTGCGTTCATACATGGATATCAGAATTTATCTCACAGTTAGCGGTATAAATGGTTAGGTATTTGAACTACTGCAAGAGCAGCTCTGGTACAAGCCTAATCATGGAACATACATCAGGCTCATTGTCATGCTCGGAAAGTGTAAGCAGCCTGCGA
This sequence comes from Geranium rotundifolium, assembly GCA_963920655.1. Classification (NCBI taxonomy): domain Eukaryota; kingdom Viridiplantae; phylum Streptophyta; class Magnoliopsida; order Geraniales; family Geraniaceae; genus Geranium; species Geranium rotundifolium. The sequence goes on from OY987321.1 coordinate 982,749, forward strand.
GAGCCCATGAACTCTTCCAAACTATGGTCAAAGAAGGCTGTGACGTGAATCGAGAGTCCTACACTGCTCTCGTGGCCGCTTATGGCAGGAGCGGCCTCTTCGACAAAGTGATTTCCCTCCTCGAGGAGATGAAGAATACCCCTGACTGCAGCCCCGATGTTCATACTTACTCGGTCCTCATAAAGTCGTATCTGCACGTTTTTGCCTTCAACGAGCTTCAGCCCGTGCTTTCTGATATGGCTGCTCAGGGAATCAAACCCAACACGATCACGTACAATATCCTCATTGATGCCTATGGGAAAGCAAAGAGGTAGTTCATCGATCATTCTTCACGGTTTTGTTATTATTATATCCACATTTTTGGCATGCTCAGAACGATAATTGTTAGAATCTCCCAAATACCTGATTCACCATCTACACAGTTCAATTTCACCCGGTTCACATCTTATGGATTACACCAAACACAGCTCACTTTTAGTTTTCCCTAATGCACATTTTTGTCATGCTTGGAACTATAGTTGTTAGAATTGCCCAATACCCTATTCACCATCTTCACAATTCACTTTCACACGATTAACATCTTATGGATAACACCAAACATGGGCATTTTTAGTTATTTTATATGCTATTCTTGATATCGTAACTACACTAGCCTTTAGTCCAAGCAAAGCATGATATGGAACGATAAATGTAATTAACGATAACTTCTTCATTTTCTTTTGCGTTCTTATTTTCTCCGAATCACTTCCATTGTATTTTTCGCTTCTGTTGTACTCACTACCTGTTACTTATGGAAGAGAAGTGATTCATGTTTCTGTTCCTCAAAAGGTTTGCGGAGATGGAATCAACGCTGATGGAAATGCTCCGTCAGGAGGATTGTCAACCCGACGTCTGGACAATGAACTCCACCATCCGAGCCTTTGGCAGCAGCGGGCAGATAGAGACGATGGAGAAATGCTACGAGAAGTTCCAGCTCTCCGGCATCGCCCCCGACATCAGGACCTTCAACATCCTCCTGGACTCTTACGGCAAGGCCGGGAAATACGAGAAAATGAGCTCTGTCATGGAGTACATGCAGAAGTACCACTACTCGTGGACGATCGTGACCTACAACGTAGTCATCGACGCCTTTGGGAGGGCCGGGGACTTGAAACAGATGGAATATTTATTCAGGCTGATGCGGTCGGACCGGATCAAGCCAAGCTGCGTCACGCTATGTTCGCTCGTCAGGGCCTATGGGCAGGCCGGGAAGGCTGATAAAATCGGGGGCGTGCTGCGATTCATTGACAATTCAGACATAGTCTTGGATAAGGTGTTCTTCAACTGCCTGGTCGACGCCTACGGGAGGATGGGGCGTTTTGTGGATATGAAGGGCGTGCTCGAGATGATGAAGGCGAGGGGGTTCAAACCCGACAAGATCACTTACAGGACGATGATTCGGGCTTATTCGGTCAGCGGCATGACGCGCCATGCCAAGGAGCTCGAAGAACTGGTTCTTGCAGCTGAGGAGGCTCCGGTGAATCCTCACAAACCTGACTTTTAGTTTTGGGCATTTTAAGGTACTTAGCTGAAAGTGTTTATTCACGAAGATCTGTAGGTGATGAAAAGTAGAAATTTTTTTTGTATTGCTTCACTGATTTGTATAATTTTTATTGATTTGTGTATAATGTGATCTTTGTTTCTTCATGTACATGTAGATGTAGTGATTTTTAGCTGAATCTGATGATCATGTATTCATGTTGAAGTTTTCAGTTTAATTTCAGCTTTTTGTCCACTTAATGTTGGTGATCATAGTGTTGTAAAAAATTATAGGTGTTAGTCGGGCGGACGGCCCTTATGGGGACTAATCGATAATTAGTTGCGATTAATTAAAATTTAAATTATAAAATTAATGGAAATTATAGAGGATCAACTGAAGACTAACAGGGAAATTAATTAGACAAATTGAGAATTTTTACAATCGTGAACCGGCCACCGGTTGACACCGGGCCACCTGAGAGCGATGTACCTCAATTTACAGTTATGATTTGGGGCTTGAATTAAAAGTTTCCAACCCAGTTGTAAGGATGACAACAATTTCATAATTCGTACAGAAGTAGGTTTCTCTGATTTGACGAAATTGGGGTGAAAATACTAAATCTGCCTTGAATCGACAAACACTTATTGTTGCTGCTATGAGAGGAGAAATATTATGAATTCGGTGGAGATTCAATATTTTCAATCCGACAAGAATTACTAAATTGACCTAAATCCGATGGAGATTTGTGTATAATTTGAAATGAAAATATTATTACTCACTCATGAAAATAAATTTGGGATTAAATTATGTTATTTAGAATAAAATAAAATGCCCCAAAAATGGATCAAAAGCCCAAAAACCAAGGCCCAACATTTAAGCCCATTTACCACTGGTCTCAGAAATCGCACTCTCATCTCTCTCTCTCCATCGAAACCAAAAAAAAAACTCCATAACTAAGAACAGAAAAAAAAGCTTCGACACAGACAAGATTGAACATCAAAATTCAGTCTACGAAACGATTCTCCGAACCAATTCGCAGCTTCCATGTCATGCATTTTCTCTGTAATCTTCGTCTCCATCGCCAATTTGCTCCATTTCGATTGAGGATCAGCTTCCCCTTTTCAAAACCCTAGGTCAGAGAAATTCACGCGCGTTGAGCTTCCCTCCCCGCCCCTGCTATGCCCTAGCTCCGAGTTTCGATCCCCAGACCTCGATTCCAGGTGATTTTCTTGCTCCCCGTTGCTTGTTTGCTCTGCCCGCAGGTTCGCTCGGAACCCTAGAATTTGAAGTTTGTGCAATTTCGTTGAAATCATCGGCATTAGGGTTTTGTATCGTGGGAGATTAGTGTGGAATTGGTTTCTGTTCCTGGTTTGATTTGAATGGCTCGGAAATATGAACTCATGGTTGCATCAGTATGTGAGTAAATGTGAGGTGGTGGAACTGTAACTGGGAATTTTAGCTGTTTGTGTTCTTGATTGGAGGCTAATCGGTATGTAGTTAATAGTTGATGTTTTCGAAGTACCCATGTCAGAATTTGGAGGGAAATGTTGAGGGTGGACACTGTGCATGAAATATTGTTCAAGGGTGTACATAGTCTGAAATTTATAGTAATGTATGTTTATGCATGTACTTGCATATTATTGCATCACGTGTTTAATGTAACTGCCTAGGTGTATTAATGATTGCAATATACAATCATTTATTACTATTATTGGGTGTTATTTCCATATTTCACATTATTGCACATAATGCATTTTCTATTAAGCATTTAACTCTTGGAAATGTACTGTTCTTAATAGTATCAACTTTTAGTTTGGTATTGGACAAATTTGCAACTTATGAAATGAATACGATTTGGTGCGTCTCATATATAAGCATCTAACAAATTTAGGTGGCTGTGAAATAGAAAAAAAGGTTATTTCAAGACGTCTTTAGATTGAATAAGAACCACTATAAGATATTTGTGTAGTAATCATTTCCTAAGTTTGCATGTAGCTCATTTTGGTTTCCATGTAATGACTTTTTTTTTGGCTAACACTTTATTCTTATTTATACAAGTTTTCTGGGAATTGTTATAGTGTTGATAGAGTCATTTTGTCATACTATACTAAGTTACCTTTGATATGCATTATACAGGTTTTTATTTTTCTTATATGCAATTTATTAAAACGGCAGGGCATATATTTTGCATATTTGGGTTGTCTTCAGGGTCACTTGGGAATTTTTTTTATAGGCTTGATTTTTGACATTCATTAGAGCTTGCAAAGAATGATCTACTTGGGTCTCATCATGTAACTTATGCTGGTGATGACACTAATTTATTTGTTTTGTGTGATGTATTCTTGACATTTTAATTTTAGGTATTTGATGTTTTCTGAAGCAATGGGAGGAGAAACCTTATAGTTATCTAGGGAAAGAAATGCATGAATGTAACTCGGGATCTGTTCTCCTAGTAAATGCTGAGGTTGATTCCATGGGAGGAGTTGTTGATGGCGGAGCTGGTATTGGCGTCGAGCCCTCTCCACACCGAGCAGCAATTGAGAAGGCTCAAGCAGCACTCAGGTATTATGCCGTTTTTTCTTCATTTTACCCGCTATACATATATATTATTTTATTTTCTGATTTAATTTTTAAAATTTATTGTTTGGTGATATCAGACAGGAATATGATGTTCGTGAAGAAAGGAGAAGAGAGCTAGAATTTCTGGAGAAAGTATGGCTATATGATCTTCCTTGTGTTGATTTAATTTAATGTACTTAGTTACTTATGAGTATATGTTACTTGCAGGGCGGCAACCCATTGGACTTCAAATTTGGGAATGCGGCTTGCGCAAGTGTACACTCTACATCACTTACTGATCAGCATCCAGAACAATTTGTTACCAGGTATAGCCTTTTAGTTTGCTAATGCCTTCCATGCCTGTATCAGTTATTTGGTTAATACGCTTCTATTTTCTCCAATTTTTTGACAGTGAAGCAAAAGGAAGTTTTGCATTGACTGCATCTCCTCGTGGGGATTCTGTTGAGAGTAGTGGCAGACCCGGGACTCGTACAGATTGTGAACCCAATAGTGCAGATAATCTCTTACTTTTTGATGGCGATAATGAGTTACCTGAACACAAAAAGAACTCTATACGTCCTGGTAAAAGAAATAATATTGCTTCATCAAAACAGAGTTCCCAGATAAGTGGCAGACAAAATGGCAGGGTATCAGAAGATTCCACTATTTTCCGTCCGTATGCACGAAGGAACAGGTCCAAATCCATACGGGACAGTACTCGATCAAATTCAAACGAGATAGTTCACAGTCGGGGTGGTCATGGAACTTTGGCTTCCCGCGGGGGATCAAGAGACCCAAAGGGGACGATATGTGAAGCAAACAAACAGAAGGAGCAGAAGACACCTTCCTTTTCCAATCCAAAATCTTCTGGTTCAAATGGCAATATTGTTTCTAAGATTGTGAATTCTGATAAACAGTTGGATGTGGAGTTGGATGGTAAGCAAGGTATAACGATTTCTACAAGCCTGGGAAAAGGCAGTCTACCCGAGAGTAAGTTGGATGTAGGTGCTTCAAAAGGTGTTGTCGATAATCAACAACCCCAGCCCACACATGTTGATGGTCAACAACCCCCTGTTGATGTGGATGCTGAGCGGCCTGATCTCACTGAGGTGAAAGAGCAGCTACTTTCAGCTGCTATTGAGGGTATACCTTGCACAGTTACAACAGTATCTGGAAGTGAAGCTGGTTATGGCCCAGAGAATGGGTCAAGTAACTCAAAAGGAGACAAGAAAAAAATCCCGAATGAAGTACAAAATACTAGCAGTGCAGCATTTGGGATGAAAGGATTAGATTCAGAGTCCTCTTGCACCCAAACTAGCCTATGCTTGGATGTAAATAATGATAGCGATGTGTGTACTAACAAAAGGAATGTAAGCTCTAATGGGAATTCTACCGAACAAAAATTTAAATCTGAAGGGTCGCCAAATGTAGTTGGTGGTGAAATTCTTGACGAAACGAATGAGACCAAAACTGTTGATAGTGGTGCTAATGTTAATGATGACCCCTGTTCTATTCATCAGAACCATGTTGGAAATGGTTCTATGGTAAAAATTGAGGAAGAAATACACCCAAGGGTGTCTGATGAGCAAAACCAGGTGAAGTGTACTTCAAATATGGGACTGGAAAACAATTCCCATAGCTTATTGGAAAATGATAAAAGAGGAGGTTATGTTTTGGGTGACAGTAATGATTCCATCATCAACAAGGAGAACTCTTCTGCAAGTAGGTCTCAAAGTTTTGTTGACGTATCAGCTCATGAGCTTCCTGTTACTGCATTGTTGGGAAAAGATTCTGTTTCTGTACTGGATTATCAAACGTCAGAGAACAGTTTGAACTTGGTCAACAAAGCACGTGAAGATTCAGTGTTAGAGGAGGCACGGATAATAGAGGTTGTTTCTTTATCTTCATGTATCTATACCCTCTCTTTTATGTAACTGAAATGAACCTTATTAGTTACTACTTCTTTAGGCTTCAATGGTCTAACATAATGTAGTAAACAGGCAAAACGTCAGAGAATTGCTGAGTTATCTGTTGGTACTATGCCTTTGGAGAATCGTCGTGCATCTCATTGGGAATTTGTCCTTGAGGAAATGGCATGGTTGGCAAATGACTTTGCACAGGTTAGTTTCATGGATAAGTGGCACATTAAACATCTTTTTCTCCATTTAAGATCAATTTCTCTGATATGGATGTGTTATGTTATGTTCCAAGTACATATGTAGATGGCCAATCTAGTAAATTATCGTTCTTCTCCCCTTTTTGTTCATAGGAGCGTCTTTGGAAGATTACTGCTGCTGCTCAAATGTCTCGGATGGCTGCTTCTGCTTCTCGATTAAGATTTGAAAAACAGAATCAACATTGGAAACTGAAAAAAGTAGCTCATACCCTGGCAAATGCAGTTATGCAGTTTTGGCATTTAGCGGAGGTGCATCTAAATAGTGATATTTCTAGTGTTGCTCTAGAAAATAGGAATTTTGACTCCATTGTTCCAAGCTGTACCAGTGGGTATGAAACTTCTGAGGGCAAGATTGAAAAACCTGTTACGGTATTGATTGAAGCCTTTTTTTTAAGATTTAGTTCAGTTTTATTGATTTAGTATGAGATGCTGTTTATTAATGGTGATTTCTTTTCTTTTATCGCATCAATATTTAGTATTGTTTGTTCAATTATAAATAGGCGACAGTTCTTTCTTGGTGTCATTGCCTTGTAGTTCACTTTAGTAGATGTTTTACTGGTTCTGGAGTTCAGACTCGGTATAGAGGTTTATTGTGTGTTGCAAGGATTGGGGTTTGGAGATATTTTTTTGAAATGTAAAATAAGGTGATTTGGAGGAGAGACCAGTGGTGTATTGTGATTTTTCTAAACTATGCATAAATGTATTGTGGTTTACTCTGATCTATCCTTGCTTGCTTTTTTAAACTGTGGATGACCGTTGAGTTATTACTTATTTGTACCTGCAGCACTTGTAGTCGATATATTCTACTAGTTGCAAATGAATCTGCATTTACATGAAAACACATAAGTTGATTGCATTCTATGTTACCTAAGCCTATAAAGTTGTGTAGGTGTCAGGTTTATATGCATGTATGGATGCACTAGAATCATTTTATTTTCAACATGAGTTACATGATTTACACATCCTTCCTGGATTAGAACACGTGGATGAATTAGTTAAGTGATCTTTTCTCTAGCTGTCTTATTGATCATTGATGTGTGTCAGTTATCTTACCTTTAGGTGCGATATCTTGTTGATATGTGTCTTGTTATGGGCAGAAGACGAACAAACCATTGGAGTACTCTCTTGGAAAGTCTCTGCCTCTTGCTGTTCAGGGATATGCAGTAAGATTCTTAAAATCTGTTAGCTCTCCTGTTCCACCTTTTCACGCAGAAGCAGAGGCAACTCCTGAAGATATAACTGACATAGGAAGCTCAGATATGTCCTGGGAGGATCGTCTCACAGAAGTATGGCCCATCTTTCTCTTTACTGGACTTAATAGACTCTTCAGTTTTGACTTTAATTATCCCTATTAATGTGCATCTACATTAGTTGATGAGATTTATAAATACTGGCTTTAAAACCTCTGAGGTCTATTTGCTTCAGCTTGGTGGGTGTTATGCATTGAACTGCTCTTTATTTGTTTCCTAGACTGTACATGGTCATTTCTGCAGAAGCTTATGCCACATGGATTTTTTACTTGACAGGAGATTCTTTTCTACACAGTTCCATCTGGTGCAATGGAAGCTTACAGAAAGTCTATTGAATCTCATTTGGTACAGTGCGAGGTACTGATTTTATTTTTTCTCATAATTTGATGACACTAGGATGGAGAGGTTATATAAATCTCTTCATCAGTGTTCTAAACATCTCCGACTTGTCTGATCAATCCTTTAATCTGAGTAGTCCCCGACTAATCCCCAAGAGGGCCTCTCCGCCTGACTAGTGCCTAGCGTTTTTTGTAGATCACTGCTCTTCATGCTAATGAACCTGTTCATTTTTGTTTACTTATCTAATGGATAATTGTGATTTCGGTTTAAAGTAAGATATCAGCATTGATCTCTCTGTCCATTGTTGATGATTCATTGAAATATTTTTTCAGAATACTTGCAGTAGCATGCAAGAGGAAGTTGACACACATATGTATGATGCTATAGCAGGTAATTATGAAACTCAATGCAGTTATAATTTCCTTAGTTGTTGACATATTTTATTTACAATATCCATTTCAAATACAGAGTATGGATACCAAGAGAGTACATATGATGAGGATGAAGGGGAGACAGGCACATACTATCTGCCTGGAGCTTTTGAAGGTAGCAAACCATCAAAATTTGCGCAGAAGAAGCGGAATAACTTAACAAGGCCATACTCTGCAAGATCATATGAAATGGCAACTGGGCCCCAACAGTCCATGCCGATGGGGAAGAGGCCTGCTACCAATTTAAACGTCGGTGCTATTCCAACAAAGCGCATGCGTACTGCTACAAGGCAGAGGTTCATAAGTCCATTTGGTACTGGAGGTACCGGGGGAGTACAGGTTCCGGCTAAGACAGATGCATCAAGTGGGGATACTAGTTCTTTTCAGGATGATCAGTATATTCTGCATGGTGAATCCCAGATGCAGAGAAGTGTTGAGGTCGAGTCAGCTACAGACTTTGAGAAGCAGATGCGGTATGACTCTGCAGAAACATCCACTAAACCTAAAAAGAAGAAGAAGAAGCCTAAGCATCCGGTATGTATGAAACTCTTATATCTCGGTAATCCCGAGGGATTGCTTATATCTGGGAAAGTAGTATTTTGCTCTGTAATTTCTTGGTTTTTATCTGTTGTTCAGCTGGCTGAATTCTTTCTTCTTTCAGGGTACTGCATATGATCAGGGATGGCAGTTGGATTCAAATGTTAACAGGGTGCAGGTAACTGTTTCTTTCATTTTTTGGTGTTTTGAACCCTTTCTTTTACACCCGTTTGAAAAAAGGTTATTGGCGGGAAAATTATCATACTTGTCATGTAAAGTTATATACATTTATCCTCTGCCTCCAAAACCGATTTATATCTGAGCATCTTGTCTCAAATCAACTTCACAAAATTTTATTTCCAGTTAGAATTTTTATAATGCACTATCCTTGCCAGAGTATCTTTTGGTTCTTGGTAAAGCTATCGGTAATAGTTTTTTTGAGAGTGCTATAAAACTTCTATATTTGCATGTTTTATCAAGATATAAGCATCAACTGCTAGTTAGGTTATAGAAAGAAATATAACGTAATCCAGCCCTAGCCTTCTTCATGTTGGTGAGAAAACACCTGTGTAAATGTTCAGAGTAGATGATTCAAATAGCCTTGATTACAGATTAGTGTAAGATGATAAATATTTTTGGAGAGATACTATCACATTTCTCTTTCTACTATTCATTCTTATTGTTGGGGACTGGTAGTTGGTAGAGAGAGAGAGAGATTGGGAAAGAATATAAGTCTCTGGAACAGCTATGAATTGGCTGGTGGAAATAGATATAAAGAAGTGTATTCGTTAACGTCGATTTATTTTTTTCCCCTTACATATAATTGTTAAAAACTATCGCTGATAAAAAATTATAATTGCTAAGTACCAGAATCAACTCATTTCTCACCATAAATTGTAACCTTCTTGACAATCTTTCGTACCTTGTTATCTATCCGATGTCAGCTCAATGTTTACGTTACGAATGGTGTCTTGAAGTGCTAATAAAATACTGCACAATTCTTTATAATATGCAGAGCAATAATTTCAAAAAGAGAACAGAGACTCCTCATTTTGAGTCCAATGGAACTGCTGGTAATGCTCTGCTTCAGTTCCATATCCATATCAATATGTGGTTGACAGATACAAATTGCGCCCCCTTTTTTTATTACTTACTTTCCATGTTTTTTTAAAGGATTATATGGACAACATATTGCCAAAAGGCCAAAGATAATGAAGCATCCGCTCGATAATGCATTTGATAATATTGCTCATATGAATGGGACTATTCCTTCCCCAGCGGCTTCGATGAGTAATATGTCCAACCCAAATAAATTTATTAAATTGATGGGTGGCCGAGATAGAGGCAGGAAAGTTAAAGGGTTGAAGGTACTTTTGGCCAATGATCAAGAGACACTATTCTCACTTTGTTCTATGTTTATTTGTTTACCATACTTCAGTTTCTTTTTTACAATAGTATATGAATTTGAGTGTGTAATATTTACAGATATCTGCTGGACAGCCAGGTTCAGGAAGTCCGTGGACACTGTTTGAAGATCAGGTGACTTGAACTATTATTTTAACCGTGCTGTCAATCTTTCACTTGTGTTGTCTGAACACATGAAAAGTTTGTTCCTCTTGTGACCGCAGGCACTTGTTGTACTTGTGCATGATATGGGTCCAAATTGGGATCTCGTAAGTGATGCAGTCAACACTACTTTGCAATTTAAGGTAAATACATGTTTGAAATGCTTTCCTCGCTCATCTCTAGAGGCTTTCCCTTGAAGCCTTGTCGGACATTTGTGATCATAGCATGCTTTCAAGCTGTCATTTTATTTTATTTGGATACTAATTCTCAGACCTTCCCTATATGTCCAGTGTATATTTCGTAAACCTAAAGAGTGCAAGGAGCGCCACAAAATTTTAATGGATAGAAGTGCTAGTGATGGTGCTGATAGTGCTGAAGATTCAGGGTCATCTCAGTCATATCCGTCTTCATTACCTGGAATTCCGAAGGCAAGTATTTTTTTCCTCCTCGACACAAATTTAGCCTATGCATCAATTTTATACATCTGTTTGTGAGAGGCAGTCAACTGTAGAGCTCATAGTTGTTTCTTTCGCTTGCTGGTTCGTTATATTCTCTACAGGGCAGTGCGAGACAGCTGTTTCAATGTCTACAAGGGCCGATGGTAGAAGACACCCTCAAGTCTCATTTCGAGAAAATCATTATCATTGAGCAGAAGCAGTATTACAGAAGGAGTCAGGTTTGTTTATGAATTAGTGTGTTTCGTATGCGTGATGGTAAATCTAAATGGTTTCAGATTTTCGGGAGACTATTCTTTTTCGGTCTCCCTTTTCAAACATTTTGCTAACTGCATTCTTTTGTATTTTTTGTTGTTTTTTAAGAATGATTATCAGGATCCAAAACAAATAGCACCGGTCCACAATTCTCATATTATTGCTCTTTCCCAAGCCTTCCCTAATAATCTGAATGGTAGTGTTCTAACGTAAGTGATGATGATTTTGTTCATCTGACTACACTTTTTCACCGTGAGTACAATTATTCCCCCGAGCAATACATTGCATTGTTGATGTATTTTCTATTTTCTACGCAGCCCCCTTGATCTCTGTGATACGACACCATCGAGCCCGGATCTTCTTTCTCTCGGGTACCAAGGATCTCAAGCCGGCGGTTTAGCAATGTCAAATCAGAGCGCTGTAGCATCGACACTTCCTACATCCGGACCAAACTCCTTGTTACAAGGATCATCGAGTATAGCCCTAGGCAGTAACTTGCAGTCTCCTACTGGCCCACTCGGTGCCTCTGTGAGGTATATATTAGTGAAAATGGCAAAAGGGTGTTGTATATTATCACACATTTGCATGAGGGACAATTTGTGTAAAAGTTGTATAAAAATGAGGAATTTTCCCTTAAAATTAATTATATTTTTTTAAAATGATTTTTTTTGAAAACATATTTCAACTAAAACTTTTATAATTAAAATTTTAAGGTAAAAATTACTTTTTAAAACTATTTTATAAAAGTCTTAATTATTAATTTCAGGGACAATTTCGTCATTTTTGTACAAATACATACATTTTGCACATAAAATCAGTTCACCGCTCTTTTTTATCATTAACAAAGTATACAATACCCTATTGCAAAAGTGATAGTATAAAAATACCCTTTTGCCATTTTCCCTATATATCATGCACAATGCAGCTTGATTTTATAATGTGCTTCCTTTCATTTTCTGATATTACGATCTGTATCGTGGGGCGGCGTGTGTATTTATTCAGAGATGGTAGGTTCGGTGTTCCAAGAACACCAACACCAGACGATCATCAGAGAATGCAGCAATATAATCAAATGTTATCCGGTAGGAATCCTCAGCAGCCCAACCTGTCTGTTCCCGGGGCTCTTTCTGGAAGTGACCGTGGTGTTCGTTTGAATGGTATGGGTATGATGCACGGAATGAGTAGACCTTTGCCGATGGCCAGGCCAGGGTTTCCAGGAATGGCATCGTCGCCTATACTGAACTCTAGCACGGGTGGGACGCCAAGCCCCGCCCTGCACACTGGAGGTGTTTCCGGCCAGGGAAATTCGTTGTTGAGACCTCGTGATGCTTCACACATGATGCGGGTAAGTTTTCCTGTCTGGCTTTTCTAGGTCGTTAATGAAACGGTCACCTTAATTTAGTTTCCAACAGACTTAGTATCTACTTTCTTTTCCATGAATACTTCCACGTTCCACCAGTGTTCTAAAAAACGCTAGGCGTTAGTCAGGCGGAGAGGGCCTTATGAGGACTAATCGGGGTTTAATCAGAAATTATAAAGGATTAATCGGGGACTAATCAAGGATTAATCGGACAAATCAGGGATGTCTAGAACATTGCGTTCCACCAGAGCTAGGTCGGGGTTAAACAAGATCTATTGGGCTTGGTATAATATTGGGGTGTAAACGAGCTGAATCAAACCTCAGTTTGGCAGGGCTCGGCTCAAGCTCGTGCTTGAACAAGCTTATGCAACTAATCTCTAATTCGGCTTGAAAAAAACTAGTTAAGCTTGAACTCGGCTTGTCTAGCTTTCACTAAATATTCATTAAAATTTATATTAAACAAAAAAATAGGTAGTTAATCAAACACTAACCGAGCTGGCTTGAGATCGGTTTGACTTGATTCAGTTCGTCTAGTTTTCAATATAAATATTCATCAAAAGTTTATTTTTTTAATTAAATACTAAACGAGCCGGTTCGTGAGTCTTGAAAGGTTAGTCTCGATTATAACAAGCTTGAACTGAATATGAGTCGAGCTCTGAGGCTTATATGACATAACAATACTCTTTTTATCATTGTAGCCCGGTCACAATTTAGAGCATCAAAGGCCGACGATGGCACCGGAGCTACCAATGCAGACCAGTCAAGGTAGTGCCCAAGGGCTTGCCCCTTTCAACGGACTGAGTCCCGCATTCTCTAATCCAGCCACCACTCCGCCTCTTCAGACTTATGCGGGACATACCCAACAACCGCATCCTCACCATCCTCACCTACAAGTTCCAGGTCCACAGCAGCAAGCTTATGCAATCCGTATCGCTAAAGAAAGGCAGAAACAACGGTATATGCAGCAGCAGCAGCAACAACAACAACAACAACAGTTTGCTACGCAGCATCAAATACCGTCTTCACCAATGGCTCAGCCGGTATCGGTACCGCCCCTAACCCCGTCTTCGTCAATGGCTCCCATCACATCGCCACACCAGCAGAAACAGCACTTGCAACCCGGGCTCGGCCAGAACCCTCAGGCTTCTTCCAACAGCGGGTTGAGTAATCAGATGGCTAAGCAGCGGCAGCGACCGACACCGGCACAGTTTCAACAATCGGGCAGGCATCACCTTCAGCAACGGCAGCATGGACAGGGGAAAGTTTTGAAGGGAATCGGAAGAGGGAACGCGAATCTTCCCGTCGACCCTTCTCGGCCGAATGGCGTCATTGCGGCCGGGGAGAAAGGGGAGCATATCGTGCATCCGGTGCAGCCATCTAAACCTCCGGTTCCTTCTCAATCCTTGAACCAGTCACCACCGCAGCAAAAACAGAATTCTACCCAGACACAAACAAAGCCACTCCATCAGATTCCACAGCTTGCTTCGGGTAATACACTCTCAGCATCGCATCAAGCTGTTGCACAGCAGCCCCAGCAACAACCCCCGCTCGAAAAGCCAGCTAATCCGACTCAGCCGATAATTCAGAGAATGCTCCAACAGAATCGTCAAGTGCTACCCGACCAACCAGGTGGGGCACCAGTTGATCAAGCACAAGATCAGCAATCTGTCAATCCTCCACAGATAGGTATAGCCTCGGCAATGCCTCAGACCTGTGCTGATTCAGCTAATGCAGACTTGGCCGTGCCTTCTGTTGTCACTTCACAGTTGAAGGAATCAGAGTCGGGACCAGATTTTGATTCTGGCATGTCAGATACACCAACTCAAGTGGCTCACATTGGAAGTCCGGCCTTTTCGGCTGGAAATGACCCAATCCCGACTTTCAGCTCAGGGTCGGGCCAGAAGCAGTTATCAGGTAGTGTATCCTCCCATGAGCATAACACGGTAATACAAAGACGCCAACATCCAGAGTCACAACAATCGTTAGTATCTTCACCACCTTCAACCCAACAACATGACCCACCACTCGAGCAGTCGTCTCCGACGCTACAAAAAGAACGGCAGCTGGATCAACAATCACCCCAACCACATCTTTCTCCGCAGCAGCAAACACAACATTTGCAATCGGGCTAAGGCAGATTGTGTATAGATCCACTACTTCTGAATTGCATGGAAGCAGCCAGTGATGAGATGGGTCAGTGTTGCCAGAGTCGGGTTTGCATCTCCCTTGCAACAGCAGTGTACAGGTACTTCCCTTTTCACTCCTCTCCAGCCATTTACGTTTTACACTATCATTCCGATATCAAACTTGCACATTAGTTCTTAAAGATCGAGAATGCTTTCCCCAACATACTAACTTCACTTGTCAAGTGCTTATCTGAACTATGTTGTTTCCTCTTTTGCTTTGCATATGACAGTGTTCATCTATTTGTTCATATACTGTTAATTGAAAACAATTAACAAGAAAGTGGCAACAAAGATAGCTTTCTGATTCTTAGATTTGTCGTATGCTTGCATGTACTGTAGTTTTCGTGCTCTTCTTTGCATATGACCATATGTTCTTATTCGGTTTACCAAACAACCAAGCTGACTTAATTTTTTCATATACTATTCATTGAAAACACTTCCTTGAAAGAAAAAAAGTGGCAATAATGATAGCTTTCTGATAGTAACTACGATTTGTCAAGTTCTGCTTTACATATGACTGTTCATCTCTATGTCCTATTTGGTTTACCAAATAATCAAGCTGACTTTGGTTTGGGTTTTTCACAGTCGAAGCTGTGGTCAATCCCCACGAGGGCATGTCAAAGGGAAAGGTGGTGACAGGTTATTCACATCTTATTTAGAAGGAAACTGGTAAGGGCATTATTTTGTCAATGTACATTACAACTGGTTTAGAGCTTTAGGAAGATAGAGAAGCAGATATAGAGAGGTATGTATGTGTACAGTTAGCCTTATCTTTCGTGTTCCTCTCACCCAGGGAGGGTTCATATTCCCTTTTTGCCCTCACGTAGATTTAGTCTCGTGTATTATCATCATCATTTCCCTCGAAGATTAATAGAGGTTAGGGATCAATTGTTACGGGCAAAGCCTTGTTGTGAAAGTTTTGTGAATATCATCTGTTTCGTGTAACTGGTTCGCTATATATATATTTATTTGGTTTTTGCCAAGTTTTATATAGTGCAACAAGGCCTTGATGGTTGGGTCATTGTGTATGATTTGAGTCTCAGTCTCAGGCAAGCAATGAAATAGCTTTCTGCTGTATGTTTCTATCTTTTTTTATCAACAATAGTTGCAAGTGGGAATTGTAACCGACGATCTCATGTTTATTACATGAAATCAAATGCTATCTTGCAACACAAGAATGACAATTGGAGCATGTTTGGGCGGATTTAGTTATCTCATCTCCTACTCGTTGGATTGGGACGGGTTCAGTGATTCTCGTCTCCTACTCTGCTATACTAGACACCAAATCCCGTCGGGTTTTAAATTTGTGACATCTTTGACACAAATTAATAACGAATAACGATGTGATGACCTTGATATTTTAACAAATTAATGAATACCATAAATTTAATAATTATAAATTTTTTTGCATCGTTTCTCAAAATTGTCTCCAGAATATAAGTAACAGCTCAAATAATATGCAGCTGAGTGAATAGGATTTATACAAAGTAAAGGCTAAATGTTATTGTGATTTTCAGTCTATGAAAATGTCCCCAAAACAATCCTCAAAGCAAACTCTTTCCCATGCAAATCTCTCAGGAAAAAAACATACAACGTTAAGGCTTTTAGATACTGTGTTTGTCGCACTATTTACAGAGAACCGTTAACAAGAGTAAGAAAAAACATCACCACACTACACTCACTATACCTTATCTCAGAGACGTGAGTTCCAGCTTAAGTTTTATTCCTCAAACGACGAATTTGCACAAGGAAAGACGAAGAGAGTCACCTTGAATAGAGAGAGAGGTGCTTCAATTTGATCCCAAAAGCCACTTCAGTTCACGGACATGAATTGTTAGTACACAAATGCGCAATCATCTCGGGGGGAGAGAGTTGCAGTTTCTTTTCCAACAAGACTTGGTTCCCTGTTATAGGTGAAATCAAATATTTACTTACCCAGAAAGTATATTAGAAGAAAAGAATCTCCCTAAACCTTCAAGCCGGGCCTCTTGTTAAATATATTTGTCTTGTGATCGCTAGAATCGAGCTAGAGCCTAATTTTAATTGGGCTCGTTTAATAAACAGTCCAACTTATCACGGCTCGATAGGCTGCCTGTGGAGTCGAGCCGAATTCGAGCGTGACTATTTTTTTCTGAGACGAGCCAAACCGATTCGGCTCGTGTGCATCTTAGTCAACTAGTATCTATTTGCATTCACACGGGAATGTACAAAAGGAAACATGGTAATAACAACAGCAACAAAAAACTAAATTTCAGTCCATAGGTTGGTCCAAAAGTGTCTAGTTCACTATTTCTTGAGATGTGCTCTGTTTGTTTCAATTCGAAATCAAATCATGTGCGGTGAGATTCATAGTATTATTATTTTTATGAGGAATAATCGAACAACTAACCTCATGCTTGCTACATAAAGTTCTTGCCATGATTCACGGATGTTTTACATATATAAGCCATGTGTATCAATGTTTAGCTCTCTTAAGAGAGATCAGACAAAGGTTGGGAGAGAGTCCCGGCAAATCTTCAGCTCTACCATAAATAAACCCATGGAACTACTATAGCCCACTAGGGCTGACCTAGTCGATCAATACGTACACTATCTATCTCATATGGGATTTACTGTTTCTAACGGGTCACCTGTTCGAGAGCGGGTGTGGGGTGAGAGTTAGGTTATGGGTTCATATTTGGATAAACTTAGATTAGATTTTCTGCTTCATTGCCGATAAAGAAATCATACGTTCTGGACATTGATAGTGCAGCATGTTGTAACCTAGTGAATATGGAAATTATAGCAAATTTCTTAAACTTACCGGTAATTTATCTTCTTTCAAACTTTCTAGCGATTCCGCGAGCTCCATTTGTTTGGATGCAGTAGCAAACAGTGCCTGCACGTGAAGGTTTTTTTAGCCACGGCACACTGTGAAGACATGTATTGAATTCAAGAAGGGAAAATGGCAAAAACGTGTTGTATACTATCGTACTCTTGCAAGATGGTGTTGTGTACTTTGTTAATGGCAAAAAGATGCTATGAACTTTGATTTTTTGTACAAAAGAGATGAAATTGCCCTTAAAATTAACAATTATTTTATTTTAAATAAAGATTTTAAAACGGTTTTTCTGAAAATATATTTTAACTAAAATTGGTATAATCAAATTTTGTAATTTAACTTTTAAAAATTACACAATACCCTCATGCAAAAGTGTGATAGTATACACCAGGTTTTTGCCATTTTCCCTTCTATAAATTATGGTATAACTTATGAATACCGTAATCTCACCTTTTTTGTCTTCTGCAAGTCTTGTTCTATACCTTTAATACGATGCATTGATTCGTAAAGTATGTCCTCCTTCTCGGGAGGAAGCTTCGTAGGTTTCTTAGACAGTTCAGTTACCAATCTTTCTAACAGGTGCAATCTCTTCACAAGCGGATCATCTTCTATTGTCTGTGAAACAGCTGGTTCTTGGGGCCTAGGATGTTCCAACTGAACTTCACGGTTTTCTAACCTTTTTGCTTCCGTAAGCTCGATAAAGAATCTCCCTACTATTGGCAGTTGTTGACATATATATGCATATAGTTTTAGGAAACTCCCCAGTATTGGCAGTTGTTGACATATATATGCATACAGTTTTAGGACGAAGAAAACAAACAAGCTTGTTATCTCAGAAATGAACTGCTTTACTGGACTTTCGGGGATGTCATTGTTGGTCACGCCATCTGTCAGAGCATATAGTCAAGTCAAGTCAAGCACGTGTAAAAACACTAGAAAAGTGTGAACATACAAGTGAGGCATATTGAAAAATTGTGAATCTAATGATTCAAGTGACTAGTCACTCCTTTTACCATGAATGAAGCTGGTCTACTCATCATGTTTTGTAGTTACATTGAGTTTCTTAAAGAAGACTACAAATTCATGGACATAATTTGAGATTTTTCATGTCTCATTCATGTAGAAGTAAATCGAAAATTTGCTGCCTAATGGACGAATGCATCCCGAAAGGTAACTACAGGTTTTCCATGGATATGATCTTTAATCCTTTTTCTAAACATGCTTGTAAATAGCTGTTTTGATAAATTTCAGACCACTAAATCATTTTTTATTAGCAAAAAGGGCAATATATCACGGAGTTACTCAGTCACATATAAATCGTAGAATGTAGAAAAATCTATACATAATAATAAATAATTGACATTAAAACATAATGCTAGTGATTCATGACATACTTGTGGAACCAGCATCTTCATCCCTGACAGCAGCACCAAGTGGTTCAACCGCATTGCAGAGAGATGAGGAATCGCGTGCCCTTTCCTGAGACACTCAGGAAATTCAAAATCTGTATATCAAGTTGATATAATCATGTCCTGAAGTCATGTTGTAGTTAAATGTAGCCAACGTAGGCATAAACATCATAAATTATATCAGTATTATCCAGAGGTACTAAGTATTGCAGATGATACTAAAGGTATATTGATTGGGTTTGCGATCGTCAGCCTGGAATCAACCTTTGGATTTGGAAGTAGAGGCCTCGACCCTTATATTTCCCAAAGAACGATACCATCAACTCCATGTGTTTCTATTTTAAGGGTCCATAAGCCAAAATCTAGCAAAAGGGTGGCCTTGAGCCCAATTCTTGATACATCATTCTTAAGAATCAAAATTTTGGTCCTCCCTTCTTATAAGCAAAGTCTTGAGCCCAGACCTTGCCGCACATGGCTTACAAAAAATAGAGAGAGAAAACTAGGAGACTCACTTTGTCGGAGAGTGACTTCGATTGCATGAAGCTTGGAGTCCCTGTCCCAACATCTGATTCTGACACAGCAGAAACTATTTCACTACTGGCAACCTGCAAGGAAACACGTTACAACACTGGTGGATGATGATACAACATTGATAAGTGTGATTAGTTAAGCTACAAGTACAAGCTACCTTAGAGGCCGCTAACTTGACTCTTAATTCATCGCACTCAGAATAGCTTTTGGTTTTCCTTAAATACCAATCTCCGGTGCATACCAGCTGAAAATAGAAGTCAGGTGGGTGATAATATACAAGCTTTCAGGCATAATAGGGCCAAACATATGCTGATAAATTAGTATATAGTTTACAGTTCTCAGACATTGATGTTTCTAAATGAAGAGTGTAGTATGACTAAACAGACCGTACCTTCATTATTACTGGATCACTCCAGGGTCCTTTGTCTGCTTTGAGACACCCGCCTTCGTTTGGGCACGAGCAAGTTCCGCCCAGAAAGTCTGGCAATTGGCTGTTTCAAATGAAAGATTGTATTGAATTTCAAAATAAGTCACATCAATGATGTCCTGGTAAATTAATATTACAACTATCAATGATTCACAAGAAATTAAAACCTTGGATCCACAGCCTCCAGCAACTTATTCTGGAATTTGTTCCCTAAAACCTGAAAAATCAAAGGAAAAGGTTATTATTATATCAGCTAATGCAACTTAATAGTTCAAGCAAGTACGAGCATCAAGTATGCTATTACATGTATCTTTGAAGTTGTCTTTGGGTCAAGAAAGCCTTTTACTGTGCTCCATAGAAATCTAAACCCATTACCAGCGTTGACGATGAACATTTGATGCAATGTCTGCCCAACATTATTAATAGAAGGTTTAGAAACATATATAAGCACAACAGATTTTTTTCCCTTGGTGTGGATAGCTTACCTCAGGATAGTTACCCCCATCAATTTTCTGCATTTGCATAACAAGATCTTGGGCAAGTTTTCTAAAGCTCATCAAGTTCTGCATCATCAACAAATCATTCAGATTATTTAATATGCATGTTATATGCCAAGTGCTATGTATCCCATGGTTAAATAAAAAATTACCAGCCCTTGCACATCTAATATTGTGGTTGAAGAATCTATGTGTCGTTTGGCTGCAAGGGAACATGCTGGGAACTTCTCAGCAAAGGTCTTCTCAAACCCCTGAACATGATATTTTAAGAATCGTTCCACAGTTGTGACATTTAATAGCTTGCTAGGTTCAACTTTACCCAGTCTTTCAATATAAACAGGTCGTCCCTCTCTATCTACACCATGGTAACCATGTGGATAATGTTGCTGCACTTCTTCATATTCATCATAGGAAAAATCCTGGACACAAGAATATCATGTTACAACATCAATTAACACATGGAAAAATTAATACGAAAATGATGATTGCCGTCAACATGAGAAGACTTTCACAAACAGTTACTGCCAAGCTCAGTTCCTAGCAAAATCTACTTCACGTTGATGGCCACATATTACCTGTATGATGGAATCCACCCCATACTCTTTCCGCCAATTGAGCATTTCCGCCCACATATGGACAGTTTTGTCAAGATCAAATTTCCGTGCCTTCAAAAATCTGCAACCAAAACAATCCGAATTCAATATTAAGGGATGCTAGGATAAGGGAGTGAAACGGCTAGGTTGAATCAATTATTTGAACTTGATTGGGTATTGCTTCAAAGTACACAAATGATCAACTCATTACAATCACATGTCACTTAACTGTTTCATGTCATCCTTTGTATTCTGCTATTACATTTAGAGTCTACACATCAGTACACACTAATTTTCAGAATTTGCAAAACAGTACAAGACTGATACTGAACATGGTAGAATTGCTATTATCTTACTTTCTGGACGTTGATTATCCATTTCTGAGCTGAATGACACACTCTTCAGTACGCATATGATCAGCTCATACACTATCTTTCAAAGACTCAAACATCCACTAAATTACACTTTCTCCACAATATTTGCTGAACAAAATTATGAAATTAACTACTAGTTAAAATCTACAGGTCAAAATTTGGAACAATGTAGCTATAAATCACACCTTCGCTCACCTCAGCATAGTATGATAATCATCATGGCTCGCCGGCAGCAAACATTTGGCGAGCAATGCCTGGCGGAAGCCATTGACGGCCTCTTCCTCCTCCGCATCTCGAACATCCTCTATCGAAATCGGCTCAAATCTGCAATCAGCCACCCGCTTGCCGCGCTTCCTTAGAGTGTGCGAGAGTCTGCTAGAGGCAAACATCGCCTTCTTCTTCAGAGATCTGCTCCTCGGTCTCCGCCTCTCATCCTCATCGGTCTCGAAATCCGATCTTCTCGTCCTCTCATCCTCCTGACCTGAAACCAGCTCCCCTGAGATCCAACAAACAACGATCAAGCCACAGAAACAAGCTCAAAAATCCATAATCAAACCAAATCCGATCAGATACACGAAATTCACCAGGCATTATTTCTCCGAAACGCACAATTCAACAAAACCACCGAATCACATCCAATCTGCAGAAACGAAAATGCACAAACAAACTCATCAATCATCATCAGATCCAAATTCAATCCCAAAACAACAACGAAATCGCACGAAAATTGATAAATCAAACGACTCTTTCCACGAAACAACAAGCATCGGCACAATTACGAATCGGTCAACACAACAAAAAAAAATCTCAAAAAACTTCCAATCTGTGAGCCAAAGAACAATCCTAGAACCGATCCAATCGAACAATCTATATCACAGTACTCACATTCTCGCAGAGCCTCAGTCCATCGAAGCTCGACGATCGAGCTCTCAGATTCGCAAAACTGATGTGTCCGTACAAAAGCTGTGCTCTCTCGCTTCGCTGCGAGCTTGTGGTGTGTCGCTCTCAGAACAAAGATTAAAATAATAAAATATATATATATATATTTATTCAATTAATTAAGAAACAGTCTCAGATAGCTCAGAGTTGAAGACGATGTGTCGTTTTCAAAGGAGTTAGAGAGTGAAACGACAGTGACGTAGCGTGCAACGCTCGCTTCGCCTGACGGCTCCGTTACCTCTCCTGCCGTTAACTGTTCCCTCTCCACCACTCTGTTTTCGCGGTTAACTCGCCGTTACTTAACGGAGGTGGGTGGTGATTTGGTGTGTAGCGCCCACGCTACGCCTAGTAAAGTTACAAAAATAATAATAATTAATATCTCAAATATGTTACTGAAAAATGATATCATCGATCTGAATGATTTGTTTTTTAATTGAGAAATGATATTTCCAACGGTTAGTTTTAAATTAACTCATAAAGATATTTCTAAAATTAATTTTAAATTTAATTATATGAATTTTAGTTATGTTATATATTTAAGATTTTGTTTCAAATTAAACTGGTATCTTAAAATTAAACGTCTTATTTCATTTAATTTGAATTTACCTTAATCCGAATTACAATTATTTTATCAATAATGGATTCAAATTTTTTTTTTGCAGTGGTTAGTGTAAAGTTTCACGAGGATTATTCAGATTAAAATTGTTCTTACGGTGTAAATTAAGAATTATTTTGAATAATTTAATTGATAAAATAAAATATCAAGAGTAAAGGATGTCATTAATAACATCAACAACTAATTAAATTATTTTCCACATAAATTACATGTGGTTTTAAGTTATTTGTTTAATCTTATGCATCTGATTTTTCAATTCAATGACGGATACGAATTTATAATTTCCACCATAAAATAATTTTTACCTCAAATGGTCTAATTTTTATTTTATATATAGTTAATCACACAAGTTTTATAACATTAATGAAAATGGTTTATGCCCTCACTATCTTAATAGATGTAAGTTTGAATCTCGATTAGGTGCACATGATTTCAATGGGTTATATTTGGACTGGGTTTTCGATTTTGTCAAATTTGCACTGTTTATATTGAACAAACGCTCGACTCATTTGAAACCCGTAAAATCTTTTTGAATTCTGACCCGTTCAGAACCTGCATGGTACGAGAATTTTTCAAAACCCGAAACCTTACCTGAAAAACTCATATTAAAAAAAAATAAAAATATTTAAATTAATTATTTCTAAATTATTTAGAATATAGGTATAATATCATAAAGTAACTAGAAACTTATGTTAGTTAGGTTTTAGAAATTCTAGATATTAAAAAAAATAATATTATATCATTTAAATTAATAATTATTTTAAAAATATTTTTGGGTGTGTGTCAGCCTTTGATTGGTTATATGTCTACCCGCCCCGCACAAAAACTCAAATCCAATTTTTTTTCTTCAAATTTCACCCATTTTAATCGAGGCGGGTGTATCGACCATCTGTCGACTTCAGACTTCAGATTTTTGTTGACATCCCCCTACACAATATGCGGTGGATTTTATGGATAGATTAGGAAATTATAATTATTAAAAAAGAATATAGTTTCGTATTTAAAATAATTATTTGAATTCTATCCCTAAACCTAATCTAATATGGAACAATTTCTTTCTAAATTTTGATAGGGTAAAATTTGAACATTCCATAAATATAAATTTTTAAAAAATTCCATATTTGTAATTGAGAATGATAAATGATAATGCAAGGACAATGGTCCAAAATGATGCATAATGACACATTTAGAATTGGGAGTGGAGACCCATAACTAATTTACCAAACTTAGGTATGGAAACAAATATTAAATGAATAGAATATGGACCCAACATGTTTCTAATAGTGCCATGATGAGAGGTGCAATGGCAATGGACAAAACATTAACTTGTTTGTACCTAATTAGGTAAAAATATCAACCATGTTTTTTTTTTTATATTCTCTTACATTGATTTAGTGATGCTTTGAATAATTTTCAATTGATGTTGCTTGGTTCCATGAAATGATTGGGGGATAATATTGGGGGCGGGTTGGAAGCGGATTGACATTCTCATCTCCGTTCATGTTAAAAATGAAACACTCGACAGACCAAAAATTAAATGAGTTAATTGTAATTGTAATGAATTAAAAATTAAATGAGTAATATCTTAAACTCGAATTTGATATTAAATATTCAATAAATTGAACTCATTATTAAGGGTTGACATGGTTTTGGAATCGAACAAGATTTTCCAGTATCCCAATTATTAGAACATAACAACAATCGTTACGTAAGGAGGCGGGTACTAATCGCGATCCTCCGATTCGGATTATGCTCAATTAAAATCAGTTAGTTCTCGATTTTTAAGTTGACTCCATTTATATAATATTAGATGAATTTGAACCTGAATTACAATAAAAAAAAACTTTAAATTTACGATCATAAAAAATAATAATGAAAATCGAATGTTGAGATTTAGTTTTTACAACTGTATCAAAATATAAAGTTTGCAAACAAAATAATTAGCATATTATCGCTCAACAAGTGACAAACCAATCTGATTCTTACCGACGGTTTTGAGAATTGAAACGAAATTAAATGGTTCTCAAATTTAAAACTAAAATCAAATTTTAGTCACAACTGTGAGTTTTAGATTTGTCTTGCTTAGTGTATTAATCAGAATTGCATGATTGGGAATTTGATTCATAAAAATCCAATGCTTGTTTCGCTTCAACCCGATTATAGCTACACGCAACGCCTTAGTGACCATTAATTTCACCCTAATGTGGGATCAATATTCAAGACTTTGTTGAACACCCAATATTACTTAGCAATTAGTGTACTTGATGTTCTATCAAAATTGATGCAGTCCTATTTTCAGATGTTAAAGTCATCTGAGATCCTTGAGATGAAAAATATGCCAAAAATATTTCTTAATGTTGTCAAGTGCTATCGAGAGAACTTATTGTTGCCCCTTAATCTGACACGTAGCAAAGTTGTTACTTAACGACTGATGCAGTAAAAAAGATTGTGAAATTGAATCTTGTTTAGGTCTATATATGATGCGATGAATTCAGATTCTACCTATAGAATAGGGAAGCATAACTATATTCAAAGCTCTGGGGAGTATAATTAAATATGGAACAATTTTTTTCTAAACTTTGATAAAGAATGTAAAATTTGGATTCAATAATTGAAAACAAATTCAAAATTTTGAACAATCCATGAGTATAGAATTTTGAAATTTCCATATTTGTAATTGAGAATGATTATACAAGGACAATGTCCAAAATTGGGCATAATGACAAATTTAGAATTGGGTAATGGTTGTGGAGACCCATAACTAATTTACCAAATTTAGGTAAGGAAACAAATTAAAAATGAATAAAATGGAAGAAACATTAATTTGTTTGTACCTAATTAGATATAAAATACAGACCGAATTATGCTGAAATTCAACCCCTGAATTTGAGTTCACAAAATAAATTTTAACGAAACTCTTAACCACTAGGCCAACTCATAATAGTAATTATACTCAAAATGTTGACATTTGTTACGAGTAATATCATAATTTTATAAAATTTGATATTTGAATGAAAATATTTGTTATATACTAAAAAATTGAACATTTTCTATGAGTATATACATTGAATCTATAATTTAAAAATATACATTGAATCTATAACAAAAAATACTAATATCATGAGTTAAATTATGTGATGTCCAAATAAAACTTATAAAATTTCCAGTTGTACTCTAACCTTGATAAGCTATGGAGTCTATAATGTGTGAGTTGATAAGTAGTGGATAATATTAAATACTGAAAATATCTTTCATATTTATTGTCCTTAAATATGATAAGCGTTCACACACAAAAAAATACCTTGACAATTAATTAGATTTGTACTGACCTGTTTCTTTTAATTTGTATTAAATTATTTATTATTATACATACCATCAAAATATGAAATATAATATTAATAAATAATTTTTTAATATTACATTATTTCTCTGACTACTTTTAAACCGATACAGTGCTGAGTCTCGAACCCTGATCTGGACAGTTCCAACACAAATCATATTCCAACACAAATCATATTTCAACCATGAAATTGATGAAAGCACATATGGAAACATCATTCTTAAAAACCAGGATGTAATGAAACCACCAAGAACACAGAAAAACCGAAATCATGTTCTGAATTTCACATCCACTGACCAATTTCTCCAAAATGTACCTTTCCCATACATGCCATGAAAACCCATGAACTCACAAGTCTCCGAATAGATCCCTTGCGACGCAAGTCACTGTCTCGTCGGGTTTTTTCATGCTCATCTGCTTGTAAGTCTCGAGCTCCTTCTCCAAGAAGTGATTCTCCGTCTCCATCCGCAAGAGGATGTCCATCAGAATGCTCTTCTCGTCCTCGTCGTGGGTGAATTTCTCCTCGACCATCCTCTTGGACTGCTTCGCCTCCATCTCGAGCAGGGCCTTGTCGGTCTGCAGGCGCAGCATCATCGCCATGGCTTCCTCGGTGGCGCTCGCGGCCGCGGCTCTCTCCTTCTCCAATTCTAGGCGCATGGCGGCGGAAGCGGCCCTCTCCTGCTCGAGAGCTTCCTCTAAAACCCTAATCCGGGCTGCTTCGTTCCCAAGTAACCCTAAATTGCCCTCGTTTCTACTATAGTAAGAGGCAATGCTGTCCCCTACAACGTCCTCGGTCTCTTCGATGCTAAACCACGATCTTTCACTCAGATCAATGCTGGTCGGGGAAAATACACCGCCTAGAATAACATGTAACAAGAATAATCAGCATCGACTTCACATTATGTAGCGGGAATTGGAAATGAACTATGAAACGAGGATTCAAATTTCAAGAACAATCAACATGAAATTTTCATTTTTATAACGGATCCTTAAATAACATATAACTCAAATAATTAGGATTGATTTCACAGTATGCAGCTATAATCTGAATAAACTGTGAAACAATAATCCAAATTTCAAGAATAATCAACATGAAATGTTTATAGCAGGGCCATAAATATTATTTAACTCGAATAGTCATCATTGATTTCACCGTATATAGCTATAATCTTAATAAACAGTGAAATGAGGATTCAAATTTCAAGAACAATCAACATGGAACTTTTATAGCAAAGCCTAAAATAGCATTTAACTCGCATAATCAACGAGTATTCAAGTGTCAAGAATAACCAGTGTTAAATGCTTATAGCAAAGCCTAAAATAGCATTTAACCTTGAAGGCTGACATGTATATAACATCCATTCAAATATATTAAAACTTGTTTCAATAGCAATTAGAAAGCCTAAATCATGAAATTTGAAATTCACACATTTTTAAGTTGTTAACTCACCTTGGAGATTATATTCTTCCTCGTCTATGCTTTGGTTCATTTCTTTTGTTGTATCACTCTCATTGAAAGGAAAGACACGAGGGTCTTCATCAACGGGCCATGAATCACCATACGAGGGAACGGGGGAGAATTTTCCGAATTCAAGAGCAGCCCTCCTCCGAACCCGACCACCCGACCTTATCTTCCGACCCCCACACCTCATCCTCTTCAGATCATGATCACAATCAGACTCATATGACTCATACCCATTTTCTATATACCCCGAATTTCCCGACAACATACCATCAAAGGAACCACGAGACGCTTCAAGGTCCTCCTTGCCACATTCTCCATCTCCGAGTAGGTTCATATTCAAATTGCTAGCTCGATCTTTATATACAAATGGACTAAAAGGATATCTACTTCTTGTCATCATTTGAACAGAACAGACAATCCTTACTGGCGATTCTACAAACACTTTGTGCAAGCACAAATTTCTGTTTCGGTACCCGAAAACCCCACAACAAGGGCATGGTAGACATGTTCCAAATACATTACAGACCTTTGAGGACAAGAATGCTAGAGCTGATCCACATAGCAGAAAATAAGCTACGACAAGGTCAACAAATGATCCTGCAAGACCAGCAAGAGTCCAAGAGTAATGGGTTGTCCCCAAATCCATCTTCCTCCTTAAAATCCCCAAATCTCGCAACAGTTACAGAAACCCACCAGCAATCAGTAGGACCAAAAGTCTATGAGCCACAAGAAAAAATTTAAGTTTTATCAGTTTCTGCCTATTTGGGTACAAAAATTCAACAAAGATTGAGACACCCACAAAAAAGCTTAAAATTTTTTAGTGATAGAATAATCTTAAGAACTCTTAAGAATCACAAGTTTAGTGATGTCTTGCTTCATCATAGCATAGTCAAGCCCAAATCTTGATACACAACTTGTTGATCAATTTTTTTTACTGATTTGGGTACAAAAATTCGACAGAAAATGAAACACTCATCAGAAGATATTGAAGCCTTACTAGTTTCCATAGATTTGGGTACAAAAATTCAACTAAAAATGAACCGCCCACAAGAAGAAATCCATGCTTTACTAGTTTTCACTGATTTGGGTACAAAAATTCAACAACAAAATGAAACACCCACAAGCAGAAATTGAAGCCTTACTAGATTTCACTGATCTGGTACAAAAATTCAACTAAAAATGAGACACCCACTAAATGAAATTGAAGCATTACTAGTTTTCACTGATTTGGGTACAAAAATTCAACAAAAAATTGAACACCCACAAGAAAAAAATACAATTTTTTTTTCATTTTCACTCATTTAGGTACAAAAACTCAACAAAAAAAGAACACCCACAAGAAGAAACTCAAATCAAAGCATTGCATGAGGTCCTAAAGGAACAATATAGAATCAAAAAATTGCAAAACCCTATTCAAAATAGTAGACTATCATCACAAGCCCATTATTCTATAAACAATATTAACAATCAATCACTCAATCAATCCAACTGGATAAATTATAAACTTTGTAAATATATATGAAGTATGAGATTGATCATAACCAACCTGAGAGTTGAAGCCAAGTCCTAGGGAAGTTAATTTCCGAGAGCAAAATGAAGTGGACTGAGATTTTTGTGAAATCGGTGAAACATAGAAACCGACATGAAACACAACAGATAATCAATAAAAATCGATTTTTCCCAAAGATTCCCATTTTCAGACAACACAATAAAAAAAAATGGAAGCTTTCTCTGTAGAAACAGACGAAAAATCGAAAATCGAGCCGAGTATTTAAAAGAAGATTGACACGAATGAGCAAATCGTGATGCGTATCGAAACGGCGTCGTTTTGGATTTGGAAGGCGTGACTTCTTGTTGATGATAATCAATGCCATTTTACCATGTAAAAGTTAATCAATGTCATTACCATATAAAATTATGTATTTTGGATTCATTTATTCAAATTAATTGTGATTTGTTTTTTTCTGCCCCTTTTTTTTATAGAAACTAATTTTGATTCTTACCCTTAAAAGGTATTTTTAGATTAATTGTTATATACATGATACTCGGTTAATTTTTAATTTGACCCATTACTTTTGTTTAGTATCATAATGGGTGGTGACGAGTTGCTTGAACTCGATTTATTGAATATTTATCACGTATTTGATATAACCGAGTTAGATATGCTTTGATACTTAAGGAACCAACCTCATAAACTAATTATCATACAAAGTTAGTGTACTTTGGATCCAGTTATTCAAATTCATTGTGATTTGTATTTTTGCTTTTTATTATACAAATTAATTATGATTCATACTCTTAAGAAACATTTTCAGATTTATTGTTATATGAATGGTACTAAAATTAATTTTTAATTTAATATTTTATTATTATCATAGGTAGTATAAGCAAGTCGAGCCTTTAATGAATCACTCAATCTCGATTCATTTAATATTTAACTCAAATCAAATTCGAGTCTAAAGTTTGATTTTTTAACAAAAGTCAAAAATCTCAAACTCAACTTATTAAAATTTATTTGATCGTAAGTCGATTCGTTTCATATTTAAAAATTTTTTAATTTTTTAAAAAGTTTAATATAATTAAAACTACAATAATCAACACAAATTTGAATTTAAATACTTGTTTATATTGAACTCGAACTTACCTATATATAAGTCCTTTCAAGCCAAACACTTGTATTTCGAGGCGAAACAAAATTAAACTCGATTTGACTCGTTCACAAATGTTAAATTCATGATTAATTTGATATGCAATCATAAATTTACTTCAAATTTGATCTCCTCCAAATGGACAATTACAACAACATTAATTTAGATGCTTAGCAAAGAATTTGGGAAAATTAATTACATTGAATAATTTCAAGAACTAAAATAAAAACAGAATATACATTCAAATTTCCAGTATGATAAATACTGTTACATATTCCAATATAACACACCTCTTCAATACAAACCATCAATCTCCATTTTTTCCCAACATGCTCCATAGATCATTAGATGTAATATATTCATATGTGTGTATGTATCCATATACTTTCTATACTGTATACTGTTGAGTTTTATGACAATTTTAAATCTCAATTCACATTTCCATTGGCAAGAAATGAGAGTTGGAGAGTGTAGGCTTCTTTGAGCTCAGCAAGAACTTGTGCAATGCTTGGCCTCTCTGCTGCATCTCTCTCCACAGACCTCACGGCCACCGCGGCCGTCTTTTTCAGGCTCTCCGAGTCGAAGCTTCCCGTCATGCTCTCATCGACAACTATCTCAAACGCTCCCGCCTGCAGGTACGGCTTGGCCTGCATTGCACGATCCAAGAGATCGAAAAAAAAAACACATTTTGTTGAGATACCAGTTTTGTATCATCTATGTGTATTGATGCAGAATGGAATATATATAGTTTCATATCGCTGCATCTAAAAGATCAGAAAACACATATCATGCAGCAGTGGAATATGAATAGTTTCGCATACTGTATCCACAAAATTCAGAAAACAAAACACATTTTGTTGCACATATCGTATGTATAGTTTCACAACATCGTATCCAAATGATTGGTGCAAAAACACTTTTGGTTGCACATATTAGTTTCATAGCATCGTATCCAAAAAGATTGGGACAAAAACACATTTTGGTGCAGATATCAGTTTTGTATACTGATGCAGCAACAGAACATGGATAGTTTCATACCATTGTATCTAAAAGATTGGGGAAAACAAATTTTCTGCACGTATCAGTTTTATATCATCGCATGTATTGATGTCATATCATCGTATCCAAGAGACTGAAATAAACACATTTTGTTGCAAATATCAGTTTCATATTATCATATGTATTGTTGCAGCAATGCAATGTGAATAGTTTCATATCATCCTATGTAGTTATTCGATTTCTCAGACATGAGACAAGATGCCATCCAAAAATAACAGACGGGTTCATGGCTAGACCGACTTTCATATAGTATTAGGACATGACTTCAACTAAAAAGCTTAAGTCCATAGACGGGGGGGCACATCTCATTTGTTTTAGATTTTTCATAAGTAGGACATAGTTTCATATATGATCATATGCATTGGTATATATATGGAATATGGTTTTCAGGCTTACCCATAGAACCAAGTTGAAGGAATCGGGTGATCCATAATGTCTCAGTGGCTCTCGCCCACATATGAGCTCTAAGAGAACTACTCCGAAGCTGTAGATGTCACTCTTCTCCGTCAGCTGTTGGGTCGAGTAATATCTACATGCAAGCTTACCTAATCAGCATTGGAGTCACCGAGAGTGCAAAAACTTTATCGAAGAACTTACTCGGGATCAAGGTAACCGGCGGTGCCTTTGACGACAGTGGTGACATGAGAAGCGTCTGCCTGGATCATTTGCTTGGACAGGCCAAAGTCGCAAACCTTGGCGTTCATTTCTGAGTCTAAGAGGATATTTCCACATTTCACGTCACGGTGTATGATCCGTGGATCGCTCCCATTGTGCAAATAGTCCAATCCTTCAAGCAAACAGAAAGCAACATTGTTTATGCTATACAAGAAATCTTGTTTCTTGATGCACATTGTGCAAATAGTCTAATTGCAAAAACTGTCACATAATATTCAACTTATGCAAGGAAATTCCTTAAACTTTGTTAATTGCAAAAACTCTCAGCGTAATATTCAACTTCTGCTAGGAAAGTCCTTATACTTTGTTAATTGCAAAACCTTGCGGTGAGCTTACATTTTTTGCACCGTTAAAAAGGAAGCGAAAAAAAAAATTACCCTTCAAATACATTTAAAAAAATAAATTATTACCGGTGTAATTATGCCATTTTGAAAATATTTGAGATCACATGATCTACATGTGACATTGTAACCCATTTTCCATCTATTTTGACAAACTGTGCAAAAGAAAGGTACGGTTTTTGCAATTATCCTTTTTTTTCTACTAAGCATACCTTTAGCAGCATCCACAGCAATTTTAAGTCTGCGAACCCAACTTAGTGAAACTTTTTTGCTATTTGAACCTGAAAAAGAAAAGTTGTTAGCTGAATATAGGAACTGAATTAAGAGAAAAGCGGGTTTTTATTTTTATTTCTGAATAGCATACCGTAAAGGTGATCAGCCAACGACCCTCCAGGCAGATACTCGTAAACGAGAATCTGCTGCTTTGCTTCGTTGCAGAATCCTTCCAAGCACACGAGATTCTGATGGCGAATTCGTGACAAGAGATGTACCTAAGTAGCATTAATTTTAAGTTATAACTCAGTTTTCATTAGTATGTGAATGTAGCGTTTAGACAAAAAAATGATGACCTCGTTGATAAAAGACTCGGCTCCAAGTTGGGTCCTGTCGAACCTCACTTTCACGGCTACTAGTTTGCCATCCGGAAGCTTTCCGAGGTAAACAGACCCAAAACTGCCCCGCCCTAGAACGATCTTGAAATGGTTTGTAGCAGATTTTATTTCTCTGTAGGTAAAGACTTT
This sequence comes from Geranium rotundifolium, assembly GCA_963920655.1. Taxonomy (NCBI): domain Eukaryota; kingdom Viridiplantae; phylum Streptophyta; class Magnoliopsida; order Geraniales; family Geraniaceae; genus Geranium; species Geranium rotundifolium. Next base: position 1,015,857 of record OY987321.1, read on the forward strand.
TGCCGCATTCCAGTTTCGCATATCGAATTCTACTGACCCTACAAACAATATCCCCATGTGAGAATGAACATACTCGAATTCATTCTAACAAGGGTTAATTGCAAAAATGAGATGTGTAGTGCCCACTTTTGCAAGGAGTGTTTGAGTACTACGTTTATTGCCAAAACATATTGTGAACTCGTCTCTTTTTTTTGCACATTTAAAAATGAATTGAAAAGACAAAAATACCCTTCGAATAAAAAAATAAAATAAATATTTTCAAAATTATATTTCTTAAAAATTTTATGCATGAAAATTTAAAGAATTCTTGTATTTTTTTATTCAAGGGGCAATTCACATGACATGCATGTGACCCATTTTCGGCCTATTTTGACGAAGTTTGACAAACTATGCAAAAACAATATTGATAGTTCAAGTTAAGTTTTAGCACTAAAAATATTACAACACCACTTACAAAAGTGGGATAGTACACTGCCAGATTTTGCAGTTTGCAATTATCACTTTTAAAAATGATGTGACAATACTTACTTGATGTGTATATGACTTCGGTTGTATTTTTCCTCGTGTATAGGAACACTGAAATGCCAATGAAGAGAACCGCAAGTAGTGCTCCAGCAATGGAACCAATGACAATTCCTATACGACTATGGCTGTGCCCGGTTTGCTTCTTTTGAGTCACTATCGTAACTTGTGGCGTTTCAATAGAGGAGTTGGAGGAATCGTTCACATCATTGCACGTAGTGGAAAAAGAAAGGCATAAATTCCCCGATGTTCTGCAAAAACACGATTACATCAGATGCTGAAGCACAAAGCATATATCAATAGCCATAAAGTCGATTTTTACCTAACTACGAGACTCTCTCTGTTCAATGAATCCGGGAGACTACCTTGTAGTCTATTGTTTTCCAGATTCCTAAGAATTTCAGTACAAGGCTCGTGTAATCAAACACATTACTGTAATAAAACAAGAAACAGAACTATATTTACGATTTAAAATGGTTTTCATTTTCCAGTTTTTGTGAGTTCACTTACAGTAGGTGAAGGTCCTTCAGCTTTCCCAAGCTGTCGGGAACAGTCCCGAGCAAGCTATTGTTCTGCAAGTCCCTTCATGCAAAAAACTTGAAATTCAATTCCAGTTCTCGAGAAAAATCTTATGAAAACATAGTTTCACGTTTTCTATTAGACACGATAGAACTTACAGAATTTGAAGGCCCACTAAGTTCTCCAAATTTTCCCCAAACGAAGTTAAATGATTGAAGCTCAGGTTCCTGAAATTCCAATACATTCAGTTTCCATGTTACGGTATCCAAAAATATAGCTAAATTTGTGTTATGAGAACTGCATTTCCTTACAGTTTCTTAAGGTGTTGAAGGCTGCCCAAGTCCTGTATCAGTCCATAAAGCGATGTGTTATGTAAATCACTGTCCGCAACACAAAAACTAAACATTAGGAACAAAGTAGGAAATGTCAATACAAAAGAAGTGATTATGATTTTAGAGCGCATACAGATTCTTAAGATCCAACAAGTCACCGAACGTTGGACTAATTGACCTCAAGTTGATGTCTGAAAGCTTCCTGCAGAATGTATATACAAGATAAGACCTTGTGCCCATATCAAAACAATAACAAAATCAAACATTCAGTTAATGTATACAGACAATGAAGTAACAGTGTTCCCTTCACAGCGTATGTGATCCCATGCTGTAGGAGAGCATGGATCATCTTGCCATCCAAGATCCAGACCAGCAGACTGCTGAATAACTCCGAGAGCCGAAACTACAAGAAATATAGAATTAGCCTCTTATCCGCAGAGATTCAAAGGATAATTGCAAAAACTGACTGTGCAGTATACTTGCACTGCGTTCATTGCAAAAACTTGCCGTGAGCTTGTTTTTTTTTCATCGCTAGTGAGTAGTGACACCGTTAAAAATTGAATTGAAAAGACAAAAACACCATTCAAATTATTTTTTTTATATATTCCAAGGGAAATTATGCCATTTTGAAAAAAAAATGGAGGATCTTCCGTCTGCTTTGACAGAGTTTGACAAACATTGCAAAATTTTGGATAGTTTGTAAGTTTTTGTAATAAACATAATACACGTACATTCTTAGCAAAATAGAGTTAAGCACCATCAGTGTTTGCAATTATCTCTAGATTCAAACCAGTGTAAGGGATTCACTACTTATGGAGAGCTACCGATACCTGTTGTCGAGGACACTTCTGCTGGTACATCAACAATCTCATACACTTCAATCCCACTAATTTGGGGATGGAAGTTGATGCTCTGAAGTGTAATATTCAAGCTCTTGACTCTCTTCCTCGTATAATACAGAGCACCAATCTCCGAGCTATTCACAATATACCCCGATTCCATGATATCTCCATTGACGATTACTCCAAATGAAGACGCACGAAGAACCCCAGCAAAATAGAGGACAATGTAGAAGTCCCCTATTGTATCAAAAGGGAAGTCATAAGTCAAAACATTCTTTCGCGCTAGAACTCTTACGGATCGGAGAACAGCAAGAGGGGGGTTTTCTGTAACACTTGATGCATTGAAGTCGAGTTGAGTAACAAACCCGCTCGACACATGAAATGGTGCAAAATTTGAATCTGCATCCCATATTCGATCATACGGATCAAAAGGGTACCTGTTTTCACACAAGCAGATTAGAAAATCTCGGGTAAACTATATAAATTGTATCTTGTTTATATGGAATGGCCATGACTTGAGATTTCTTACCGCAGTGTCCCATTGGTGTGACCACAGTTTATTCTGTAACACTTCCTGAGCACTTTACTGGATAAATCTGTGATGCCATGTCGGTAAGCTCCTACAGGTAGCGGACGAACTTCAAGTGATGAGATAACGGGAGACCCTCCATCTCGGATCGAGTTCAAACAGAATAAGATCGTGTCCTTGTTAACCGACCACACAAACTCCTCTATCCATGGATCTTTAGCCGTAAGGTTCACAGTACTAGTAATGGCCGTCCCAAGAGAAACCGAAAATGTCGGGGGTTTGCTGAGTCTATCATAGTTCTTGTACACAAATTCAGCTCTAACAAGAACTGCCGATGACAAGTTCTTTACTGGCAACCTATAGCATTTCCTTCCTAGGGAATTCAAGAATACCCTGATCGGGATAGTAGATGAAGAGGTACCTTCAATTTGGTGAATGGTGCTCGCGATGCCTAAGGCTACGTATGGATCGTCCGAGACCCACGAGATGTTTGATGAATCAGTGTAACTCGAGGTTCCGCCACACGACAAACTCAAAAAACCTATCCCATAAGACACAGAAAAAGTGCAAAACATTATCTTATATATCTGAGGTCATGAACAGAACCTAATAAGCATAACAGAAAAATGCCTAAGCAATTTTGTTCTACGAGCTCTTCAGAAACAAAATGATATAAAACCCGATCAATTAATAGAGCTATGCAAGACCAAATCTTATACATGAGTTCTTGAACAGAACCAAATAAGGATAATCAGATTTGAAGCCTAACCAATTTTGTTCTACGAGCTCTTCGCAAACAATATGGTATGAAACTTGATGCATAAATAGAGTTCTGTAATACCCAGAAAGATAATTTACAGAACTTGATTCCTAACACAATGAGCACGAAAAAAACCCTAAATTTAAGCAAAAAATTGATTGCCAGATTCAGAACAGTACATAACAGAACAAGAATGCATTCTACAAAAGCCAGAAAAATCAATTACACAACTTGTTTCGTAAACCAATGAGCATGAAAAAGAAAACCTAAATTTAAGCAAAAATATATATTATCAGATTCAGAACAGAACAATCATGCATTTAGGGCACACAATACAATGAAGAACAAAACAGGAGGACACTCACCATCCTGATTGCAGAAACAAGCAACCCATAAACCACAGACCAGAACGAAGAAGACCCAGAAACGCTTGAGGTCCATAGCCCCAAAAATGTCAACAAAACCCATGAATTTGTGAATAAACCAACCAAAACCCCATTCAGCCTCAGAATAAGAAGACAGGGTTGAAGAAACGAAAAGGGTTTCAAAAATGATCGGTGAAGGTGTAAATGGGATGGCATAAAAGGAGTGATTGTTGGGTTGGTTGAAACAAATGATGAAAGTGATAGGAATTGAGTAAGGATTGGGCCTTTGTTCATAGCTAAAGGTAGAGCTGAGAATAGAAGAGGAGTGATGATGGTTTGGGAGTTGGGGAGAGAGTGGCAGTAATGATTGATGGGTTTTATTTAGCTTGCATTGAGAGTGAGTGGTAACAAGAGTAGCTGAAAAGCAACTCAACACAGATAATACTAAAAAATCACTTGTATCATACTAAAACCAAAATATGATATTATTATCATTTATAAATATCAAAGAAATAAAAAGGTTACAAGCTTGACATAGATATGATATTTCAATCTGACAGATACTTGAAGTTGCTTCGAACCCATTTTGTTGTCGTTCTTACAGAGAAAATATCCCGAACTCGATAAGAATTCGGTACCCCCAATCCAACGGGTAGATAAATTACTAAACTCGCCTGTTATCATCTCTACTCATATCCTTGATATTCATCAGACTAATCCTCATTTCGATCAAATATTTAAATGATAGCCTTTATATCCACTAGAACAGTCCTAGTTTTGGTCGGACAAAATCATATAAAACGATAAAATTCTATTATTAAATTTTGATATTACTATATGTCAATAATTTTAATTGATTGTTGATTAAGTTACCATAACCTATCATCAAAGTTTGATTAGCTGACAAATCAAACACTGGAACAACAAGTCTCCGAATCTCGTGACAGGATCGCTCATCTTTAATCTCTCTGAGTCCACATAATGATATTATTCTCTTGTTCATTAACTTGGCTTCTAAGTTCCAATTACGAATAAACCCACTGATATACCAATCATGAATTCATGATTGCACTGAAGTTATAAATTATAATTATTTCTTACCAAACAAGATTTTATCAAGTAGAAGACCTAACAAGTTTCTAAATCAATATTGCATTACAAAGACTAACTCTAAAGCATACCTCATATGCTTTCAATTGCGCAAGGGCAGCTTCTCCTCGCTCTCTCCTGTGTGGAATCGTTCTGAAAGCAATCACGAACAAACAAAATCAAAAATCACAGAAAACTACAATTTTAAAGCCGGGAATTTCAATTTTCCCGGGAACCAAACAGACGGTAACTGAATTGGGGACGGACCCGCCAACGGCGCGCCAGGAGATCTCGGCGGGAGCGCGAAATGGATGAGACCGTGAGAGGGCTCGGTACTTCATCTTCTGGCTGTTGACCAGCTCCTTCGCCGTGATCGGTGCCAAAATCAAGCCTCGCCATGGTCGCCGATACGTACACCATTTCTCTCTCTCTCTCTGGTTCTGTGGGCTATTTTGGAGAAGAAAGAGAGTTTTTGCCTTACCGACCCCCTCGAGTTAGATTCGTTGAATATTCAATTCGAGCTTGTTATAGTTCGAACTGAATCTGAGTTTAAAATTAAATTCGTCAGTATTTAATTATTTATATATTTAATTTTAGCTCGTTATAGTCCGAGCTCGTTATAGTCCGAACTAAAGTTGTGCCAGGTGATTAGGAGTGAGTATGATTCGAATAACAAGACTCGTCCTTAATCTCCCAATATCTTAAAACTGAGCCAAAGTATCTAATTTTAAACATATTATTTAATATATATATAGAGAAGTTTTTTATCATTATTTATAATGAAAATTAAATGAAAAAAGCTAAGCATGCAAATTCGAAGCTAGTTATTTTTTTCAAAAAAAAAAAACTTAACATTTTTTTAGTTGTAATACAAATTCGTTCATGTCCAATTAAACTCAAGCGAAATATCATTTTTCGTCAGTCCTGAATGTGACAGTTTTGAGACCAACTACCTTACGTCCCCTAAAGAATCTCGGGGTTACATTCTTTTGTTGGAGTGGTTTTGCGGGATTGTTTATCTATGACGGTATCTACAAATTATTTTTCTATTTCGTTTGTTAGGCAATCAGTAGCACGTTATTCAATTATTGTCACCCGTTTAAGCCCTGATCGGGAGTATGAGGCCGGTTCTTACCCGGCGCTCTCGCTCGGATAATTCTAAGTGACTTGTCTTAATAATATATCAATATCATAGCTTAAAAAAATTGGTTCAACCAAGATATTTTAAACCCTATTTTATTAATTTACATAGTTTTCTATTAGAGTTTCAGTGAAATAAATAAATATATAAAACAAATAAGTAAGTAAATAAATGCAAAATTGGAGAAAATTGAAACTAACTAATGGGCCGTGGGCCCACTAGAACGTGGACGCCACAAGAACAAAAAAATAGGTGCAGTGGTAAAATCGTAAATAATGAAAATGAGTTGGTTGGTGAGAAGCCCACATATTCACCAACTACACACACCCAATCAATTCGTCTTCACTTGACCCTCACCGAACCACCACTCCTCTCTGTTCTTCAAATCCACTCGATTCTCACGAATCTCGTCGAATCTCGTCGAATCTGCAAAAGGGTGTGCTCGAGATTTGCTCCTTCGATTCCGAATCCAAATGGGTAGCGAGGGCAAGCTCTACAATTTGGCCGAGGTCTCCGAGCACAACACCCCCAAGGATTGTTGGCTCGTCATCGACGGGAAGGTACAATTTTGATCCGTTTTTTTTATTAGATTGATCTGGTTTGTGCATTTGGGTTTCCGGAAATTTGTTGATCTGATATGGGTCCGTGGGTTTTTTGCATTTTGGGTTTTGGTTTTGTTGTTTGGTTTTGGTAGATGTAGTTCTGGATTTTGTGTCTGTGGCTGTTTTTTTTGGTCTGATTTGTAATGTTGGTGTGTGTTGTGATTGGAAGATTTGGTATCTGAGAACATAGATCTGATCTGGGTGTATCAGATTTTCCTGAAATTGTTTAGTGCTTCATGCATTTAAGATCATGAGATCAGTGTGAGATTGGTTTTGATGTACTAGCTTGTTTATTTTATAATTATTGTATGATGATTCCAAATCATGATGATACATTTAATATTTCAGTCTGATTTGGTTGAATTAGTACTCATTGGTTCTGACATAGTTATGATGTATGGTTTTGAGCTGTAAATGAGGTCTAGCTTTCGGTGATTGTTGCATTAGTTTTTAATATCAAGTGTGGATGTGAATGGAAGGTTTGTGTGCTTTAAATTTGATTTTATGGTTTATTGGTAGTTAGTTCAGAATTTTAGATTTCATATATCCAATATCATTGATTATTGACTAAGAATAATGATATATTTTTATTTCAGAATTTTAGATTTCATGTATCTGATATAATTGATTATTGATTAAGATAAATGATCTATTATCATTCCTAGGCCTTACACTTTGTTCGTTTGTTTGTTTGACTTGGTCGCTTGTGTTTCTGATTTTTCATTCCTTGTGAAGTTTTTGGATATTTGTTGGGTTTTTTCTTGACTTAGATGAATGATATAGTATCATTCCCAGGCCTTCCGCTAGTTCATTTGTTTGACTTGACTGCCCGTGTTTCTGATTTCTCATTCCTTGTGAAAATTTTGGATATATGCTAAAGTTCTTACCCTTAGATTAAGCGAAAGGTGCAAACGATAATCCCACCATTCTTTTTGTTTTACTGACTATAGTTAGGAGTCAAATTGCAATATTTAACTTGTAAGCACATAATTTTTCCGTATTTCGGAAGTACATGGGTTAGGAGATCACGTGATGATGTTTGGTTTTGAGCTGTAAATGGGGTCTAACCTTTGGTGATTGTTGCATTACTTCTGAATATCACGTGTGGATGTGAATGGAAGGTTTGTGTGCTTTAAATTTGATTTTACGGTTTAATGGTAGGGAGTTCTGAATTCAGATTTCAGATATCTAATGTCATTGATTGTTGATTATTGACTAAGATAAATGATCTGGTATCACTCCTAGGCCCTCGCTTAGTTTGTTTGCTTGACTTGACTGCTTGTGTTTCTAATTTCTCATTGTCAAATTTTTTGGATATTTGTTGGCTTTTTTTCCTTTAACACTTTGATTAAGCGAAAGGTGTAAACAATAATCCACCCTTCGTTTTTCTTTATTGACTATAGTTAAAAGTCAAACTGCAACATTTGACTTGTAAACACATAATTTTGCCATATTTTGAAAGTAAATGGGTTGCGAGATCATGTTTTGGGTGTGTTGGATTACTTGTATTTACATTGTATGATCTTATGTCATTATACAAACCTCGCATGCTAATCACGATCTTTGCAGTTCATATTTATCCTGCAATGTTCTTACACTTTCACTATTTTAACGCGTTGAAACAGGTATATGATGTGACAAAGTTTTTGGAGGATCACCCCGGTGGCGACGATGTTTTGTTGTCAGCCACAGGTACAGCTACACAAGAACAACCGCAAAGCTATTATCAATTTCCTTATATACACTTCTCTATAATTTGTGCCAATACGCTGTATAAATATTAAATCCCGTCTTGAGATGGGCCTAATGTGATGCACTGATTTCAGGGAAAGATGCAACTGATGATTTCGAAGACGTTGGCCATTCTAGCAGCGCGAGGGCGATGATGGATGAAATGTATGTTGGTGACATCGATTCTGCGACCATTCCCACCAAGGTCAAATACACTCCACCCAAGCAGCCTCAGTACAACCAGGACAAGACGCCCGAGTTCATCATCAAGCTCCTCCAGTTCCTCGTCCCGCTGATGATTCTGGGTTTAGCTTTTGGCGTCCGATTCTACACCCAGAAGGCTTGAGTTATCGGTAAGAGATGATTTACAATAAGGTTATGTTCTGGGATGAACTGGTGCTCTTGTGTGATGAATTGTTTCTGGAACTGTTATAGCAGGTTAGGAGAAAATTAGGATGTTTTGTTTTAGTTGTTTGGTTGGTGTGTTGAGGAATGTGTTGTGTTTTCACCTTGACAATGAAAATTAAGAAATGTCTTTTCTTAATATATGATCTCAGATTGTCTCTTTTCATTACCTTGTATTTGTGAAGTTTGTGCCATCTTGTGAATTCTAAGGATGGCAAGGGTGGGTTTAGAGTGGATTTAGTGATCTCGTCAAATTTAAGAATACCGGGTTTAGGCTGCTCAAAGCTGGTTAAGCGGAACCAAAAGCCTTAACTGCAAATTGGCACAGTTAATTCGGTTTCTAATTTCATGAACCGAAATCAGACCGACATTGGTATCTAACTTGAAATTAACTGACTGGTTCTCCAGTTAAAACCTAACCGGTTGGAATAAAATATGGACTTCAAAATTAGGCATATATTGTAGTTGATTGAAATTACTTTTTTTATATATATATTATTTTATTTATACATGTAGCTCCTTGTTATTCAAACTGAGATTTAAATTTAGGCATTTTTTTGTTAAGTTTTGAGATTGGTTCATAGTTATCACCACAAAGGTGATCTAATTAACCATTAATATTTTCATTACTAATTCAACTTTGAAATAAAAATTGATTATTTTAGCATACTTTTAGTACTTTGTAAATTAAATCTGACTCTTAATAAAACATCAAACACTATAATTAAAACATTTTAAATTTAAAAGACATGAATGATTATTAATTTAATTTGGAAACAATGTTAGGACTGAATTTGGTTCTTATCACCAAAATTGTTAGTTTCTGTAAAATGGGAACATATTTTGTAGGTCACTGTAAATCTTTTTACTTGAATTGATTCATTTGAATAATTTTCTAGGAAGATATACATGATATTTGGTTGGGGGAGACTTGTGATTTGTAATGAAAAAGGGAATAAAGCTACATAAATTAGGATCATTCATAGGGGTGTAGCATTTTCAAGAGTCTTCCCCTAAAACCTTGAAAAAGTGAGAGTTGAGTATAAGTTTTGTTTTGTTTTGAAAGTGATTGATGCACAACCTCTCACTCATTTATATAGTTTATAACACATTTTTTCTTGCAACTTATTTTATATGTTGTGTAACATTGAAATGCAAATAACAAAAAAAGTGTAAAATACATAGAGATTGAACTTTAAACTTTCCAATGATATAAGAATCTAAATAATTTGAGCTATTATATTGAAATATTATTGTAGATGCTCAAATTTCAATCACTGCAGTTAGAGTACACACACTTGTTATTTTATTGGAGATATGATATCTATAATTTGGCTGAGTGTATAGCAAGTTTATTAAATTCGTCTTAAATCCGCCATACGAAAAGATAAGAATTATTGAATTTTTCGATAATTCAATGTTGTCAATCTAATGAAATAGACAGGTAAAATACGCATATTACTAAATTTGTTAGTTCTCGTCACTACATGTTAGGTAAATTTTTATATATAATTTAATATGCAATAAAATAAATAAGTATTTATGTAAATACTAAAATTATAATGTTATGATAAATAATTTTTCATTATTACATATTTATTTATTTTTGATGGAACAAAAAACTATACTAAAATTTTACTATTTTTATGTTAAATCAAAACCAAAATAAGATATGGACTTTAAAATACTTCCAATTTTTATTATAATAATAAATGTGAATTCTTTTGTTTACGTTTTGTTATTTTTCGGATCGGGATTGAATTGGAATCGAATTTGATTTTGGATTTAAAAAAAGTATTCAATTAGTGTTCAATTCAAGCTCTCAAAATTAATAATAGCTTGTAGACTGATAAGAATCGGACCAAATGAATCGATAAGTAAACTAAAGAATAAAAGCTGACAATATATTATTTATCTTCTAAAAAACTTTTAAGTGAAGTGGCAGACACCTCGGAATCTCGAGGGTGAGTCTATCTTGCATTCTAGTTAACTTTATTTATGAATTATGGGATTGACACTTAAAATGCTTATTTGTGATGATAATTTAATGTGTGCTATTTTTATGATATCCAGCGGTATTCATTTTGGACCAAGAACCGGGTCGAATCACTTTTGAAAAACTGAGAATATAGATGATGGCTCGGTTTTAATTATGTATTTTCTAACTAGTCAATTGTGGTTCAGATACAGTTCTTACAAATTAAACTGACGGTTAACTAAAAAGAACCAAATGAAGTGCATAATGACCATGATGTACGTGTGGAATTATAGTTTATAACTTAGTATTTAACGCAAATTTAAATTGGTTTTTTTCATGACGTTCAATTTAGATCGAAAATTAAACTCGAACTGGTAACTAGATCTAACAGAATAAATTGTATGATTAGTTCAAAGTGAAGATCTTGTGTTTGGCCATGGTTGAATAGTAATTTAGTTTTTTATTCATACTATTTAAATTAATTTTTTCAGAATAATTATGTTATAAAAGTCTCAAATTCTGAATTTTTGGGTTTCTGTCATTGATAACAGGTCGATGGATCATTTTCTATTAATCTTTTGTGACGATTAGGGTTTCCAATTTTCAAGCTTGAAAATATAAATGAGGCTGATGGGATCGTAATCGTGTTTTTCTTCTATATCTAAGTAAGAATTGGTTGGGTAGGAGACGAGATCACTAGTAAGGGTGGGCACGATTCTAGAACTGGACGAATAAGACCCGACCCGACCCTCCAGCTAGGGATGGGCATGATTTTGAAGAGTTAATTTGTATACTTACTTACCATTGCAAGTATTTAATGAAATAAACATTGGCAGTGTTGTTCTATCCTTGTGAGTAAGATTTTGAACTCTGCAAGATACAAAAGCAAGTGGGCCTCATCATATACAAGTTGACCATATTATATACACACATTTGTATATATGTGTATGTATAATTTCAGCTTTCATCACCTGTGATGCAATAAAAAAATGCAGAAAAGTACAATGACCCATGTGAATGGCCCAAGCAAAGCTCCCATTGTCAACCAAATGGTTAAATGGAACAATTCCAATAAATGCCCACTTGACAAATGGAGAAGAGCTTTGACACCACAATTTACTCAGAAAGGGTAGAAAACAGAAAAATCACTGACTCCACTTTGGTCAGAGATCAGATACAAACCTGAAGTTTTTCTCAAGGTACAAGAGAACAATCCAAGGAGAGCCCTACCACTCCCACATTATGAGTTTGGTGGGTTTGGACCCCATTTCAGATCCCAAAAGTCATGCATGACCTGCTTCAGTAAGAACAACAGAAAAGTTAAGGGATGCCATTCAAAATATTGGGTTTTGTTCAATGTATCATCGTTATGGTTCAATTTTGATATTCAAGTTGTACAATTAAAAAAATATGGATATGTTCACCGGCTTAAATAACATGTTAGAGAATCCACATATCAGCTTGAGCTTTTAGGTGGGAAAGACTTCTAACATGGTATCCGAGTTTGAATAGATCTGGTTGTATCATGTTTTCCATTTTGTTTCGGGCCTACGGCCAAATACCGTAATTCAAAATTAAAGAAAAACCTCATAATCCAACATGCAAGTGAGAGGAGATGTTAGCTTGCGCTTTCTGGTGGGTAGGACTTCTAACATGGTATACGAGTTTGAATACATATGGTTGTACCATGTTTTCCATTTGTTTCGGGCCCACAGGCAAATACTTTAATTATAAAAAACCCTCATGATCTGACATGCAAGTGAGGGGTGTTAGAATTTCATATCGAAATCCACCTATCAACTTAAGCCTTTCATTTTTGACACATCAACAACACACATTTTATGCATGGAAGTCGAAGCGAACAAACCAAAGACTTATAGCTTCAATCATGCAATATGAGTGTAAATCTAGAGTTGCCATTTCTCACCTTTTCCAAGCTTTATGAACCAATGTGACATGTTGAGGCTGAACCAATACCGATCAAGGAAGGTCTGCAAGATTAACAAAAACTTCAAGAATCATATGTGTTTGGTGAAAAGGCTCCTAGAGAAAAGTGGAGAGAAAGGGACTAGTTGAGAGCTAAATAAAACCAAACAATCTTACCAACCAGTCCATTTAGCTCCTTCAAACCATGAACTTTCATGATCACCAGGTCCACCACCATGTATCTAGCAACTGGTCACAGAACAGATTTTGGCGCCAAAACACAATACCGTCAAAACTTAATTGAAACCACAGTGCATATTAGAGAACAAAGAGAAAGATGCCAATTATTCCAAAAGATGACGAGTTGCATTTATTTCAATGGAGCATTTCCAGATTGGTTCATTCCTACCCAAGTATACACAGCAAAGGAAAATAATGCCTAGTAGAGTTAAATATACCCCTATCCAAATTATACAGAGAACGATCTAGATCTAAAGATCCTATTTCGTCCCCAATCCCAGCTCAAATGGTTTTGGTCTGATATTTGGTTAGTGTATATACTTCATCAGAGCTCTTAGTTTCAGTGTCCTACAGGAAGTAGAAGGGTAACAAGAAATTAAGTGCACGCCCGGCGTCCCCACTTCAATCCATAACTGTCAGCGCAGAGATTGGGGAACCTAACTAAATGAATTCCTCTCATGGAGATACTCACACCCAATCATAACGACCTGGGAGAGGTAAGTCATTCACCACATCGAAGTTGTACCTGTAAAAAACAACGTTAAGGTCAGATAAGGCTTTACCGTTTTTTGCAAACATTGACCTATATGAGACCCATGAAGAATGCACTTCATTTAAAAAGGGAAAGGACACCTTATTACACCTCTGTTCCACACTTGGCTACCTCAACTATGTTTCTCATTTTTAGTACCCTAACTTGTATTTTGGGACATTTTGATGTTAAATCTTGTCCCAAAATAGCATAATTATATGTAGTAAAATATCCCAAAATACAAGTTTAGGGCACTAAAAAGAGAAATAGTTGAGGTAGCAAAGTGTGAAACGATCATGGTTAGTGTAGTAATATGTCCTTTCCCTTTAAAAATCCTTAAGTCGGATGGAAAAGAAATGAGCTTTACTTCTCCATAAATAATCTTTGTTGGTGTTGCTCTGCACTGGCAAAGAACTCTTCCATCTCCTGTGACGTCGGGATATCTCTTTGCACATCATTTCCCAGTCTTCGGTTAGCTGCTGCCTTGGAGCCACTTCGTCTTGTAGTGGAACATGGAGTTCCAATTGCATTCGAGTCTCTTACATAGCTACACGGCGTGCTTTCCCTAGTGCCCCTGTACAAATGTTAACCGAAATTAACACAAGAAACACAACAACCGATAGAGAGAGAAAGTTTAGTTACAATAAGTAAGACAATTTTAATAAAAATCTTCATTACTTTGTGGATCTCTTGAACCTAAAAGGAAAACAAAAGGACAAACACGTTACAATTAGTGCATCAAGAACGTAATGACAAGGCCACGGATGATTTAAAGGAGAAGTTCCAATTTTCTAGGCAGAAGCCATGGAAGAAAACACAACAAGAGCCGCAATTCCTTGTCACCTACTGAAAGCCCCAAGACAGTATCTCACTTTCATGGTTAAGCCTGAGTGGACCCCATGAATGCGATGCATCATAGTGGATGATGCAGAAGAGTTAATGCTACTGAAATTTGAAATTTATTTCATTACCACATAAAGAGAGCCCAAGTCAGTAAAGCTAATTGTGAATTAAAGGGAAATAAAAAGAACTAAACTCAAAATTATGGTGGATTTGGGCCGAGAAGGTTGCACTTATTTTCTTCATATGTCAACTATGTCAGCAAGATAGCGACAAATTATCATATTTTGCTTTCACCAGTATGTTGGAGTTAAAGGGATCAAAATGAGAAACAGAAATGATGGTGAAACATCAAGCAGAAAATTTAATAATTGTGAGCAATGAAAGCAACTGAAATTGAAATAAATATTGATATTCAGTATGATACACAAAGAGATAATACAAAAGACCCGCAACATTTATGACTCTGCAAAGAGGTACCAAGTTTTGAAACCAAAAAAAATGTACAAGCATCACTAACTTTTTACCAAATTACAGTGTATCCAAGTTTAATAACTATAACTATGATAAAAGCTGCATCAGACCTCAAATGAAAACATGAACACAAAACAAAGCAGCATGATGAGAAGAAACCAATGGCATTAAATGTGATTAAATTCAGGGCTGATGGTACTAACAATGTTTCAGAAGCAATGAACATTTAATTAACACCGCAAAAGTAGGCAGACACATTAATACTAAATAAATTACTATGACATGAAACTAAGCAAGCGCAAAATCTCAACCATACATACACACAAACAAACAAGAGCCACCTTTAAAAATTAGGAGAACCAGTTGCATCTTTTTGGTTTGAAGTGTGAAGCAAAAAATTATACCTCCATGCAAGCAATATATATGAAAAATGAAAAATAAACTCAATACATTTGTCTCTTTCCCTTCATATGTCATGAAAATATTATCCTAGAGACAACAAACAAGCCTTGGTCAATAAGAAAAAAAAATTAATTTTTAAATGAAAGCAACTATGGAGCCAATCAATGAACTAATACAAAATCACAAACAATAAGATAAATAATTAAAAGCAAAAGCACAGACATAAAATGAACAAAAGCACCCCAAACCAATACATCAAAACAATAGCAAATCGCTGAAGGTACAAAATCACAGAGAAAACCCGAGAAAAATAAACTGCTTAAGATGAAGCCAATCAATGAACAAACACAAAATCACAAACAATAAGCTCAATAATCAAAAAGCAATCCAAAAACCAAAATCAACATTTCCCAGATACATTAAACCAACACTAAAAGGCTCAAGCCACAAAATCACAGAGAAACCAATGCTCAATAATTAAAAGCAAAAACAGAAGCATCAAACCAATACTAAAAGACTTTGAAGCTACAAAATCACAGAGAGAGAAAAAAAGTGGAGACATAAGAAAATACCTGGTTTCGAGCTCCAAATCGTTCTCTCCCAGGGAAGCTTCGAACCCTAAATCCTCCTCACCCTCGTTCCTCTCCACTTTCCCCAAATCCTGCTTCTCCTCTTCGAATCCGATCGAGACCGAGCTCGACCTCGAACCCGCCGCCTCAGGGCTGGGTTTCTGATCGCAGCTCTGCACCGACCTCGACTGTTGGTGCTTGGAGGCCACCGGAGGAGGCGATTTCTCGAGGCGGCGGCTCCGGAGCTGGAGGTAGGAGACGGAGGAATCGTCAGGCTCGGCCTCGAGCCGTCGCTGCAACGCTAGCGTCTTCGCTCTGGTGCGAACTCCCAGAGAGCCGTCCATGGCCGCGACGTCGCCGGAGATCTTCGATTTCTTCATGTACTTCCCCATTCCGGCGATTTCGACGGCGGCGAAGACGGAGAAGAAATCGAGAGACGGTCAAAAGAAATCGGAATTTGTTGACTGTTCGTCGATCGCTTCTCTCGAGAGTTCGTGGACACAAGAAACAGAGCACGAGAGAGAGAGAGAGCAGAGCAAAGCGTAGCAGAGAAGAGAGAGAGAGAGATTTGTATAGAGAAAAGTTAGGGTTGGGGTTAAGGGAACAGTACGCACCCTACCCCTCTTTTCATTTTCTCGCGATATTTTCATTTTTCTGAGGCCCATTTAATATCCCCCTTTTAAAATATTCCTAATACATTTTAATTTATATGTGAGAGAGCATTTTGTAATTAATTTTATATGCTTGACAAATTAGATAAAAATAATAATATTTTTTATGATAATTGACTAATTGTAGGTATGAAGAGAAAAGGCTGTAATTTTTTTTTTTGAAATGAAATATATTGATTAAGCATCTAATGAACAACACGAGTAAAATCGGGACGGCATGACCCTCTACTAACGACCAATCAGACTCAGACAAGGCATATTAGACAAGGCAGGACTTGCACGAAAGTTTGCCACCCCGTTCGCTGAACGATTATGGAAACCAAGCTTTACGTTCAAGAAGACAATCACTCGACTAAAACAGTAAGAGCAATGTTTCCGAAAGCTTATTACAATGAAGAAGCTGGACGATCGTCTGGCAATCCGATTCAACTAGGAATTTCCTATGTCTCGTTTCATCCCGACTCGTTGATTCAGCTAAGCATGTCACGAATACTTATGGCCTTGACCGTGGATGAGTCTGAACCTCTGATAGAAGAAATTGACCTCGTTACTAGAATACAGCTCATGTGATTCCTGACCACTAGACTTATACCCAAAGTACCATCTACTGGATTTATATCTCCATCAACATTTATCTTAAGTATGTTATGTGCATGTCTCGACCATCTGGCCATTACAGGGGATGTCGAAGGAGGAATACAAATGCTCGTATGAGCTTACAACAACTCCAACTTGACTAATATCGGAAAGGCTCATACGAGCATAGCCACGACGTTTATTGGAATGCCAACAACCCAACATCGAAATATGATAGTCCAGTTATAGTTGTTGGGGTTGTCAGCATTTCAATAAACGTTATTCCCTCTATTTCATAATTCCCGCCAAAAAAAACACAAAAGAAAATTGAATGGATCCATGTCAAAATAAGGTTGTAAATTTTAGTTGAAGAAAAACTTTATTTTTAATAATAGGTAGCTTAAGAGAAAATTTTATAGTTTTTGTCAAATTATATAAAAGTGTGTATTTTTTATAATAATAGGAAGTGTTTAAATATATGATATAATATTCACAATTTGGTGTTATTTAAATTTTAATATTACACCATCTCTAAAATAAGTTCCAAGAAAAATGTTTTATATGCCATGTAAATGATTAAGAGAGGTGATGCATCAGTCACTTTCAAAACAAAACTTATACTCAACTTTCACTTTTTTCAAACTTTTAGAGAAAGCCTCTTGAAAATGCTATGCATCTATGAATGATCCTAAATTATGTAGCTTTTTTCCTTTTTAATTACAAATTACAAGCCTAAAATGATTTAAATGAATCAATTTAAGTGAAAAATATTTAGAGTGACCCATAAACTATGTTTCCATTTTTAAGAAATTGACACATTTTGGTGATAAGAACCAAATCTATCAGAATAAATAAGCATATGCAATATTTTGAAATACTAAAAGTTATTAATATCTATCATTGTAGTCTTTGAAATTTAAAATGTTACAATCTTAGTCTTGTTGTTTTATTAAGAGCCAATTTAATTTATAAAGTACCAAGAGTATCCTAAATAATCATTTTTTTATTTTTTAACATTAATTTAGTAATGAGAGATTAACCGAAGCACAAGTGTTTTATTCTAGTTTTAATTAAAAATACTCGCAATTGATTTACGCCAACATATTTAATTTGGTCAGTAACATTAAACAATCTTAAAAAGTAAAACAACACATACATACTTTCGTAGAGGATTAACAGGCGAAAATCACTTTTAAGGATTCAGCGTTTATTAAGAAGGGGCCCCCTACCTATTGGTTTGTTAATGGTGTTTCGTGTTGGTTATCGAAATCTCCGTGTCAATTTGTTGGCCCTTGTAGAGTCCAACATATTTAATTTGTTCGGTAACATGAAACAATATCAAAAAATAAAATAACGCATACATACTTTTATAGAGGACAGACAGGTAAAAATCACTTTTAGGGATTCAACATTTATTGACAGGCCGAGGTCTCCTTGTCTATTGGTTTGTTAATAGCGTTTCGCGTTGGTCGTCCAAATCTATGTCAGTTTGTGTCCATAGGTGTTGGTTTGAAGAGAGTTGTGAGTGTCGGCTTTTGTGGAGTCAATTGGCTTAATTGAGAAGTGTTGTTCTCTGTGTTCGAGCGACGAGTGTGTTTTTACTAATTTAATAATTGATATAGCACTCTAAGGTATAATTTCTAGTGATATTAATTTCAATTTACAAATTAAAAACCTTTTACTCGAATTAAATTAAAATAAAATAATTATTATAATTTACTAACCTCGGCACGATATTTTGGTTTGGGTCTCTCAATTTCTCGTCCTCTTGTGGTGGCGCTCCGTGATTGGCCAGCCAATCATGACGGCCTCCAAATAAAAAATTAATCAGATTTAACCAAAACTTCACGTCCTCCCGCCATTTTCCGTTTTTGGGCGGGAAGAGACAGGCCCACGTGCGCCGTGGGCGCGTGTGGAGCACCGTCCAATAGGATTGAAGGAGCGGTTGGACGTTAGCGAGACAGAGAGAGGGGTTGGAGTGGAGGGAAAGGAAGAGGCAGTGACGTCACAAAAGCCTCGTGTTTTTTTTGGAGGAATAAAATAACGGCTAGAAAATTAAAATTTTAGGAGCTGAAAAAATAGCCGTTGGATCGTACAGCATGTGAAATGCACCGACTTCACGAGTTGTGGATTTCTTGACCGGCACTCAAATCGAATGCAGGGTACCGGGTCTTTGTCGGGTTCGGAATATTTTGACTCTCTTGTAGGTTTGATGGTGAATTCGAGACGGATTTTGTAATTTCTGTCCTCGTCTCCACCTCGGGTCTGCGTAATGGGTTCATTCGAATTCATGATATCTTGTAGTTCGTGCGTGACACTGTTGCTCAGGACTCGACCAAAAAGACACGTACTTAAAAAACGATCCCATACCTGAACCTGAATTCAAATTAATCTCATTTATTTGTTTTGAGCCACAAAATCTGAAACCCTTTTGTAATATACGAAAGGAAAGGGCCCGTCTGATTGTCATAGAAGAATAAGAGGAGGCTCAATCATTCTCTTTTCGGCAATATATCAAGATTCAATTTCAGGACATCTATCGACATTGAAGACCATTTAGACCATGGGTGTTTTTTTCTTTCCGGACGGACTTATAATTGACATTAATATATTGTTGGCAAAATATTAATGGATGGGATCGTGCGAGAGACAGGGGATCATATGGAAGAAATGGAATTACTTGACTTGTCACAAAGAGTCGGGTGAATTGAGATTTTCCAGTTAAAAAGGAATTTAACCTGGCCATGCTAGGCAAACAAGGGTGAATGTTTCCATCCAATCCCGACTCGTTGGCTTCTCAAGTGTTTAACGCTGAGTACTTTTCCTGATTATCCTGTCGGCCTACGGTGAAATGTTGAACGTTAAATTTTTGAGGCGGCATGGTTGATGCCGTCCGGCGATTGTAGAGGCCTTAGGCCTTCCGGGAGGCTATTTGTTGGGCGAGTTCCTGTAACGGGGTCAGGTGGTCCGTGATATTCTTAACAATTCTTCTATAGATTCTCTTTTTGGTTTGGTTGTCTATTACAACAACTTCAACTTGCTAAGGTTGCTTTTGTTTATCGGTCAGTGAACAAGGTCGCTCACTCTCTAGCTAGAGCGGCTTTGTCATATTCCGACTTAGAGCTAAGCATGGGGCTTGTCCACCCGTCTATCTCTCGGGTCCTTCTAGACTCCGTTTAATCTATGACGTTTATTTCAAAAAAAAAGTCACGTGTTTTAGTTTCAAATTATTTTTAAGTGAAAATACTCCCGGTTGATTCACGCAACTTATTTAATTTTGTGAGTAACAATCTTAAGAAAAAAATTCCTCAATCCTAACGAAGCCCTCCTTAATCCAACGAAGAATAAGGCAACCTTTGAACCAGCTTGCAAATTTGTGGCACCGTAGTGAAATCGTTGCTAATGTCACATTGTGCGCCCAAGTGCGAAAAAACAGTGCAAGCTAGGGAAGACGTGAGTTACTTCTTTCAAGTCAATAAGAGGTAAGGTCTCGCTTAAGTTAAGCGCGCTATGGTATCTCCCGAGCAATAGATGAAGAGGGTCCCTTGACAGCGTTTAGTGGAGCAAGTTTTCGACTCACTTAGCTGAGTATGAGTCTGCCCGAGATAGCTTCAAAGCGGTCTTTCCCGTCAAAGCCTTCTTCCTTGCCAGTTACCGGTTGGCGGACGGGAACTACTCAGTTAGATAAATAGATTCGGGCACTCTAAACGCGAATATTCTCCTATCATATAGTTTCTGGGGGAGAATAGAGTCGAGCCATGCAATTTCGATATTAACTTGCCACAAAGACCCAAACCAAAGAATTTGTGTCTCAAATCGAAACTGTCCAATTTTTGTCACAACATGGACAACAAGAAACACCGGACAAGTGAAAAACGGAATTGAGAGTCCAAAGAGTTCTAATCAATCACAGCACACAAATTAAATTACCATCACAAATAAGCATTTCAATAGACTTACTCTTGAGATTCCGAGGTCTCTGCCACTTCACTCACAACCTTTGACCCGAGCTGGCCAAGTTCTTCAAGCGCGGTGAAACCTATGGACGGGATCATCCAGAGCGGCGGATACCTTGTCATAGTCTCGGCACTGCTGTAGACCCTGTTACAGCCCAACATGTCCCATACTCCCACATCGGGTCGGGATGGCCTACTCAGAGCTTCGTAAATCACCCAGTCGTCGTCGTAGGTGTACAACACCCGATTGCTCTTGCAACCCTCCGTTTCGTGGGTGAATGTGGTGTGATTGCCGAGAAACAAGCAGCGGTCGCCCAAGGGCCACGCTCGGGTGAGCTCCCCGGTGGAGAGGTCGATCCTGAAGACCTTGAAGTAGCCCGTGCTAGACCTCCTAGCAACGCTGTGACTGTGGCGTAAGACCAGACAGAGCTCTCCGTTGAGGTCAACGAGGTATTTCCGAGTGGCGCAGAACGCGGCTATCTGCCTCCCTTGATAGAGCTCCCCTGGATACTTGTAGTCGGCCTCCAGGTCTCGATCGGGGTCGGGGCAGGGGCCAGGGAGGGCGTATCTGGGATCTGCGGCGACTAGATATTCGTTCACTAGTTCCAAAACCCGAGGGGAGGGTTGGATCTGAATCGAATACACAACCGCGTCGGGGCACCAAGCTGCGGCGACTCCGTACAGTTTGCCTCGGAATGAAATGACGTCGGACAGGTCGTTGCTTCCCTCGACCGGAGACCAGACACTGTCTCTACCGGGCCTGGCAAAGGCCAATCTGTACTTCTCGTGATCGCCGGGCTTGATGACGATAAACACAAAGCAATCACCGTTCGATTCGAGCGGATCGGCCGTGAGGATGGCCTTGATAAAGATCCATTCAGAAGAACCATACTCGAAACCCTCGAAAATCGTACTCATTGAAGGTAGAGCCATGGTGGCTCTGGTGAAGGGGTTGAGGAGGCTGAATTCGAGGTCATCGGGCCCGAAAGTCACGAGCCACCCGAACGGCGAGCCCCAGCACCTCCTCCCGGCGGCCTCCGGCGAGTCGAGCACAAATTCCCTATCGGAGGCGAAGCTACGGAACCTGAGATTGGGGCTAGGGTTAGGGTTCACCGGATCGGGATCGGATCCGAACATGTAAAAAGGGGAATTGAGATCCGAATTCTTCTTCCTCCGATTGTAAAATTCGGTCCCGAGGACGTACCAACGGCGACATACGGCGCAGAAGCTAAAATATCTTCTATGAATTTAATTTTCTCGGCAACCAAACACAACAAATCACCTGGAATCGACGACCAAGAATCTTCGAGACTCTTGTTCATCGTGTTGGTGGCGTCTGGGCGAAGAAACGAAGAAATGGGGTTGGTAACGTGTGAAAGAGACTAAGTGGAGGAGATGAGCAAGTTGGTGTTTTTAATTCATGGGCTCATCACTCGAATGCACAAACCAGCCCAAAAATCTCATCTGCACTTTCAAAGCCCAACACAAGCCCGAATCCAATACGCAAACGCCGCCGCCGAGCTCCACCTCCGTCGTCGCGAGCTTGTCGGAGAAGAACCATTGTGTTCTTTTATTTTTTGAGTTTTTTTTTTTCAGTGAAAGGGTAGTTTATGAATTTTAGGTAATTTAGGTGTCACGTGACCTGTTTTTAGTCGTTAGTTCTAATAAAATATAAAGAGTTGTTCCAAAATGATAGTTGTGGTACTAAAAAAGAAGAAAAACATAGTTAGAATACTAAAATGTGAAACAACTATAATTAAGTACATTAAAGTGTCATTTTACCTACAAAAATAACCAATAAACTAGAACTTGAATCCACATTGGTCTTGTTTACTTGTTTTAAGCTAAAAAATCCGAAACCTTTCGTGAGAGAATGCTGTTATAAGAAAGAAAATGACCCATCCGGTTGTCATGGAAAAATTAAAAGCTTCACCGCGTACCAACCTGAGTTAGCCCAGTGATTACGGTCTTACAAGAAATTCGCTCTCTGGTCTCAGGACCATGTTCGAATTTTAGCGAATATTATTCTTCCACCGTAAACTCGGAAAATAAATCTATATGAAAAATCCTTGTAAATCTAAAACATGCAGAGGCAACAAATTCAAAATACCAAACAGAGGAAATTTTCTAGGCAAAGTTACTTCTAAACCACCCATTTTTCATCAAGTTGATTGAAAATGTTGTTGAACTCAGAGAAAATAAGAGCAAGTGAATCTCAAAAACTGTCAATAACATTAACATCAATCATAATTTGTTGAACTTCAATAAGAGAGTAAGGAGTTAGAGCAAGATTGATATAATCCAAACCATCAGCAGACCCTTCAGACATAACATATGGCAAATATGTGGATATTAAAATTAAAAATTTGAAGTGTTAACCCCTAATATGTTTCATAATCTTGGAATCACTTGTCTACAATTAACTAGAAAGCAAGATGGACATACCCGTTTGAGATTTTCATACGTTAAGATTGGAACCGACGACCTCATCTCCACCACTGCACTCGCAGCCTTTGGTCTCCACCGCTTCACTCGCAGCCTTTGATTTGCTCCTGCACCTTCCGAGCCGGCCAAGTTCTTCAAGCCTGGTGAAACCTATGGACGGGATCATCCAAAATGGCGGATACCTAGTTACAGTCTCGGGACTGCTACAGACCTTGTTGCATCCCAGCATGTCCCATACCCCCACATCGGGTTGAACTGGCCTTAACAAAACGTCGTAAAACGCTCAGTCATCGTCGTAGGTGTACAACACCCAGTTGCTCTTGCAACCCTCTGTCTCGTGGGTGAAGGTGGAGTGGTTGCCGAGAAACAAGCAGCTGTCGCCCAGTGGCCACACTCGGGCGAGCTCCCGAGTGGAGAGGTCGATCTTGAAGACCTTGAAGCAGATTGTGCCGGACCCCTTCACAATGTGGCGCAAAACCAGGCAAAGATCCCCGTTCAGGTCAACGAGGTATTTTCGGGTGAAACAGAACGCGGTTCCATGCCTCCCATCATACAGCCGCCCAGGATACATGTAATTGGCCTCTAGGTCTCGCTCGGGGTTGGGGCCTGGGAGGGCATACTTGGGATCCCCAGAGACTAGCTATTTATCATCCACCAGTTTAAAAACTCGAGGGGAGGGTTGAATCCGAATCGAATACACATTCGCATCGGGATTGAAGTCCGCTGTGACTCCATACAGTTTCCCTCGAAATGAAATGACATCGTTCAGGTCATTGCTTCCCCGCAACGGAGACCAGACATTGTCTCTGCCGGGTCTGGCAAAGGTCACAATCTGTAGTCCTGGACAACACCTGGCTTGACGACGATAAAAACAAAGCAATCATCCCTCGACTTGAGTGGATCGGCCGTGAGGATGGCCTTGAGGAAGCACCAGCGAGAGCTATACTCGAAACCCTCTACTCATCGAAGGTAGAGCAATGGTGGCTCTGGTAAAGGGATTGAGCAAGCTGAATTCGAGGTCATCGGGCCCGAAAGTCACGAGCCACCCGAACGGCGAGCCCCAGCACCTCCTCCCGGCGGCCTCCGGCGATTCGAGCACAAAGTCCCTATCGAACGCGAAGCTACGGAACCTGAGATTGGGGCTAGGGTTAGGGTTCATCGGAAATGTGGCATCGGAGTGATCGGGATCGGATACAAACATGTAAATAGGTGAATTGAAATCGAACTTCTTCTTAAGATTGTAAAAATCGGCACCGAGGACGTACCAACGGCGACACACAGCACATATGTTAACGTAATGTTCTATGAGTTTAATTTTCTCGGCAACCAAACAGAAGATATCACCTGGAATTGACGACCACGACTCGTCTTCGAGACTGTCCCTTTTTCGTTTGTTCATCGCCGAAATTGAATTGATCCTGTAGCTGCTACTGATTTGGGAGCTCGATTAGGTTCAGGCTTCGGTTTCTGAAGCAATGAGCACACAGATCATCTCAGAGAACCTTCATTTCCACACCGTGCTCTCGCAGAGAATCTGCTTGTTTCTCGAGAAAATTTTGGGAGCTTTTTGAATGTAACTGAAGCGAATAAGAACTTGAAATGTATTATTCAGAAGAAAATAAAAATCTCATACGAAAAGTTCAAACCCGCGAACAAAACAGATATTCAGTTATTATTTTTGGATCAAAATTATGGGCGGTAACGATTTCAGAACCGAACCGAATCATTAACTCTTAATTTACGAGAACTAGACTCAGAATTATAATGTGATGAATCGATTCAGTTCTTAACCAGATTTTCTTGTTGGGTTCTCCCGTTCTATCATATTGAAGTTTTAAAACTTATTTATTACAACTCAATCGAAATATAAAATTTGCAGAAAAAATATTCGTGAAAAATAAATAACATATCTTCAACATTTATTCTTTAGTTTACATGTCAACTCAAATCAGTTCGGTTTCTTATCAATTACAAAATAAATCTTAATTTTGAGAACTAAAACCAAATTGAAATTGAATTATTCTCTTAAATTCGAAACCAAAACTGAACCACTGATCACGATTCTCGACTCTTCGATTCTAATTATGGTTTAATCTGAATTTGGTTCTTGGTTCTCGATCTAAAATGTCCTCCACCACCAATAGGACTGTCCAAAAATTATCGAACCTACCCAAAAAAATAATCAAAACAGAAACTTTTTCGGTTCGGTTTCATTTAATAAAATAAGAACTGATTAAAATCTGAACCAAATTAAAAACCGATCGATTTTAAATTGAACCAAATTTTATCGTTAGACTCAAAACCGAACCGGTAACAGCACTAACCACCACTAAAAAACGCGGGTCAGTTCCCGCAAAAACGAAGGTTGACCGAAAATAGTCAATACACGTGTCGACAAACTAGTGGTCGGTGAGTTCTAGAAGGCCGTAGAAGAGTTCGAATCCTAAATCGCACGCTTCCAAGGGTCTCGGGTCGTCTTCGTCGTCCCGAATCTCGCCCATACTATAAAAGGCGGTGTTCAACGCCGAGCTCGGTCTTTGGATCTCTCGAAGACGATTCTTCGCATCATAGCTCCGATTCTCTGGTACCGTTTCGATTTCGAGATCTATTTTCTGGTTTTTGTTGTTGATTTTGAGTATGATTGTATTTTTCATGGATTTGAATTGGTTTTTGAGTTCGTAGTCGTGATTCTGCATCTGGTAGGTTCGTTGTGTTGTTAGAGAGAAATTAGGGATCGGAGAATGGTTGTTTGGTTTCAGAGAAAATGATTGATATGGAGTTTGAAATTGAAAATTGAGGATTTTGAATTTGATCTGTATCATATATTCATATTATGGTACCTTTGTAGGATATTTGGAAATTTTAGATATATGTTCTGTTTATGTACCTTTGTTGATAAATTTGGAGGAGCCATTGACATGATTGGTTAGATCCAGTGGTTCTGTGTTAGGATGATAATCACTGATCTAGATATTGCAATGTTTAAGAAAAAAAGATAATTTATGATGAATCAGAAGTTGCTGTTCAATCTCGGCTAGTCCTCTTTGTTGATCATGTCAAATGTTAGGTAGTTTATGGGATTTCTTGTTTGTGAAGATTAGTGTTATGCATTTGTCTTCTGATGTGAGCCAAGGTTTGTAATGTTGTAAAAAAACCCAACATGTCAGATTCAATTAGTCCCAATTAATCATCTATAATTCCCAATTAGTCCCCGATTAATCATGATCAATCCGGTTTATTTTTTGATTAATTCCCTACTAATCCTTGCTTAGCCCAAAGACCCTCTCTGCCCGACTAGTGTGCCTAGCGTTTTTTACAACACTGTTCGTAGGATATTTGGAAAGATTTAGACATATGCTATGTTTATGTACCTTTGTCGATCAATTTGGAGGACCCATTGACATGATTGATCCAGTTGATATGTGCTAGATTGAGAATCACTGATCTGCACATTGCAATGTTTAAGGAAAATCGTAGTTTATGATTAATCAGAAGTCACTGCTCAATCCCAGCTCATCCTCTTTGCTAATCATACCAAATGTTGATTAGTTTATGGGATTTCTTATTTATTTATTTATTGCCATTTCTAGCAAATTTATTTTTTCTTTAGATTAGTGTTGTCATGCATTTGTCTTTTGGTGTAAGCTGAGTTGTGTAATAACAATTTGCACAGGTCATATTGATCATTTCTGTGAGGCCATTGCTCTTTTGACTGAATTCAAGAGCTTTTTTTACGAACTAGGCAGTGGGAGATGGCTGAGGTATTGTTCTATATGATGTATCTTCTGGTGTTGATTGATGTTTTGTTGGCGATGCATTAACAAATACAAATGATTGCAGGAGGGTCACAGAGTTACCTTGAATGTGTATGACCTCAGCCAAGGCCTGGCTCGGCAGATGTCCATGACATTCTTGGGGAAAGCCATAGAGGGAATATGGTAGGTGGTTTATGTTTGAAGAATAAATGAACCCTTTAACAAACTGTTCAATTTGAGCTCTCACTTTGTGTCTTATATCATTTGAGAGATGTGTAGAGAAGTATGTCAAACTATAGTACCCTCTCTCATTTTCTTCAGTAAAAAAAAGATGAGTAAAGCTGCCATGTAACCCACTAAAGGGTGATAGTTGATATATAACTAACGAGGACGATGTAATTGGTTTTCATGCATATTAACCTCCAAATAATGAAATTTTAAAGCACTAGGTATTATTTTCCGTTAAAGTGAGGATAATTAACCTTCTCTGGGTGGTACAGTTTTAAAGGGGTCTTCTTAGCAACGTAGGTTTGAAGATTACAATGCTCTTTGTATTGCTTTGGGTTCTCAATTCAGAGGAGATAGGGTTCTTGATTTGTCCCTACTCGTAAGTCATAATATGAAGGTCAACTGCATTGAGTGAACTTCTGCAAGACTTTGGAATAGGAACTTGAACCGAATCAGTGATCCAAATTTATACCTGAGTTGTTGTACCATCCACCTCATTATCAGCTATCCTTCAAGATTTTGATGTGTTTGATCAATAGAATGTTATTCACTTATTCCTCAGATTAACGGATGTAAAAAAAACTGCAAGCATGATATGATTTAGCAATAACTTTTATGTAGCTGATGTATTGTAGTTTGTTTTATAAATCTATGTTTTGCGTTATGTCTCAGGCACACGGGAATCGTTGTTTATGGCAACGAATATTATTTTGGAGGTGGCATACAAAACTCACTTGCTGGGACAACCCAATACGGAGCCCCTCTCCGCGTAATAGATCTGGGTGTCACGCATATACCCAAAGACGTATTTGAATCCTATCTGGATGACATCAGCCCCCGCTACACGGCTGAGACATACAGTTTGCTTTCTCACAACTGCAACACTTTCACCAACGAGGTCGCCCAGTTTTTGGTGGGCACTAAAATTCCCGACTACATCTTGAACCTTCCTAACGAAGTCATGAACAGCCCAATGGGTCCTCTTATAAGTAAGTTTTAACTGAACATTTCTCTATCTACAGTTTTAAATTATGTTTTTTGTTCACTATATCTTTGAATTGCATATATTCTTGTTGCATTGCCTATGATGCATAGAGTTTCTATATACTGTTTTAACTGTCCGTTCTCTGTTCACTAATCCAATTGAATTGCATGTTCCTTGCTGTAGTGTCTATGATGCATAGAAGTAGGGTTGTGAACGAGTCGTTTTCAAGGCTCGCGAGCCGACTCGTTCAGAATCAATTAGTTATATATTTTTTTAGCTTTTATAAATATTTATAATGAAACTAGATGACCTGAATCGAGTCGAGCCAATCTAGAGCCGACTCGTTTAGCATTCAATGCATTATATATATATATATATATATTAACTTCAATGAATATTTGTAGGGAGAATTAAACAGATCTTGCCAAGCTTGAGTTACCTCGTTCAATATTTAGTGAACATTATATTTCCTTATCTAATATAAATTTTAACTTTTAATGAATATTCTTAGTGAGAATTAAACAAACCGAGCCAAGCCGAGCTTGATCTTGACTCTTTTTTTCCTTTTGAGGAGAGCTCGAGCTTAGTTGCATTAGCTTGTTCGAGCTTGAGTCGAACACTTTATTCACAAGCCACGTCCAGGCAAATTAAGGCTCGATTTTGCTCGTTTACATTTGTAACATACCGTCTCTTTGCTTACTTAAATGTTTGTTCTCTTCTTTGTTCATCGCTATCTCATTGAGTTGTGTACATTCATATTCTCGCTGCAGTGCCCATGATTCAAAATCTCGAGACGACATTGAGATCAAACGCTGTCCCGCAAGCTCCTCAGTTCAAGCCTCCTCTCTCAGCCCAGCCTATCCAACCCGCCAAGCCTTTCACAGTTGCAGAGGCCGCCAAAAACCCGAAACCCGAAGAGCCAAAGGCTCCCGAGAGCTCAGCTCCTCCCGCTGCAAAGCCTACGCAAGCATCGCCTGATGGAGTTTCCCAAGATCCTCTCGGGAGCATGAGGAGCAAGGTGCAGGAGGAGATCGGGTCCGAATTTGCCGCGATCATGGCGACAGGGACGGTGCGTGCAAGTGAAGCCGCCGCGCTCGCGACCAGGAGGGTCATGCAGAGGTACGGACACTTGAATGCTGCAGCGCCGCGTAGTTAAAAGCAGTGTTCTAAAGATCCCCGACTTGTCCTATTAGTAGATAATTAATCCTGAGATCCGATTAATTTATGACTAAGCCTCACATTTTTTTGAAACACTGGTTTAAAGATTGGGTTTCTGCCCAAATATGGATGTTTTGTAATGACAGTATGCGTTATTTGTTCTCAGTTTATGGTTGATAGCTGTTGTTGTTGTTGTTGCATTTGTTAATCAATAGCTGTTCTTATTCGTCAAACTCTTCACAATCTTGGGATGCAGTAATGAGAAATTGGACACAATCTTCTACTTTACATTTGAAGTACAGTTTTCATAAATAATATAATAAATATGAGGGTGCTTATTTTAATCAGGGACATCATTTTTGTTGGGTTTATGAATTATACTTTTTTAATAAGCGATTGCGTTATTATAAAAATGAGAGAAATTATACTAGCAGGTTTTGAGGGTTTTTTGCCTCTAGAACAGCAATGAATCGGGTTTAGGCAGGATTACTGATCCACCCCTTATTCCGTCAAATTAGGACATGATTTTTGTCAAATTCGAAGACTTTTGTCATCATAAAAAATTCAACCTTTCAGACTTGATCATGTGAAAATTTAATAACAAAAAATGGGTTCACGAGAAAAACTCATCCTCAAATCCGTCACATTACCATCTCTATCATAAAATCCTAAAATCCACTTGAAACCGAACATAATTATATATTTGAAATAAATAATTTGAACAATGATACATCAGAACTGTAAAAAAAAAATACATTTCACAAGATATGGTACACTTGTACAGTATCTAGGAACCTCAATGATGCACACTAAGCTACAGCAATAACCATCACAGAGAACAGTCTTCAAATTCTTACCTGAGTGACCCAGTTTGGTCTTGAACAGAACTATCATTTTCCTCTTCCAATGGAGGATTCTGTTCTTTTTCTTTCCCAGAAGGAATGTTAATGCCAACAAACCCGAGCATGACGGCCAGAGCTCCAATGTAGTCAAGAAGATGAGGGGCGTTGCCAGTTATGGCGTCAACAATAGCTGCCAATGGGACTTGAATCGTAAGACCGGCCGTTGCCACTGTGGTGGTCGTCAAAAGAACGGCCTTTGCCCACAAGTAATCGCTCAGCACGTTATCTATCAAACCTGTACAGAAAAAAGGAAGTAGCATTCATGCTTATTCCTATAGCCACATGTCTCATGAATCGGATAAAAACTCTTCACATGGAAGAATAAAATAAATGATCCAGGGTTTTGTATCATATACCGTGTTGAATAGTTTATCAGAGCATGAAAATTTAACATGGATCTACTTCTTTGTTTTGATCTTTTCAAAACCATAGTAAGATTTTGGGTAGATTGCAAAAAGTGGCTGTGAACTATTAAAATTTTGTAAGAAGTGATTGTGAACTTATCAACTTATCATTTTATGCAAAATGATGAAAATACCCTTAAATTATTGTTTTTTAAAAATAAAAACAATGTTTTTCAACTCGAGCTTGCTGACTTTTCTCTTGACTCTGATGGTGTGTGCGGGAACATTTTCCTAATTATACAAAATAAAATTCACAACATCGATGACATGCGAGGGAAGAAAAAATCGACGAACTCGAGTTGAAAAAAATATTTTTATTTTAACTTTAAAAAAAATGATTTAAAGGGCATCTTCATCATTTTTGGACATATGTACACAATATGCAAGAAATTGGTAAGTTCACAACCACTTCCTTCAAAATTTGAATATTTCACAGCCACTTTTTGCAATTTACCCTAAGACTTTCTTGTTCTATTTTGTTGAATATTTCATTCTAGACTGCAGCTAATCTAAATGTTATTGTATGATGCACAACATGTATCATACAGTATGCATTCCTAATAGGTATACAAACCGACATGTCTTCTGTAAGAATCGAGAAACTATATGTCAAATATGGCAGTGGAAATTTTGTGTTTCCCATATAAACAAGTGATATCTCCTGATGTATTCTACATGCAATTGCTTAAATGTGGTGTTATGCTTTAATGAATCTTCGCTATCATAAACACATGGTAACTCTCTTCGATAAGCCCACACTTATCATCCCAAGTTGTTAAAAAGGGATACAAAGATAGAAAAATTTAAAATGATGGCATGATGCCCTATAAAGTTAAGAAATTCTTGTATTGAGTATTAACTATGTTTTCTCGTTGAGATGGTATGGTACATATACTAATACTAATACACGAGTATGGAATAACACGTATGCAATTTGCAGACACGATGCAAGATGGATACAGAATATGTCAAATGGCAAGAAATTGATAAAAGAGATAAATGAATATCATGGATCCAAATAATGAAACCGGTCTGCAAACTTGAATACCAACCTTTACCAACAATCAGACCCGTCTCTTCCCATGTAAGGGTACTGAAAGGCTCCAACTTAGTGAAATTCAGTACAAGGGCCACGGGGAAGAAAATGAGGAGGTTGAAAAGCCCGAGAAATCCAAGGAACTGGGCCATACTGGCACGGCCACTTTTCCCATCATCGTCGGGTAATTTCTTGCGAATGAGGGTAATGTACACCGCATACAGCGCTGCAGAGACAAGCGCAAGAATATCCCCAAGAAGAGGGTATGAAGCAACTGCACTTAAACTAGTTTCAGTTTCTGTGTCGGCCAAGCTGACGATTATCGTCCCAGCCATGCAAAGAAGTACGCTGATAAGCTTCACCCAAGTAAAATTCTCGCCCAAGAATGCTAACGATACCAGAAAGGTGAAAAGGCTCGATACACTGCTTAGGATGGTATTCGACTATGGACAAGAAGGAAAAACATATGTTGGTTAGACAGAAACGACAAAACCAGTGTTCTAAAATACTCCATCCCTAGTTGGGCGGACAGGGCATATGTGGATTAGTTGAGGGCTAATATGAAATAAATTGGATTTTTATTAAATAAGTTATTATATTTATATATGTATATATATGCAATAAAAATATGAACTATACTATATAAAAAATAATAGATGTTTGTGATGTGAAAATTTTAATATTTGTTATATTCATGTCCTTAAAATATAAAAAATGTACCAATAAATAACATTGATATCCTCAAAAGTACCTATTCCAACTCGTCTTCCTTACCATAATATTTTTTACATATTTCTTTAATTTTAAAAAATAAATAAACCGCACATTGCATGAAATCAGGTCGGTGTTCTAAAAATCTCCACCTAGGCCGATTTATAGACCACTCGACAAAATACACAAGGGCTAGAGAGTTAGCAGAGTTTAAGGTAGCTTACAGTGACTGAGGTGTACTTTAACGAGAGGTTGAAAGTAAGCTGCGCCAAGAACCAAAATGGGCATATCAGCAAGCTGACTTTCGCCATCCTGGTCCGTGTCCACCGCCCCTTCGCATCCACATCGCCTTTCTCAGGTAAAGCCCCTTCAAGCTCGCTCGCTGTAGATTGTGGCTCCGATTCAATACCCTTCCCGTGATGACTAATTTCTCCCTCTTCCTCAACAAACGCAGGTTTTGGGTCCGAATCGCTCTCTCCGAGAAGAACAACATGCTCCGAACCTACCAATTCTTGCGAAGAGTCACTCTTCTTGAATCTCCAAAACCATAAACTCCCATACTTGTCCTCCAAATATCTCCCGATCTCAACCAACGGTATGTAAATCACAAACAAAGAATTGCAAATATACGTTATAAGAAACGGCGAAACTCCATCATCGACGACAGATTGAACCACGAAACTGGCAGCTATCCAGATTATTGCTACTGCAACTATATACGTCACACCCAAAACCCATCTCCAAACCTTGCTGTTCATATCCTCCAACAAACAACCCAGAATCCAAATTCCCAAATCTTCCAAAGAAGCTCAACGACCTACAAAATCTCCAGCTCCATAACACCCACACACTCAATTCTCTTCAAAATGCACAATACTCGTGCAACAATCCAAATCAAATTCTACCTAAAATCAGCAAAAACCAGAGCAAATCTGAGAACAGTGAAGCTGAAAACTCCAATCTTCCAAACAAAACCTCAACAACCTACAAAATCTCCAGCTCCACAACACCCACACACTCAATTCTCTTCAAAAATGCCTATACTCATGCAACGATCCAAACCAATTTCTACCCAAAACCAACAAAAAGCAGAACAAATCTGAGAAAATCGAAATCAAAAACCCTAATCGGGAACATAAATTGACCACAACACAAACACTAAATCTCCAAAATTGAACGATCACCCAGAAACGAAAATCGTCCCCAAAACCCAGAAATCCATACAACAAACGATAAATCTAAAAAAAATCACTGATTAAGACGAATCAAAACCAAAAAACTACACCCACTCCACGAAATTGAACACAATTGAAGATCAAAATAGGCGCCAACAAATCGTGAAGAAAGCGAATTTGTACCTGGACGGAAAATCAGATAAGATTCCGATTTCTTCGGATTCAGCAAATTCTGGTGGAGAGCGAATCAGATTCGGCGGTGAATTTATGATCTCATGTTCATGATTTGCGGATCATAATAATTATCTATTTTTTTCGTTTCAATATATATATATTTTGTCTGAAAATGATTGGGTTTTTACCTACCAAATTTGGGACCAACATAAATATATGTCTGTATATAGCACAATAATAATGTCACGTTTAAATGCATTAAAATCAACTTAAATAAATAAATATTTTAAAATAGATTTAATGAGTATATTTTTTGTACAAATAAAATGTTTATTTTTCAGTTTTAAAGCGTCTTTTCTATAGATTTAGAGTTTTTGTGGTATAATAATATTCTTGTGTATTTTGTTGCAGAGTTGGATGTCGTGGCTCTGCATGATGCTAACTAGTTTGACTCGATTGATCTCTAAAGTTATCAAAGATGTTTGTGTAAAGCATTCCGCAGCAAGATTACAGGGTTTTTCTATCCGTGTGAGTTGGAGGCCGTGGCTCTACATGATGTTAAACGGGTCGAGCTGAACAACTTTGGAAGAATCATTAGCGAACGGTGTTGCGTACTATCTATTATCTGAACTTATATTCTTTGTTTTGCTCGTAATCAAATGACTCACGAATTGACCATGTTTTCTTTAACTAACAGTAGCTGAGATTATGGTGAGTGGTCTGTCCCACTATATGTAGCTTCAATTGTGCAGCTTGATGCCGAGTTAGTTACTATTTAATTAATAAAATTCGTTTTTCCTTCAAAAAGAAATATACTCGTGTACATTCAAGTAGTTCATAAAATTTTTTTTCCTGATATAAGTATGTGCGCATATATATGTGTGTTAGTAGTGAGCACAAAAATTAATGGCTTGTTTAAATGCATCAAATTAAAGTGTTTCCGGCGGCTATTGCTCGTGTACTTATAAATGACTTGACTTGTTAATATCAGTTCGGTCTTTATCTAAAAAAATAGATTTATGAAATATTTATATACAATAAAATGTGTTGTTTTATAAATTGTCTACTTTATTTAGATTTATATTTTTTATGATATACAATTTATTATAATGTGGTTCATGAATTTTATTAATTCTAATAACATTTTCTATTTAGTATCTAGGTTTTATAATTAGAGCATTTTTAAATTGGTCAATTCAAAAAGTTTAATTTGAAATAAAATAAAAACTCAACTTTGAAATACAAATATTGATATATTATTTTATAACAAAATACTATAAATCTGGTATCTTCGATCTGATCAGATGAGAACGGCATCAAAAAATCTACCCCAAACCCAACATAAACTCAACTTATTGTCATTTTTGTGTGTAAGAAAAATATTTAAAATTTAATAAAAACTCAATTTCTTCAAATCTATCCAAGTTTAATATAATTTGATATTTCCGATCTAATCAAACATGGAAGAAATCACAAAAATTATCTGAAATCCGACATAAACCCACCTTACCATCATTCCTATAAAGAAGAAAAATGTTATAAATTCGATAAAAACTCAATATCCTCGATCCTATCAGACGAGAACGGTATCACAAAACCCGCTCGGTTACCAACCCTAATAAAAACACTGCATTCATAAATCATAAGTAGTAACTCTTCCTAAGACTGAAATATGAAGACAACTACATACAGCAAATCAAAATATAGCATTCCATTTGATTCTCCTTGTTTCTTTACACGAAGGTTTACACATTCACACACATATCAATCCAATCTGAATTCACAGATAATATGATGAAGAACAGACCAAAGAATCACAATTTTAACTTTCATTCTTCACACTCAGCTTGCTCGGATTCGCAGCCTTCACGTGCTCAGATGATCATCTCCAGGGCCGTCAAGGCGACTGAGAGCATTGACAACTTTGCTCATCGTTGGGCGAGATGATGCAACCTCGTTTAGGCACGCGTATGCGACAGAAACTACCCGACCCAGAGCCTTGCTCGGGAAGTTACCTTTAAGAAGTGGATCGGCCAGTTCTGGGTACCTGCTCGGCTCCTTAAATATGGGTTGCGCCTGGAGAAAGTTGGATATGCATTTTGGGAATCAAAGTTAAACTCTCATTGCTCAAAACACAACAGCCTTGTATTTGTGACTTGTCAAAGGGAGTTGGGGATCAAGGTCAAACTCTCATTGCTGAAAACACGGCAACCTAGTATTTCTCAAACAGAATTGGGAATCAAGGTCAAACTTTCATTGCTCAAAGAACGACAACCTTGTACTTCTCAAACATAGTTGGGGATCAAGGTCAAACTCTAATTGCTCAAAACACTTACACGACAGCCTTGTATTTCTCAAACAGAGTTGGGAATCAATGTCAAACTTTCATTGCTCAAAACACGACAACCTAGTATTTCCCGAAAAGAGTTGGGAATCAAAGTCTAACTCTCATTGCTCAAAGCACGACAACCTTGTATTTGTCAAAAAGAGCTGTGAGCCAAGGTCTAACTCCCATTTTGCTCAAAACACGGCAACCTTGTATTTCTCATAGTTGGGGATCAAGGTCAAACTCTCATGGCTCAAAACACGACAACCTAGTATTTCTCAAACAGAGTTGGGGATCAGAGTCAAACTCTGATTGCTCACGCCACAAGAACCTAGTATTTCTCAAACAGAATTGGGGATCAAGGTCAAACTCTCATTGCTCAAAACACGACAACCTAGAATTTCTCAAACAGAATTGGGGATCAAAGTCAAACTCTCATTGCTCAAAACATGACTACATGAATCCTTTCCTAGATTCCTTGAGACATCCTACTACAATCACGCAGTTTTGTGCCTTTTCTTATCATCACTCTCTCATGTCCAAAACAAGTGTCATGTTCGAATGTTCAAAACAATTAAGGATTAGTGAAGTTTTGCCCGACTTTTCTACTACTGTGTCATCGTGTCCTCCAATTTGCTAAAATATTCATGTGGTAATAACTAATTCATATAAAGAGTTAGCAATTCGTTTAACTTATCTGAATTTTCTGACATTTCCTCATAAGTTCACTATCTTCTCTACACTACACAAGCCTAAAGCAACTTACACGATTTCTTCCACATTTTTATTCATTTTGATGCCATCTAAACAAAATTGTTCGGATCACTTCATTCTAAAACTTTTTTTTCTTCCGAGTATTACCACATAGTTTTCTTATATATCAGGAAACAAATAACAAACAATTGTACAAGAAAAAAAGAGAGCAAAAGCTTACCCAAGCGACAAGAGTTTGGTTCTTTGCTCTCTTTGTGGTGTCAATGGCTCTGCGACCAGTGATCATTTCCAGCAAAACGACTCCAAAACTGTACACATCCGACATCACCGTTAACTGACCCGTTCTCTGGTACTCTGGTGCACAATAACCATACGTTCCCATTATCCTTGTAGATACATGTGTTTTGTCGCCCATTGGTCCGTGCTTGGCGAGCCCGAAATCAGAGAGCTTCGCATTGAAGTCTCTGTCCAGCAAGATATTGGAGGATTTCAAGTCGCGGTAGATGACTGGCGGATTCGCCATGTCGTGCAAATACTGTAAGCCTTTCGCAGCCCCTAACGCTATTTTCATTCTTACATGCCAATCTAGCGGCTCCTGACCTCGTTTACAGTCTGAAAACAGCACAATAGTACAATTCAGTCAATTCCCTCGTGTTTCTTGAAGCAATTTGACAGTTAAAAGGGGATGATCAATTAAATTGTTGTTTTCTTCTTCTCTTGCACACCATCGATGTCTGTCCACGCAACTTCAGATCTAGAAGAGTTTGCAGTCAAGAGGAAAAGAGGCAAGCTCGAGTTGAAGAAAGAAGTTATTTTAATTTCAAGGACATTTTCGTTATTTTTTGGACAAATATACACATTTTGCAACCAAAAAATGGTAAGTTGACCGTCACTTTTTTTTGTAAAATTAGAATACTACACATCCTTTTTTTACAATTGACCCTTAAATTAACATGAACATGTTTTTATGTTTTGAGAATGAAATTTAACAAGTGCTCATTTTAGGAGAAAACGGTGTCAAAAGGTTTCATCCTCATTGAACTTCAGAAAATCCCATAACTTACAGTCATTTCATGTGAATCGCAAGACAAAATACCAAGAAACAATTGTTACCTAGAAGATGGTCTTCAAGAGACCCCATTGGCATGTACTCGTAGACCAATAGTCTTTGCTCTCCATCAGCGCAATAACCTATGAGATTCACGAGATGCTGATCGTGCAAGAGGCTGAGCATATGGACCTCGACAAGGAACTCTTTTTGTCCTTGCAATCCATTCTTATCGAGTTGCTTCACCGCTACTTCCTGAAGTGAATGATCATCCCAAACTCATGATTCAGATAACTATATACTAGTTGTCCAGCATCAATCAATTGAACACGCTAATAATTCAAATCTATATATAAGAGCATCATCGATGAACACACTAGTAATATAGACGCGATCAACATAATAAACAACCTGTCCAGTTTTCTGAAGTTTCGCCTTGTAAACCCTTCCGAACCCGCCTTCACCAATCATGCAGTCTTTTCTGAAATTTCTCGTTGCTTTGGCCAATTCGCGGAAAGTAAAGATTTGAGCTGGAATGTTTTCAGCATGGCTCGTGGCCTTCACGGATTCAGGTGGGTTCTTTGTTCCTGGATTTTCTATACAAACACATTCAACATTGCTCAATCTTCATAACCCCCAAGAAAAAAACAATTTTCCTGACTAGCCATCACAATCACATTTCTCAGATGCATATCATCAAACACCTTGCGTGCATACATTAATTTCAAGATTTTTCAAATGCATTGACCCAAATCACAATCTCAAAATCCCATAAAACAACAGTTTCAATCAATTCATTCCCAACCAAACAAATATTAACAACAACAATTTCCCAGACTAACCATCACATTTCTCACAGGCATATCAACAAACACATTGTGTGCACACATTAATCTCAAGATTTTTCATATGCATTGACCCAAATCACAATCTCAAAATCCCATAAAAACAACAGTTTCAATCAATCTATTCCCAATCAAACAAACACTAACAACAAGAATTGGGTCTGATCTGCTCACCATGAACTGGAGTCACATTCCCTGTCCCCTCAGACCTTCCCAGTTTATAAAAACAAAAAAAACAGCTCGTCATTCTCCAATTTCAAACCAAAACCGCACAAAATGATCCGAACATTACACAGAACCACAAAAATTCTTCACAATAATGTGGATTCTGAAAAAAAAAACCCAGATCCGGCGTGAGGTTCCGAGAAAACCCTTTTGAGGCGCGAGGTTTTGGCAAACCCAGAATGATTTTTTTTCCAAAACCAAGCCCCAAAATCCAGAAACTTCCCGTGGAGGAGCTCTGCGAAAATGGGTTTCTGATTTTTCCTCTCTGTATCGCTCCGAGACATTGCGGAGAAGATGGAATCGAACCCACCATTTTTGGCTCGCGCGAGAAAAAATGGAAGTTAATTATAGAGAGAAACAAATTGTGTTCTTGTAACTGGGCGGAAATGAAAATTGTGTGTACAGTTAGGTCCTTTTTGGTCATTTCGGCGCCAAAAAAGAAACGGTCGCAGGTAATGGCAATATTGTAATTATAGCATTGCATTCAAAAAACTAATGGGCCCATCCAGAAAAGCCCGTAAAGCCCATACAAACGTTAACTGGGCTATAAGACCGACCAAATCGAACCGAACAAAATCCGACCCAAATTGGTTCGGTTTAAAATCGAACTGAACTGATCGATTCAGTTTTAGTTTATAAAATGATAAATAAATAAAAAATTGAATCGAAAAGAAAGAAAATCTATTTAAATAAGTGACTCATTTTAAGTTATCGGTCAGTATTATCTGTGCTTAAAAAAAGTCAAATAATTAATCAATTAGTTTAATTTGTGTTAATGTGTGTGTAGCTAGGTCTTTTATGGTAATTTTGGC
This sequence comes from Geranium rotundifolium, assembly GCA_963920655.1. Classification (NCBI taxonomy): domain Eukaryota; kingdom Viridiplantae; phylum Streptophyta; class Magnoliopsida; order Geraniales; family Geraniaceae; genus Geranium; species Geranium rotundifolium. The sequence goes on from OY987321.1 coordinate 1,055,801, forward strand.
GGCAAAAGGTACGAGAATTTCATAAAATTCAATTAATAACAAATCAAACAAAAATTGACATATTTGAAATTAGGGGTAATTTCACATAGGTCATCAAGAAAATTTATATTTTCGCGTATGTCATAATTTTTTTAAATTTAATTTTTGAAGTCATCAAAACATGTTTTTGTCTTGCTCCATTAAATTTTTTTTATGAAATAATCAAAATATCTCGCAATTAATAATTAAACCAGCGGTTTGGCTGGCTTGATTATATTTATGTGTCTGGTCAACAGAATTCCACGTCAATTTTCATATTATGCAACTAAAGTGATCAAATCACCAAATATACTATCCAATTAAATTAGTATTTCGATATTTGCAATGCCTAGAATTTAAACTCGATCCTCAGGTCAGCCAGACTGCTGGTTCAGTTATTGATTACGAAAATATTTTGTTCATTTCATAAGTTTTTTTAACTGAGTGAGACAAAAACATGTTTTGGTGAGCTCATAAATTAAATTAAAAAAATAGTGACTTACGTGAGAATATAAATTTTATTGGTGACCTGTGTGAAATTACCCTTCGAAATTAAATCAAACCAACTTTTATCGATTCGGTTTTGAATTAATATGAATCGAAACCGAACCGACTCATAACCAAATTGTGAACAACCCTGGGCTGTAAACGAGTATAGCTTTTAACGAGCCGCTCCAGCTCGGCTCGTTAAATATTCGGTTTGGGCTCGTTATAATCGAGCTCGAGCTTAAAATTGGACGCGTTTAATAAACAAGCCGAGCTCGAGCCTAACCTTTTAAGGCCCGATAAGTTTGCGAACCGGCTCGTTTAATGTCTATTTATATTAATATATTTATAAACTACTTATAATAGAATTAGATAAGTCAAATCAAGTCGAACAAATATCAAGTTGACTCATTTATTATTTAATGATTTATTTATTATTTATTTAACTTTTATGGAATATTTGTATTTAAATTTAGGCGAATCGAGTCAAGCCGAGCTCAAACTCGTTTATTTTATTTTGAGCCGAACTCGAGTTTAGTTGTATAAGCTTGATCGAACCTAAACCGAACTCGAGTTGAACACTTTTTTCACCGGCTTGGCTCGGCTCGTTTACACCCTCCATCTCTCAAATCAGTGTCAACAACCGAAGCGAAGCGAAGCAATTCAGCGACGAACAAGCTGAAAGGGGACAGTGTCAGTCTCGAATCCGACTCATGGTCGTCGATTTCAGGTGATATCTTGTGTTTGGTTGCCGAGAAAATTAAATTCACAGAAGATTACGTTAACGCTTTACCAGTTCAGTGACGAAGTTCGGTGAAATTGAACCAGTTCAGTGAGATTGAGCAGGAAATGGAAGTGACGAAGAGACGGAGATCGGCTCGTCTCGCTTCCAAGCAGCGAGATCGAGAAGATGAAGTTCCGTGGTCTTCGATTTCAGGTGATTTGTTGTGTTTGGTTGCCGAGAAAATTAAATTCATAGAAGATTACGTTAACTTCTGCGCTGTGTGTCGCCGTTGGTATGTAATTGGTACTGAATTTTACAATCGGAAGAGGAAATTCGATCTCGATTTCATTTCCCCCTTTTACATGTTCGGAATCGATCCCTCCGATCCTGACGATCCGTTCTTTGAAAAATCTCCGATAAACCCTAACCCTAGCCCCAATCTGAGGTTCCGTAGCTTCGCCTCCGAGAGGGATTTTGTGGTGGAGTCGCCGGAGGCCGCCGGGAGGAGATGCTGGGGCTCGCCGTTCGGGTGGCTCGTGACGTTCGGAGCCGATGATCTTCAATTCAGCTTGCTCAATCCATTCACCAGAGCCACCATTGCGCTACCTTCGATGAGCACGTTGATCTCGGGATTCAAGTATAGCTCTCGCTGGTGCTTCCTCAAGGCCATCCTCACGGCCGATCCACTCGAATCGAGGGATGATTGCTTTGTCTTTATCCTCGTCAAGGCCGGAGCTCTCGAGGACTCCAGGTTGGCCTTTGCCAGGCCCGGCAGAGACAATGTCTGGTCTCCGGTCGAGGGAGTCGCTGACCTGGACACCGACCTATCCGACGTCATTTCGTTCCGAGGCAAACTGTACGGGGTCAGCGCTGACTGCTATCCCAGCGCGGTTGTGTACTCGATTCAAACCCAACCCTTCCCCCGGGTTTTAGAACTTGTGAATAAAAAGCTGGTCCCCGGAGATCCCGACCACGCCATCCCAGAGCTAGCTCCCGAACGAAGCCTGAAGGCCGTTTACGTGTACACGGGGAGTCTGTATCAAGGGAGGTGCATAACCGCGTTCTGCTTCACCCGAAAGTACCTCGTTGACCTGAACGGGGAGCTCTGCCTGGTTTTGCGCCACATTAAGGGGTCTGGCACGATCTACTTCAAGGTCTTCAAGATCGACCTCTCCACTCGGGAGCTCGCCCGAGTGTGGCCGTTGGGCGACCGCTGCTTGTTTCTCGGCAATCACTCCACCTTCGCCCACGAAACAGAGGGTTGCATGAGCAATCGGGTGTTATATACCTATGACGATGACTGGGCGTTTTACAACATTTCGAGAAGGCCAATTCAACCCGATGTGGGAGTGTGGGACATGTTGGGCTGTGACAAGGTCTATAGCAGTGCTGAAACCCTAACTAGGTATCCGCCACTCTGGATGATCCCGTCTATAAGTTTCACCAGCCTTGAAGAACTCGGCCGGCTAAGAAGATCAAAGGTCGTGAGTGAAGTGGTGGAGACATACCGTAGCGTGACTCGAACGCAGGATCTTTTGGCCCCAGGCTCAAGTGTTTCACCAATTGGCCAAGCAAACGCGGTGCCTAATAGTAATTGATTAGAACATTTTAGACTCTGAATTCTGTTTTTCAGTACTGAATTTTCTCGTATCTTGTAATAGTGTGATTTGATTTTGTAGCTGTTTATGTCTGATGGGATCGGCCTTTAATTGATTATTATTGCATTTGTTGTTTTTATGTGTTTGGATTGAAAATTATGTGTTTGGCGATTTGGTTCTCTAGTTATAGGCTTGATGATGTGTGTGAGTACTGATTTCAAGATTGTCAAATACTAGTCGACACATTTTGTGTTTTATGGTGTGTTCTAATGATATGTTTCTGCACTTATCCTGTAAGAAAACTAGTTCACTTGTTCATGTTTCTTTTTGAAAGAAAATCGATATGTATTAAGGACGGTCTGTAACTACGGCCTTCAAAAATTTGGGTGGGACAAACCCCTCACCCATAATCCAACTACCATGAACAAGCGAGCATTTGGCCAAAATATAGGCTGCTTTGTTGGCACTTTGCCTAGAAAATAAAACAACATCCGAGATACTAACCGAGACGAGCTAAAGCTGTGTCCGTCGAGCATGTCTCAGAGTAGCTCTTGGCCACGATGACGACTCCTCTATTGTTCCTCAAGACCGTACCAACCCCGAACACTTCTGAGTCCTGGCTCACAGCTCCGTCCACGTTGAGCTTAAGCCCGCTCCCCTCTGGTAGTCTCCATTTCTCGGTTGGTGCCCTCTGCGGTACCCTGTAAAAACTTTGTTGGCAGTTAATGAACAAGAGGTTAATGATCCCGTACTAGGGAGTCAAGAGGTTAATGAATTTTTTATACGAAAAATTTCACAAAATTCCTCTTACCTATGCCCGAGTTTGGACTAACCTCCTTAATTTCAAAATCAACTTGTGTGGTCTTTTAAGTTTGAAAAAATCTTATTTTACCGTTTTTAGTTAACTTTTCTGAAAATTTTATTTTTGCGAAATGACGAAAATACCCTTACATTAAAAAAATCAACTTGTGAAAGTTTCTTACAATAATTAATATCTCTAAATTGACATGATAAGAGAAAAATAACAAAACTCGTTATGTCACCATCTCTATCATATCGTATAATCAAATCATGTTGTCTTGTTGGTATCAAGTTGAAGGAGAATTTGATCTCTTAACTATGAAAATTATTATTCCTTATATTGTTATCTTTAATATATTATCAAACCACAACCTTATATTTGGTGTCAAAACTAAAAAAATGTCATTATATTATATTTTTAATCGTGACAATATACGAGAATTTATGGAATTGCACTGTAGTATATATGAAGTTTGCAATTGCATGAATAATATACATCATGAAAGGAAAAAAGGTAAGAAGTATTTAAACTTTGTCATGCTCTTTTTGTTTATTTATATCGCAGACAAAATGCGATTGATGGAAAAGAAAAGATAATTAACTATTTATATGCTATATTTAGTCCCAAAAATCAAACATAAACAATAATCTGAAAAGGAAACAATAAATATAGCACTAATTAACTGTTGGGTTTGAATAAAGGTTCTTTAGATTCTCCCCATAAAGAATTTCTATTATATATATATTTATTAGTTGAAAATAAAGATATCCACCAGAACATTTAAGAAAATTAAAATATCTAATGTGAAAATATTAATTTTATCTTTTAGATATGTTCTAAAATTGAATTGAGTTTTTAACGAGTCATTCGAGATTGATTCATTAAATATTTAACTCACTCGTATTATAACTGGGCTTGAACCGAGTTCAAGTTCAATAACGAACTAGTTTAATAAATAAATTGAAATTGAGTTTGATTTATCAAAACTCAACGGAGTTACACGCTGATCAATTTAGTAATTAACTTATTATAATTTTTTATTAATATGAGTGTAGATTATATATTTTCTACTTTTTAATAGTATGCAACAAAAAATAAACGAATGAAACTAATTCCGTGCTTGATTATATTTTTTTCAAGTCAAGTTCAAACCGTGCATTTTTCCCTAGTCAAGTTCCAATCATATTTGATTTGATTTGATTCAACTTCCTTGTACACTTGTAGTTCTCAAATAATATTAGTCTACAAGATAAATCGTGTACCGTTAATTTTAATTTCATGAACAAATAATTTTCTTGTATTATTTTTACATCTTAACGAGTGGAGTGAACTTATAGTTAAAATCTTAAAATTTCAATAAATTATTCCACACTATAAAAACAAATAATAAAACATATTAGTTTATTTTATCTTTTATTGTGATTAAAGCATATGATTGGCATATATATGTCATAGAACACTACATATACCTTCAAACAAGACACTGTTATGATTATCAAATCATGGGTTTTTTGTTTTTCTCTTTGGCTTTATAGTGTCTGATCAATCATAAGCTTTTCTAGGGTTTTGTGTTATGAGAATAACATGTAAAAATATCAAAACACCCTTAAAAGTTAAAACTATTTTTCAAAAGAAAACAAAAGCACTATCAGATTAACACCACTCATTAATATACACATGGTTATATTATATATATATATATATTATCAACTCTACGAGTTTTCAAATTATCCCAATAATTAAAAGAAGAAAAACAAAACAAAAATCAAATTTGCACATTTAGATTATATATAATCTTCAATATTGATCCAAAAACTATATACTATATCGTTCGTTTATGTACGTATATCACGACACTAAACTAGTTGTTAATTTTTATTGCATATTAATTCATGGTTATTTAATTTATATTTATAATTATAATTTTACAGTTCAATTATCAATCAATAACATATATTTTTACAAACATGTGCAATAATTCAGATGCTAATAAATCGTCAATATGTACAAATACAATATAGATTGTAGTATATATATGAATAAAAATGTATGATAAATACGCATGTAATACACAATATTTTCTCTTAAATAATTAAATTTACACATTACAAAAAAATTCAAACATTCAACTACACATGGGAGTGCTTTAAACTTTTAACGATAACACAAACTCCTAGTATTTTTTTCTAAAATCCAAAAATGTAATATATGCATCTATAAAATATCATAAATGTTGTGTATATATCGAGTGAATCATTCAGATTATGCAACTACAACAATAAAATAACCATAATATAAGATCTATATATATATAAATAGTAAAAATTAAAATAAAGTAGATACACATAGAACTAATTAATAATAGCGTATCTCTTGCTATACATTAATCTCTAACAAAAAAAAGAAGAGAAAATGACCACAAATAAAAAATAAAAATAAAAAGACTACGTGAAATGACCAATATACCCCTCTCCGCCTCGTCTTCACATAAACTTACTTGTTCGATATAGGGTTAGGACCGCTCGGAACCTCGTGAGCCTCGGCTCCGAACCCTCCACACCTCGTACGCTCCGAACAAGAAGGTCTCGCGGAAGCGCCAGGGTTTTGTTCCCGTGGGTGCAAGTCCACGGTGCTCGATGCGGACGCGGACGGAGGCACCGTCGGATCGGACAGTAGGAGCCGTACTTGGTCGCTGGGGCGAATGAGGAGGAGGAGGAGGAAGAGGATGGAGAGGAAGAGGAGGAGAGGGTGTGATTGGTGGTGATGATCGAGAATCGACGGCTGCGATGATGGAGATCTATGGGTTGCCATGCAGTCGAGATCGAGAAGAAGAATGAGCCACCCCCCAAGAGCCCACAAGGGTTCAATATCCATGAACCAGCTCTAGAGCTTGATTTGGAGGAAGGAGAGGGAGAGGGAGAGGGAGAGAGAGAGGAGCAAGAGATGGTTTTGAAATTCTATGCACATTTTGTTGAGGATATGAGAGGAAAAAAAACCCCAATAAAGACCAAACTTATTGGCACTATGGAAAGTTGTGTACATGAATGGTGCCATGTTGGTGTGGCCCCAAATGTGTGAATTTACCAAGTTGCCCATGTTATGTATGACATATGCTTTACATAATCCAATAATGAAGGTGATGACAAAGCTGGGAGTAACCAAGTTGAATTGAGCTTAATCTTTTCGGGGCTCGATTTCTAAATAAGCTTACATAAACACCCGTTTTTGAATATTGGACACCCTAATTACCTTTACCCTTCTCACTCATATCACTGCCGGGTATTTAAAAGAGGCTTCAGACTAAACAATAAGAAGAATTCGAGAGAGGGACGGGTGGACAATTAATTAGCCTCAACCCTCGAGCTAACTCATGAGCAACCCTATTCCTTGACCGCTTTACAAAAGCAACTTCAGCATACAAGATTTGTTGTAATAAAGTCCTATACAACCATAGACAACTTGGAGAACTTGAAATTGAGAGTTAAATGTTTGATCAATTGGACAAACAAAGTCTAGTAAGCTCGGTAAGTTTTATCTTATCGACTATTAATATTACAAGGGCCTTTTAGTAATTGTAATAACAAGACCATAATAAAGCATTTACTACCTATATTACTCATATATGGTGTGAAATGAAGAAAAATATTAGCAAAGAATCTAGAAAGATGAAGACACAAAGGAATGGCAAAGGAGGTGGAAGTGAACATGGAGAAAAATGGGTGGTGGCTTTTTCTTGGCTTGGCTTCTTCTCCAAGAAACTTATTTTTGAATATAACAATTAATATTATAAATAACAACCAAAATTGATCCATCCATATTTGTTCTGAAAAGTAAATGGAATGAAAATGAAAAAAGAACAAACAAAACACTTAAGGCAAATCATTAAGGAAAAAACTTATTTATTTATTTATAAATATTGTGGTTTCAATTTTTTCTTCAAGCAAAGAAGAAATGTCTCCATGATGGGTGATGCATGGGCCCCACTGAACCTCTGTAACAAGTACGTTAAGGTCATTATTGGTATTTCACTACCCTACATATCAATTATCAGCTCATCATCAGGATCATAGGCACTATTTACGAACAATGCAAAACAAATATCATATAATAAAATATTAAAATTGTCGTGTTTTTAAAGAATACTTAAATTAATTCTTACCGACGTCGACAAACAAGAGCAAGATTTACGGAATTAATTAAATTATTTAAAAAAACTTTTGAGCTATAAATAAGGGTGTGTTTGGGTACAACTTCAAGGAAAGAATCTTCAAGCAAAAATAGTCACTTTATTTGATGGAAATGACTTAAAGTTACCAAACAAGATTAATTTAATTTGGGTATATGATTAAAGATTTGATTAGACCCTCGGTGATATAAACTAGTCACCCACTTTTAAGTATTGCAAGTTTATATATTATAATCAACTCAGAGTGGAAATCTTTTAAAAAAACTCAGAGTGGAAATTATTAATTGGAAAAAAATTGTATTAACAAGAGACATAGATGTGAAAAGAAATAGTTATTGTAATGTATATAGTTAAGCAATTAAAATAAAAGCAAAATCAAATAGTCAATGAAAACAAATAAAAATAAAAACCAAGAATTAAATACAAAGGCATCATAATTATCGCTAGGTGTAAATCAATCAAAAATAACCTTTTAAAAATTAATAAAAAAAATGTACGCAAATCAGCCAAAAATAACTTTTTAGAGATTAATAAAAAATAAATTAATACTTTAGAAAAATTAATTAATTAATTAATTAGAGTTTAATCAAACAAATCAGTAATTTTTACAACATTTCGTACCTACCTTTGAATCCAAGGCATTGGGGATGCTATTATGACCTTGGACCTATAATGTCAACAATTTAATGAATGATTAAGTGTTTGATATCCAAGGCATTGGGAATGCTATTATGACCTATAATGTCAACAATATAATGAATGATTAGGTGTTTTATATAAATGCTCACAAGTCAACCAGTTAACAACTATTCTTTGGGAAATGCAAATACCAAGATTTGAAGATAGAGTTGGAGTGGGTGAGAGACATAAGCATTAAATATAGGGGACCTATGTTGATTTTGGCAGTGTTACATGTTCTGTGGTCAAAGAAGTCAGAACAAAAAAACAATTGTTAATTTGGAGCCCCACAAACAGTTGAAAACTTCAAATGGCAGAGTGGTAATTATATAAGTTCTGAATTTTATTAAATATATTTTTCAATTCTAATTTTATTTATAGAAAATGAATTTTTAACACTATTTTGAATTGGGAATGAAGAATCCCGCCCAGTCCCAGTTCTAGCATAGATGAGAACGGGATTGCCAAATCCGCTCGAACCTGACCAAAATGTTATCCCTAGTTCGAACATTTTATTTTTGTTAATTTGGAGCCCCACAAAGAGTTGAACAATTAGAAGGGCAAAAGGGTAATTCTACAAGTTCTGAATTTTCACCAGTCTGATCTTTCTTATTTCCAAACAGCTAAGCCATGTTATGCATGGGAATATAAAAATATTCAAATTCCCATTTGTAGGTGGGAAAGGAATTTCAGAACCCATCTCAAAGAATATCACAAATATAATTTCTTAACACACTTTAATGTCATTGTTCCATATTCATATTCTCTTATGCCACTTTCTATGTGTGATGGGTCTTTCAAGAACTTTCACTGCTGACTTAGTGATGCTCACAAGAATAGCATAATCTTACAAGAATAGCATGATCTTCTTGGGAAAAATAAAGTTGGCATGTTTGTCAATATTCACTACTCTAAAAGATTAAAGAGGATTTGATGCAAAATATCTAACCTGATCTCGAGTTCGAGTCTTGTAAACATATCGAGAGAGCATCGCCTCAAATGAATTTGCTACAATATAACGCAATTATTAATGTCAATAATAGTAATATTTCAATATTATAAGATAGTTTTAGAAAAAGTAACACAAGAAGCAAAAGTTTAAATAACGATAACCGTATGCAACAATCAATATTTTACCATTCTATCATTTTCACGTAGACAAAAGACTATTTGCCGACAATTTTAAAGCATGTATAAAAATTTATCTGTCTTCAGACCAATTTTCATTTATTGTTTTTGGTGGTTAGTTTTATAACACTGGTCATAATCAACATCAGATTTTGTACAAGTACAAGGTTAATTATGAGATCAATTTGGAACTATAATTGAGACCTAGAATTGGGTTCAGAACACAAACCCTAGAAACATATGGTTCCCCACTTGATGAGGACCAATACAGAGAGTCATGTCTTGTCAATTGCTAAAACTGACCAAAGAGCAATATTGGTACAAAACCACTACTTGCTGCTACTCAACAAAGCCTGCAAGAAATTAGATGCTCTGCTTGATTGTTTTGGATGATAGCTCAACTCTGGTTATTCTCTCATGTGAATTTAGCACCATTATCTTTTCAGCTAAAGCTTGACGATTTCAGTCGAAACAAGACTTTTAGGAAAGATGTCATTTGGTTAATACTTTCGGCCATGGTAGGATCGCCAAATTAAAGAAAAGACCAGCAAGAAAGGTATCAACTTAATAAAGTATGGAGCAAGAAAAACCTTATAATATTTTGTGAAAGCTACGGTGCTCCCTTCTGATTCGGCCCCCTCTCCGGCTTATCCCGGAACTTTTAAGCATCGTTTTTCAAACAACTATAGTCAAACCTCAAAAGTTATGTTCTTCTTCTCCTCCCTTTTTTGTTTTATATTTTGAAATGTTTCACCTGCACAACAATTTTTAAACAATTCAGCTCAAAGTTTGTTCTACAAAATATTTCAAAAAATGCTACTAGAGCCAATATTTGATTCTAGATTCACCTAATCAAAGGTTAGACAGATAAATTATATTTATCTTGAGGTAACAATCAATGAGAAAATAGTTCAGAGCACCATGTATTGATGGGGTCACAAAAATCCAGAGAAGAATCTATAAAAGATTAGATCTTCTTTTCTTTCCTTTTCTACTACTGTCTTTAATTCTAATAAGAAAATTCTCACTGAACAATTGCATCAAGACTCGTTATCGGTATCAAATCACAACAGCGCCATCTGCCTGGCAAATCTGATGTAAGGTTCCTTTCACCAGGCAAAAACACGCAATATACAGAGCAAATAAACATTACATAACAATGGGCATGCAAGAGCCAGGCTTGATGTGGTCCACATTTGGCATACAAAACCAACATAATCAATCTATGATAATTGGGCAATGATAGGTATCTATATAAATTTATATTGAATTCAGGGCTTAGTCTTTCGTTTGGTTTTGGATAGTGATGCCTCAATCAACCCTATAATCATGCCCTTTTCTCCTCGTTACCTTTTCTGATGTGTGTGCGTGTTTGCTTTCTCTCCATCCAAACCATTTATGTTGATAAAACTGTCGGTATTATTATTTTCTTTTTGAAGTGGGGTGGGGACTAGGGAAGGGCATGCCTTTTTCTTCTCGATACATTTGGTAGGTCATAGAGGGCATATTTCATGTCACTCTTTAATGTAGGAAAATAATCGGTCTCCTAACTTTTTGAAATGTAAGCAAGGATTTGATCTCATAATTTTCTAACCCACCACCAAGTGTTTTTCCATTTGATGCCCCATCGAAACTGTCCATTTCGTGGTTAGGTTGAGAACTCAGGATGTGGGTTAACTAAATATCCTATGACTCTCTTCGTCACTGATTATCTTACTTGACATTTTTTTGTAAAGATTATGAACCAGTGTGCCCGATGATCCCCACGCGCCTCATTTACTCTCGTGCGCTTAATTTTCTAACACACTATGTGCCTACAGCTCTCACATGAAGGATAATATTGATAACTCATTAATAACTAGCTCTCTAACCGGGAAAACTGACATTTATTTAGTGTAGGTAGATGCAAATCCAATATATGAATCCTAGCATCGGACTGAATGACTAATTTGACTGCAACCAAACTAATCTCAATAGTGGCATGGTCAATACTACTTTATAAAAGGGCTGGTCACAATGAATTCATTTGTGTATAATAAGAAGTTTCTCAGCTAAAGATTCAATAATGTAAAAAGATGGTAGGCCACAAGATTATCTTCTATAAAGCATTGCCTTTGCTTTTGTGATCCTTTGAAAAGCATTGCCATCTCTTTATGTGCACGTCGTTTTCACATATTTCTGTTCCCACCATTTTTTCTTCATGAACACTACGAGATGAATACCACATGCAGCACACATGCCCATTTCACCAATATATAATGTTCAGATTAACAATATGCTGAGTATTAGGTGTTTTCAATCACAACTATGGAGACTATGGTTCGAGTCACGGCAAATGACAGTTTCATTATAAGGCTCTCGTGCTCATTCACGCAAGAGACCAGCACAGCTAACCGAAGTATAATCAATCCCCATACCAATTCTAATCGTACCATAGTTTTTCTCATCAATCAACACATTCTCCTCCTCACAACGAGGCACAAAAATACTCCCAACACTCCTGCCAACAAAATCAAGATTCAAGTTCCACGCTACCTACACTAGCATGTGATCAATTCATATTTGAATCACAAGAAACATAGTCAATACATCAGAAAAACAATCAATCTCCACCAATTCCAAATGTAGCATGTTTTTGCTCACCAATCAACACATTTTCATCCTCACAACCATGCACAAAAACACCCCCAAAACTCCTACCAACCAATATCAACCTACACTAGCAAGTGACCAATCTGTAATTGAATTTCCAGAACAATAATCAACCAACACATCAGAAAAACAGTCAATCTCCATACCAATTCCATATGTAGCCTACTTTTTCTCATCAATCATCCAATTTCACTCCACACCTGCTGATTCGAACACAAAATAACAATACCACATCAATTTTCACCTGCGATCGAACACGTAATCGCAATTTCATAAACAGGTCAAGGAACTGAAGATCGATGCGATAGGTTTGAAAATGCAGGAAAAAAAGCGATGATTCGATTCGCGCGAACCTGGATCTTCGCTTCCATCGCCATCAACCTCTCGTCACTTCGTCAATACAGTACAGTTACTGTTCATCGACAAGGACACACAAAGCGAAGCGTCACGAGAAGCGTCGCTGTGTGGCCAATGAATCGAAGCGTTTCGCTCTGTGGAAGAAGAAACTGGGCCAACTCGCGCCGGTCTCTTGCACTGTTGAGCTGCCCAAGCCCATTGGGCCCATACATCTAGGAGTGTTCATTTTGGACCATAACTTATGTTGAATTAAAATCGAGCCGTGTCTGAAAAATCGAGAACTCTGAAGTGAACGATGATTCAGTTTTGATTATAATTTCAAGAAAATAGTTCAATTACGGGTTGGATTTGATTCTTTTGTTAGATTGAAAAAGTCGAATAAAAAGTTATTTGAAACACCACGTTCGATTTTTGTTACTTTTTATAATAATTGGCAACTTAAAGTTTTGATTGAGTTGTGTAATTTTCGCTAGTTTAATATCATATAGAATAAAATTGCACGATTTATCTTAAAATAACTTCTACATTCCTAATTTAAATCAGGTTTAAAATGAGTAGGAGTGGGCAGTGAACCGATCGGTTCAGAGCCGAACCGAATCCCTTGGCTCTCAAATTATAGATCAAATCCATAACCACCATGTAAAAAATGATTTGTTTCAATTATGTTTTTTCGGTTCAGTTCTCCGATTCTACTCATTGGTACCAAATCATTTTTTATCTTCAATAAATGCTCGATTTATGGGCCGAGTTAAACACAATTTATCTTGATTTATAGGAAAAGCATGAACTTCACAACATAAAAAATACTAATAAAAATCGAATGTTAAGACTTAAGATCAAATCACGACAGCTCAATCAGAATATAAAGTATACAAAACTAAAAGATAAATAATATACAACATGTCATTTGAACCGGTTAATCGTGATTTGCCCAGTTCAAACTGGCATCAAACAATATTAACCAGTTCTCTGAATATCATAACCAAAACCGAACCATCACGCACGACTCTCGTTTTTTTGATTACAGCTCGTCCAGGATATCGGCTGGACACCGGTTCTGCGTCTGAAGCGCCCACCCCTAAAAACGAAAACTAAAATCGTCCAGTCCGGTTAGAACTGAAGAACCGCTCGCGATCATAAGCGATTATAACCGACTCTTCAAATACCTCTCGTAGTAGTTCCCCAAATTTGGAGCCATATTAGGGACCGGTCCGGTCCGATTCTGGGCCGTATCAGTTCTGAAAACATCAACAGTACACCCATGTCTGTTTGGGCCTGTGTTGTCCATTATCAAGTTGGGCCTGTAATCGGGCCGGGTCGGTTTTTATGACCCGCCCGAAACCAACAGAACCGGTCCTCTTCACAAAAGCCCTAGCTACCGTCGAATCGCGCCTTTCTCTTTCCCATTTGTAAATTTTTCAGCTGAAGCTCTTCGCTTCATCGTCTCTGAGCTTCGCGAGCTTTTCTGGTAAATCTCTGATCAATCAGCTTGATTATATGTGTACAGTGTATGTATATGTTTATCTATATGCTTGTTCTGCGAGAATCTGAGATTGATCCACTGAGCTTCTTTGGATGTGATAGCATTTACTGTTTTGCGTGCGACTTTTTGTTTCTCGGTTTGTGGATTCGAGTTTTGTTGTGATGTTTCGCAGAAGAAATTGATCCTAGGGTCGTTAATTTGTGCAGAAGTGATCAGAGATGGGGATGAAGAACAACAAAAGTAAGAGTAGAAAGTTGGAATTTTGGTATTTTTATGAGAATTGTTTGTTGGTGGAGATTTGAAATTTGAAATTTGGTTGCAGAGAGCAAGACTGGTAGTAAGAGGATCACATTGAAGCAGAAGAGTAAGGTTATGAGGAAGATCAAGGAGCATCACAAGAAGAAGGCCAAGGAAGCTAAGAAGGTTGTGGTCCATAAGAAGCAGAAGGTCGATAAGGACGCTGTCATTGCCAATGATCAGCCCTTGAGCGAGGAAGAGCTCAAGGCTCTTGCAGAGCGTAGGGCTCGTGCTCTCGAGGAATTTGAGCGGAAGAAAGCAGTTGGAAAGGAGAGGGTATGTTACTATGGGTTTTTTTTTTGAAAAATTCGACATTTACTGTTCTTTGCATCGGTAGCATAACTGGTATGGATGGGTTTGGTTTTGACTTTTGAGAAATGAAGTGAATTGGAATATATTCTTCGCCACTATATGGTATGATGAATTAGAATGCTTTGAGATTTCGAAACATTGTTGGTGTTTTGGGTTTTGTTCCCGCAGTCCTTCTAGTCCTTTGTTTGTTCATAGAAAATTACTTGCGTTTGTAGGTGCAAAAGAGGAAGTTGGGGGAGCTGGACGATGATGATGAAGCCTCCCCAAAACAAAAGAAGGCAAAAGAGGGAAAGGGTACTGATGATTCATTTAGTTGTGAAAGTCAGGGGTAAGTTGATTAAATCCTCCATGAAGATGCACATTGATTATGATTAAATCCTCTATTATTATTCACTGATTTTGATGTTATGTGATTGCAAACAGAGAATTCAGAGAGGGCTTTCTACAAGGAGTTGACAAAGGTCATTGAGGCATCAGATGTTATTTTGGAAGTTCTTGATGCTCGAGACCCTCTTGGCACCCGTTGTGCTGATATGGAAAAGATGGTAATGAAGTCGGGTCCAGAGAAGCATCTTGTGTTGCTTCTAAATAAAATTGGTGAGTCTATGCTTTTGAATGTATGATCATTTCATAATATACAGATTTGTAGTCATCCACATAAATTTCAGGAAAAAATAGTACAACCAAAGTACTACTATAGCATCTAACTGCAAACAATAAGTTTTCAGGTTCCAACTGTTGCCGCAAATTTTTTTAGCGTGTTGTGAGAAAATTGATATATTCTTTCATTTATTGTTAGACTTTTACTATTTCTGATCAGTAAATTTGACATATCAGATCTTGCGCCTCGAGAAGCTGTGGAGAAATGGCTCAAGTATCTTAGGGAAGAATTACCTGCAGTTGCCTTTAAATGCAGCACCCAAGAACAGAGGTCAAATTTGGGGTGGAACAAGTCTTCTTCTAGAAAGGCAAAAGCAAAACCAAGCAGTCTTCTACAAACAAGTGACTGTCTTGGAGCTGAAACTCTTCTAAAATTGCTCAAGAACTACTCAAGAAGCCACGAGGTATTTTAGATTATTTGGTAATTTAATCTATAATAAGTTTGCTAAACCCTCTGATGTTTTGTCATGGTATGGTTACATTTAACATGTTAGGTAAAACATTTTGTGTTTCCATGGAAAACATTAGAGTGCAAATTTTCTCATGTATGAGAACATCATACCTTAAAAATCAAATTGTGTGAAAGTATGGACTTGTCTTTGCAATCATAGCTAATGTCAAATTGTACCTATATTTTTTGCAGATTAAGAAGTCAATAACAGTGGGTGTTATCGGCCTGCCTAATGTGGGTAAGAGTAGTCTCATCAATAGTTTGAAAAGATGTCATGTCGCAAATGTTGGCGCTACTCCTGGATTGACAAGATCATTGCAAGAAGTTCAGTTGGACAAGAATGTGAAATTGTTAGATTGCCCCGGAGTTGTGATGCTTAGATCTGGTTCGAATGATGCATCCATAGCTCTTAGAAACTGTAAAAGAATAGAGAAGTTAGATGATCCAGTCGCTCCAGGTAATTGAACCTGGCTCGAGTGCCTTTTAATTTCTTGTTATTCAAGCATTATGTCTGTCATACTAATATTGCTTTACTGGGCACAACTCAGTGAAGGAAATTCTCAAGATTTGTCAAGCCAATTTGTTGGTGACAATATACAAGATCCCCACATTTGAGTCCGTAGACGACTTTCTGTATAATGTAGCTACCGTAAGAGGTAAGCTCAAAAAGGGAGGTATCGTGGATATTAACGCAGCTGCAAGAATTGTTCTGCATGACTGGAACGAGGGTATGTATTGATTGTATCATATTTGCAAGTCGTAATTACGTATGATAAAATTCCGATGATAATACGAAATGCCACAATTTATTTGGCATGTTTCAGGTAAAATTCCGTACTACACTATGCCTCCAATAAGGAGTCAAGATGAACCTTCTCAGGCAAGGATAGTTTCAGAACTCGGGAAAGAGTTTAACATCGATGAGGTGTACAACGACGAATCTTCGTTTATTGGAACCCTCAAGTCTGTTGCTGATCTTGATCCTGTTGAAGTCCCTCCTAGTTGCGCACTCAGTTTTGACGACAAGATGGTTGAGGTTTGATTTCCATCTCTAGCATTAATATTTTAATATTCATAACGATGTTCGGAATTACTGAACTCTAAATTCCCCCACATTTAGCAATCAATCTCTAGCACTTCATCGGATTACTTAGGGAGCGCATGTAAAGAAATTCCAAATTCAGTAGCAAAGAAAAAACTAAAAGTTGTAGGAATATAATGGAACTAAGGTTTTGTTCATGAAAAGGTTCTAAACTCAATTTAAAACCTTTTCCTCCTATTTGAGTTAGAGTTTTGTTTGAGTACAAGCCCTAAACTTAATTTATAACCTTTTTCCAGTGTTATGAAACTCTCGAGTTCTCCCTGAGAACTCAGTATAATCTGCTGGACCGAGTTTTGGTCCGGGTTTTAAAACTCGTTCTCGGTAGTTCAATTTTACCGAGTTCTCACTATCAAAGTTGGTCATATTTTATTTTTATAATTTACATAAGATTTGAAATTGTTCTATAATGTTATTGTGTGATGTGAAAGTATCTTATTTTACTAAAATATTGTACTTTGTCTTTCATGTGAATTGTATATGAATATATAATATTTATTTAATACAAAATGAGTTTTGCTGATTTCTCCCTGAGTTTCCAAAACTCCTTATTTTTGTCTCTCCGAGTTCTCAACTCTTGAAGTATTAGAACCTGCCTTTTCTGGTAGTTGTGGAAGATGCTAATTTTCTTGGGACCCGTTTCTGCTATTCGTGAAAGGAGCTAAGGTGGTTTAGTTTATGCACAAGTCCTAAACTCAATTTAAAGCCTTATGACGTGCTATTTTTGATATCAGAAAGATGAGCAACCAGAAGGTATCAAAAGCCTGGAGGACCGCCCCATTGAAGGCAATGGCGACGAGTCCATGGGAGTAGAAACCGACGAAGCAGACAAGATTACAGAAAAAACTGTCCCTCGCCATCAAAACGAGAAGCTATACATATCAAAAGGTATACTGAACCCGAAGTTGAAAAAAGCGGAGAAGAAGAGAAGGAAGAAGGAGAAGTTGAAATCCGCAAAGCTAGCCTCTGCTGATTCCATGGACGACGACGAAGGTGACTATGACTCGGAAAAAGACCTCGCCATGGACGAGGGTGATAGAAAACCCGAGAAGGTTGTCCCCAAGAGGCCGGGTGTCGGAAAGGTGCCTATGGCTGATGTTAACTTTGATCTGCTGGATCAGTGATGGCATGAAAATATATTGTTGACTGTTGCTTGCTTTTTGCTGTATTGTTTTTCATTATAGAAGTGCTTTTTATATGAACTCTCAGTTTTGTTCAAATTCAAATTTTGTTTCGTCCTTGGCTTATGTATTTTGGACAATTCTATTTTTTTATATTTTCCAGTTGTGAATTTTTATGCAGGGAAAGGAACTATAATGTTCTGATTCAATATTCAAAAGTTGGACACTTGAAATTTAAAATACAGATTATTTAAACTCTCAAATTTTCTCCGTTAATTCAGTAAAATCAAGTTGACCGAGTTTTGAATCGAGTTTTAAAACTTGTTCTATCGAGTTTTCACTCGGGTCAAATTTGATAAAACTTTAAATATATTCTGAAAGTGTTCCATATTTTGTACTTTTGTTTTAATTCATTAAGCTACTTCAAAGTATCTTATTTTATTAAAAATAATGTTATTTGTCTTTTATGTAAGTTATGTACAAAAACCACTGGAACAACAAATTACGAATCAATTCCAACAATTGGATTTACAGAACATATTATTGAGATCAAGGCACACTATTAATATTAATTTAAATTAAATTCTAGTTTGCAAAAATTACACAATTTTTATACCAAATTGGGGTTTAATCTTCTCTATTTGACAATCCAACAATGAAGATTGATTATTAGTTTACACCACAAGAGTGATTTCTTCCTAAGCATCTAAATAATACAAAACGAATTTTGTCGATTTCTTCCCGAGTTCTCAAAACTCATTATTTTTTGCCTGCTCGAGTTCTCATTCCCAAGATTTAAAACCTTGCAATTGTAGACACTTTCAAGACAGGCCATAAACAAGAAACAATATTTTGCTAT
Organism: Geranium rotundifolium; assembly: GCA_963920655.1. Lineage (NCBI taxonomy): Eukaryota > Viridiplantae > Streptophyta > Magnoliopsida > Geraniales > Geraniaceae > Geranium > Geranium rotundifolium. Next base: position 1,074,712 of record OY987321.1, read on the forward strand.
GTTCTGTGCTTCTTAAAAGTATATAAACGAAACATGTTCTCCAAAATTATACAAGTTTTCGCTTGAACTATGAAACAAAACATATACTCTAAAACCATAAATGGTATTATACAGAAACAACATGCTATAACAAGGATCTGAAAAGATACACTACATATAAGTACATAATCAACCATCACTCGACTCGCCTGAAATAGGTACCTCGATCGGATCTCCAGCTTCATTGGACAATGAGGGCGGGCCATTGGCTGTCACGGGTGGTGTGGCTGGAGTACCAGCGTCGGGGCTTGATGCGGTCTTGGCCTTGGGAATGAGCCCTTGTGCTTCCATGGCCTCACGCGCCGCCTTCTCCTTGGCTCTCTTGGCTCGTTCTAACACGTCTTCCTGCATGTGATTAGCATACTAATTACTAACATCAACATAAGAACCAGAATTAAACCATTCGATATAGGTCAAAGGGGTGTTCATGGTTCGGTTTTGCTAAAACTTGGTTGGTTTTCAGTTTAGTTCTGTCGGTTTTGTTCAACCCGATTTCCATCAATTTTTCACATTTTCTCTTTTTGGTTCTATTTTTTGTTGGCCAGGTATTTTTATCCCCAATTACTGGAAAATGATGGCCTAAAACGGGACACATGTCGAAATTGGGCAGTTTTCGGTTTGATTTGGTTTTCTGGCAATTCAACTTCCATAAACCAAACCGGTACAGAACCAGTTCGGTTAATGTTTGAACAGTCCTAGGTCAAAATAAAAGTCCCTGTGATTTTTTTTGGGGTTTCCATGTATATATATAAAATAGACAATCAGAGGTGTATAGGTCAGGTTCTAAAAAAACACTAGGTGCTAGTCGGGCGGAGAGGGTCTTATAGGGATTAATAGGAAAATAAATCGGATTGAAGGATTAATCGGACAAGTTGGGGATTTTTAGAACGCTGGTATAGGTCTAGAGATTCTTGACGATGGGTTCCCATCAATGAATCCAAAGTCTGTTATGAGCAATGTCGGGAATGCTAAAACACAATATATAAGACTATTTGAGCATTGACTAATAAAAAGTTTGAGAAGTGCAAAGCAAAGCTCGATATGGCTGTCTAATGATTGGTATCGAGAAAAGGAAGGACTTGTTACCTGAAACTCTTGTACTTGCTTTTGTTGCTCTGCTTGTAACCGACCGATTGTGCTGAAAATTTCTCCCACCGTAGACTCGATGCGCTCGTTCAGTGCCTCTGCTAGAGCCTTCCCTAAGAAGAAGGCATCCAGAACCGTCCTACTGTCATTATCACCTGCAAATTTCATTCCATCGTCACTTAAATAGACCAAGAACGCATGAAGCAACCAAAACTCCTACCCTTAACAAAATCAGAGGCATCAATTTGCAACAAACAAAACACTCAGGTTTTCCGAAACCCTAAACACCCAAATCACTCCTTACAAGGGGAAAACCCAGACAACACGAGTTCTCTAACAACGACAATAACAAGCTGAAGACTTGATACTGAAATGCCAACCAAATCGTAAAATCCTCTTGTTTTAGCAATGCATTACTAAATACTCATTTTCTTAAACCCTACAATCCATATTGCCTGGTCTCGACAATATACATTATTCTTTACTAGCATCACCAAAATCCCGACAGAAGTTCCAAAATTCTCCCAAGACATCCACAATAATATTTCCAATACCGAAAAAACTGCAATCTCAAGGAACAAAGAATCACTCTCTCAAGTATAATAACTACTAAAAATACAACACTCCACACCTCAATAAAAAAAAAATCAAATTTCAACAAACAGAGAACTGAACATTTCCCCAAAAATCAATTGTAAATAAAAACAATATCAACATACCACATGCAAATTAATCAGCATATCCATAAACTCACATTCCTATATAATCATCATCAAAGAAAATAAACTTCTCGCACAACAATTCCTTCAACCACTGGACTCAGATTCGAAAACTTTCATCAGATTTCAACAATAAAAACAAAACTAAACACAACCCATCAATCATCAATCCTGCAATTTCAAAAAAAACAATCAAATCAAACAAAATCAAGAACTTAGAACACAGTTTCAGATTCAGTACCGGAACCAGATCCACCGGGACCGGAGCTACCTCTGCAGCGAAAATTGACGGCGCGAGACCATTTCTGACCCGTAAATCGAAGACCTTCGAGCCTCAGATTCGAGGAGCGCGACGAACGAGAGAGAATCGAAGCCGATTTGGGTCTGAACTGAAGAGAAGAGGAAGGATTTGGCGGGGAATAAACCGAAAGTCCGTTCATTTTCTTCTACTTTTTCTCAGTACCAAAAGCAAATTGCTAATTTTCGGTGGTATTTATTATTTTAACCAGAAATGGAAAAAAATAAGATCAATAAATCGTTTTGAGATATTTTTGGGAACCAGAAAAATGAGTAGACTGTTTGGGCTACCATATAGGGCCCAATTTGAAGTCGGGGCTGCCCAACCCAAAAATAATCGAACAAAAAATAACTGAATTGGTTCGAACAAAAATTCTATCAGTTTGATTTCAAATTTTGAAATGAGAACGGATAAAGAATTATTTGAATAAAAAAATCGATTGATTTGAATATGTGGCTCATTTGAAGTCATCGATCTTTATTAATTTGGCTGAAAAATAAATCAAATAGTAAGTCGAGACTGGGACGAAATGTGAGAATTTCGTAAATATCAATTCAAAGTAAGTTGAATTGGAAATTGACAAGTCAAATAATAAGTTTAAACGGTCTGAAGAGAATTTCATGAAATTCAGTTTATAAAAAATTGAACAAAATTGAATTGAATTTCATTGATCATTTTGTGGCTAAATTTTGGGACAAACGAGCACCTTGTTTTTTGGAGGGCTAATTATTCTGATCAAGGCAGCTCTCTCGACTCTACCTATTTTTTACACTTCTCTCTTCACAACCTCGAAGACATGGAAAGTATCACAAGAAATTTATTTTGGAGGAGGTAGGGTGGTCGCAGAGGTTTTGTGAAAGTGAAGTAGGCGGTTGTTTGTCGGTCGAACAAGAAAGGGGGTCTAGGCATCAAGCGCCTGGAAGCGGTGAATATTGTCGAAGTGGTGGTGGAGGTTTGTATTAGAGCTCAATCTGCTCTGGATGAGGTGATTCGTGCTAAGATTTTAGTCCTGAAGTGCATTAAGTGGAGGTTGAGAGATGGGAGGCAGATTCGGTTATGGGATGATTGTTGGTTAGGGGACTTTTGCCTCAGGACGAGATTTCATACTCTTCCTTTGTGTGAGCTCTCCGGGTCATTTAGTGAAAGACGAATGGGAGATAGGGGTTAGTCTTTACTCCTCAAAGGATAATGCAACCAAGAGCAACCGAGGAGTTCCGCCAAGTTACCGACAGTGTTGGGCACCACCAGGGCGACGGAGGGAAGTCGTGATTCCATCTTCTAGATTCACGACATGCAAAGGTTCTCGCTTGGAGGTGTTTCAAAATGCTCACACGGGAGGTGACAGAAGACCCGATGGACTAAGCGAACGGTTGTGGAGCATGTCAGTCCCTCAAAACTATATGAGGTTTTGTCAGCTGGTTTTGCAGAAGTGGGCCATGACGAAAGATATCCTCGCAGTAAAAGAGGTGATGAAATAGAGGGTGGCACGAAAATCATGAAATATATTTGTGACTCTAGGTTTCTGGTACATCTAATGTACCAAAAGATACCTAGGGAGCCAGTTCGGTTCGTGCACCTGCGTTGTCTTACACTCCGATGAAGTAAAACGAGGGTCGGGGTTCGGATTCTTGAGGGGGGGCGTTCCTTTCTTCTTTGGTGCACAAAAAGCACGGGCAATTTTACATGCTCTCTGACACGATGTATCTTTCGGGAAGGCTCTTTCTGCCTCTGTACTTTATTTTGCCAGTATTTACAATATTTCTTTTACTAATAAAAAACTCTCGACGACCCAATTTTAGTTTTTATTTTCTTAAAACTGAAATATTCAAAACCGAAGCCCATATTAAACCACATTTGAAACATGACATATGAAATCCAAATTAAGAAAAAACGAGTGGCAGAACCGTTATTTCCACCCACTCCGGTGGGCGAATTCACAAGCCAAAAAAGAAAACAAATAACGAACACACAAAAACAAAACCTTCTCAACAACGGGAAAGAAAATGAAGCGCTATGGCTTCTTCGTCTCTCTCTCTCTCTCTCTCACACACACACCTTCTCTGCGACCCATTTTGTTTCTCGCTTATCGATTTGTACGGATTTTCTGGTTCTAGGGTTAGGGTTATGGGTCAGCAGAAGTTGATCTACAGCTTGGTGGCGCGAGGGACGGTGGTTTTGGCCGAGTACACCGAGTTCACCGGAAATTTCTCCACCATCGCCGCTCAGTGCCTCCAGAAGCTCCCCGCGAACAACTCCAAGTTCACCTACAACTGCGACGGCCACACCTTCAACTTCCTCTCCGAGAAAGGATTCAGTAATTTTTATCTTCTTCTTTGTTTTTCAGTTTTGTTTCTGTTTCGTTGCTTGTTTGTTTGTTTGTTCGTCGTGTGATTTGCGGATTTGGGGGGGGTTTTGGTTGTGGTGATTCGTGATCGGAGCTGATTATTTGTTTAATTGCAGTGTTTTGTTTCTCAATCCTTTTTAATTTTGTTTGTTTGTTCGTGTGATTTTCGAATTTGGGGGGTTTTTTGGCTGTGGTGTTTTGTTTTTGTTTGTTTGTTTGTTTGTTTGTTTGTTTGTTTGTTTGTTCGTTGTGTGATTTGCGGATTTGGGGGTTTTTTGGTTGTGGTGATTCGTGATGGGAGCTGATTGTTTGTTTGATTGCAGTGTTTTGTTTCTTAACCTTTAATTTTGTTTGTTTGTTCGTGTGATTTTCGAATTTGGGGGGGTTTTTGGTTGTGGTCTTTCGTGTTTTTGATGATTATTTGCTTAATTGCTTGTTTGAATTGCAATGTTCTCATGCTCATGTCTGAATTAATTGTTCATAGATGTGACATGGATATTAGATTTTTGCAATTGTATATAAGCTAGAAAGGGTTCAGTAATTGACTAATTGTTTGGTTAAGTACAATGTTCTCATGCTCGTGTCTGAGTTAATTGCTCGTAGATGTAATTGCAATGTTCACAACCTTCAATATTATTGCTGTTTGTTTGTTCATCGCTTGATTTGCGAATTTGGGGGGGTTTTGGTTATGGTGTTTCGTGTTTTTGGATGATTATTTGCTTAATTGCTCGTTTGAATTGCAGTGTTCTCAGGCTCATGTCTGAATTAATTGTTCATAGATGTGACATGGATATTAGAATTGTATATAAGCTAGAAAGGATTCAGTAATTGACTAATTGTTTCTTAACCTTCAAATTTTGTTTCTGTTTGCTTGTGATTTGCGAATTTGGGGGTTTTTGGTTGTGGTGTTTCATGTTTATAGCTGATTTTTTGTTTAATTGCTTATTGAATTGCAATGTTCTCATGCTCGTGTCTAAATTAGTTGTTCATAGATGTAAAATGGATATAGATTTTTTTTCCATAAAAGCAGGAAGCTTTGATCCATTCCTGTTCAAATGTCCGTCTTAATTAATTAACTGTTTATTTGCTGTAAATGGATGCGAGATTTTTGATATAAATTGAAGGTTTTGTCAAGTACTGTTCAAATGCTTTAAGTTCATTTCGATGTGGATTGTAGCTTTCATGAGGATTCTGATTCATTTCACATGTAATGAAATTTGTGCAATGTGATTTGGCTTATTGGGTATTTCTTTGTCTATTTTTATAAAATTTATCATATTGATTTTTGATATTAATGTTCTTTTTGATATCCATTATAGTTATTTTTCACATAATTGACGAGAAAACGGTGAAACATTTTATATGTATTTCTTCATAGTTGTATGATATAACATGACTAGTATGAATGTGCTTTGATGATGTTTTCTATATGATCATTTTTGAAATGTTGTCTTCTTTTTTGGTTTAGTTAGAGTCTGTTGTCTTGTTGCTGTTTTCAAATTTCTTCCCGCTCATTATTCCGTGGTCTTACCGACATTGTACATGGAAAAGCAGCTTATTGCGTCGTTGCAGTCAGTTCTGTTACGAGAGAGATTACAATCGGCTACCTTGAGCGAATTAAGGAGGAATTCACCAAAAAATATGGTGGAGGAAAGGGTCAAAAGGCTGCTGCTAAAAGCCTCAACCGAGAATTCGGGTCATTCTCTACTTCTCTTCGCATCCAAATAGATAAAGAGTGTTGATTAATAATATTCTTTTTATTATGGTAATTTCTGATAAAGACCTTGCTATGGGAATAATTAATGTAGTCCCAAAATGAAGGCACAAATGCAATATTGTGTGGATCATCCAGAGGAGATCAGCAAGCTTGCTAAAGTGAAAGCTCAGGTTTCAGAAGTCAAAGGAGTGATGATGGAGAATATTGAGAAGGTGGGTCGCTGACTTAAAAATGCAATAGTTTTGTGTTTTATTTGACTGTATGATTTTTTCCCCGTCTATTTGGCCGGTTCTTAACATTGTTATCATCTATAAGAATATGACTGTATTTAATTTATATAGATACACTGACAGGTCCTCGACCGTGGGGAGAAGGTTGAGCTTCTGGTTGACAAAACAGAAAACCTTCGCCATCAGGTCAGAAAATGTGTACTCCTTAGTCTTTTTGTGACAAAACATGCATTATTAAACTCCAAGTAAGGAAAGCGTAGCTGTTTTCGGGTTTTCAAATTATGGAAGCAAGACACGAATTATGGCGCCGAGATAGAAACAGTCGTATACATACCTCACTAAAATGCATTTGATGCTTGACTAAGTTCATCTACTCAATTGTTACGACGAACTTGAATTTCCATTATTGCCTTTTCCGTACAAACAATGTTTTTCTATTACTTATACGGAGACTTGTTTTAGGGTTCGAGTTTGTGCATAGTTGAAAACTATATGTAAAGAAGTGGAGACTATATGGAGACTTGTTTTAGGGTTCAAGTCCGGATAAACAATGTTTTTCCTTGTCGGTTACATCTCCTCTACATTTATATGGTGACAATGGGGAATGACATTTCTCTCATGCGCATAGAAATGTCGCTATCCCGTATGATTGTTATTTCATCCATAATTAAACTCCAAATAAGAAAATGGCACCTTTTTCAAATTTTCAAATTAGGGAAGTAAGACACTCGTTATGGTGATCATGAGATCGAGATAGTAACATTTGTATACATACCTCACTAAAATGCATTTTATAGTTGAATTTTTTAATTTACTTAATTTTCACAACGGACTTGAGTTTGTTTTTCCTTACCGGTTATCATGACAATGGGGAGTGACATTTCTTTTATACGGTTTCAAAGGCGCAAGACTTCAAGAAGCAAGGAACCAAGTTAAAGACGAAAATGTGGTACGAGAACATGAAGATCAAGCTAATAGCTTTCGGGTTGGTAGGTTTGTTGGGTCTCCTCGCCTTTTTATCCATCTGCCCGGGCTTCAAATGCCCCCGCATCAAGAAATAGTCGTCGCTCGTCGCTCTGGAGTTGTACAAAAGTCAATTCACTGAAGAAGAAAAAGAAAATTCCCCTAACCTGTACTTTTTATGCCTGTACTGTGAAAAATGCTTGTATAGTTCTGTAACCGCAGGTTCTTGTAATTTTATGTAAAGTTATTTTGTGTAAATTTTTGTAATATTTGAGGGCAGTTATTCTTTTAATGTTTTATATGATAGAAATGACCGTTGATGGACTGGCTTGTGATGCAAGTTTTCTATTATTTCTATTGGATACTTATTCTAGGGTTAGAGTTTGTGCATTGTTCTTAACTATATGTTGAGAACTATGTGAAGTGTTATAGCAAAGAAGACTGATGATAGAATGGAATTATTTTAATATTTATAGACTTTTGGAATAATATCTTTTAAAATTTATAAGGTTTTGACTATTATTAGAAGATAATAATCACTACTGATGCCAAGCCGAAGACATCCAAACGATACAAATGGGAGGACATGACCCCTCCTTAACATCCAATATAGAAAATGAGCCAAATTTCATATGCGAAATTCTTGATGGTAAGAACTTGCAATTATGAACCATCGAGTTAAATAAAGAGATTGTTGAATCTCTATGTGAAATGGCCCGAACTAGGTTAAGACAGACTGCCTCCACAGAGATCGCCTCTAAACCCGAGTTCTCAATCCAGATCGACGCATCTGGAAGAGCCAAGACTTCTACTACATTAGCATCGAAGCCAGCTCGCCGACAAAAGCCGGCGGAAGCATACACAATCAGACCTAAATAATCACACACTACCAAATCACAAACAACCATACCGTCGTATGAGTTACACATGCCATCAATATTTACCTTTAGTTCTCCCGTTCGAGGATATGGGTTACACGCACCATCAATATTCACCTTTAGTTCTTTCGTTTGAAGAGTTCGTCATCAATATAAGAGAAATGCAGTTTTTGAGTGAGCTATGCACATCGGGCACACATTGCAAACACAAACCCCTCGCCCTGAAAGACGATCATATAAATTAGTTACCGAATCAATAAACTTACCAATAATTAAATAAAAAAAATCCTCAAATAAAAAAGAACTTGCAATTTTTTATTTATATCTACACATGAAATAAAACATTTATATTTACACATGAAACAAACACAAGACTGTCATTATTACTCATTAACAAGCCAATTGATCTCTAAACTGAGAGATCTCCTCAAAGATCGGAAGCCTCTTCGATCTCAGTGGGCCCATCTCCTCCATCAACCGCTCGATCCCCATCACTAAACAATCGTCCTCTACGCTCGGCTCCACCGGATCGAAACTCCCGATCCAACGGTCCAGCCTCTCCGACTCCAACTCCATCAGAAACTCCTCGGCCCGTTTTATCGATTTTGGGTCGTCGGAGCCCACTAGCTTTCCTTGCAACACGTCTTCGAGGACTAATTGGGCCTCGTCGTAACGGGCCTGCCTGATCAGGCTCAGGCCCAAACTGCAGGCCTTGTTCGCGTCTGGATCTATCATTTGGGCCTTCCTGTAGACCACCTCGGCTGCCATGTAGTTTAGTTTCTGCATGTAGGCCCAGCCCAAGTTCCCCTGCATTTTCCAATAGCCAACAAATTAGGGATGCTAAAAAATAACCGAACCGACTCGAAAAGCAAACCAAACTGAAAAGAATCAAATTAATTGAGTTCAAAATCAAACCGACATAATCGAGCCAAAATTTCACTACTTTAGTTCATAAAATAGTAATTGTAAAAAATCAATATATTTATACACCCTCAATTTAAGTCATTAATTTTTATTAATTTCGCCAAAAAAATATCAAGGTCGAAAAAAACAAAAAAAAAGTCAAATGATCAGCCTAAAATTTGAAAATTTCCTGAAAATCGAACGGAAAATAAATATTTCATAACTTTCAGCTCATAACCAAAAACGAAAACCAACAGATTCAAAACCAAACTGCATTTTTTAAGTTTGATTTCAATTTTTATTTTCTTAAATACGAACAGATCGATTTAGTTTTAACTAAATTGAACCAATTTAAACCGAACCGTAAACAGCCTACCAACAATCCAAATTATGTTCGTTCTAAACTTTCATGAATTAATGTAAATTCAATTCAATGATTTAATGAACAATAATATCAATTCTAAAAATAATAATGTAATTATTTCGATGATTTAAATAAAATGAATTGTATACGTACCAATAATCTTGCGATTTCTTGCTTGACGGAGACTTTAAATTTCTTGCCATGAGAGCGAGCAGTTTTGGTGGGTCTGCCGTTGAAGGCACCTCCTTTGTATATCTGTCTCAGCTTCCTCTTTATCATCTCTATTTGTTCATTTATTTTCCCACATTTCTGCATCCAAACCCATTAAAATATTATTAATATTCACAAAATTATTAAGACAAACATGTGTCACTCAATTATTGATTTGAATATATATATATATATATATGTATTAGCAGGGGTGGGCACTTTCTACCCAAAACCGAAATCAAACTGGGATCCAAATTGAATTCGAAACGAAGAAACGAGAATCATGAATATCGAATCGGATTTGTGTCTGAAAATTGAGGATCGAAACAATTCAGTTCGGTTCCGGTTCTGAGAGTGTAGAACCGCTAATTAACCGTTTCAGAACTGAACCAATTTTGAGGTTTTAATTAGTATTTTTTGTATTTTAGTTTTATGTTTTAAAATAAAAGAGTTTAATCGTGTATAAATTTTACTATAAATTGAACAATTTATGAATATCACGTTAATTGGATTTCATAAGGCAAAACTATACAACCATACCAGAGAATCGGACATTTAATTTCATAATTAATTATTCAATTGGTTATAATTGGAGAACGAATTGACTCGGTCCGGTCCGGTTTTGGCCGGTTCGGTTTCAGAACCGTGCCCAACCCTAGACAAGATCATTGAGCCTATCATAACACCTATTAATTTTGAGCGTAGTCTAATGGTTGACATGTTCACTCATAGACTTCAGACCAACTCCCTGACTTCAGACCCACTCCCTAACTTCAGATTAGGGTTCGAGACTCAACCCGATGTTTGAGTGAGAAAAATTTAATGGTAGTCCGTAAAAACAATGTAACCAATAAACCCAACATGACATAACAAAAGAATATGGTTACACCACCTCCGTCTTATTGTTGTCTCTACTTTTGATCGTAGAGATCCTAAACTCGAGAAATAACCCTCATTCCGACCCCACCATCTGACCAAACCACTTTTTTAGGGATGACAACAAAACAAGCACAGTTGGACTAACTAAAAAACTGCACGACCATCCCGACTTAACAAGCGACCAATTTAGTCACATCTCATCTTTAAGAAAATCTGAAATATTGAATTCAAAAGAGAATGATCTAATACCTTGTACAAGTCAAGGAGGACATTGTCAAGTGAGTTTTGGGATTGCTTGGAGCAAAGGCCTCTAAATGACTTGATAGCTTCAATGGCTTCTTCACCTCTATCAAGCTGCTTCATCACCACTGCCATGTCCTTCAGTGCACTCTCCAACCTGTCTCCTTCATTTATTGCCTTCCAAAACAACACTATAGCTGTCTCCAGATCCTTCTCCACCACCTTCAATTTACAATTCATTCAAAAAACAAAATTAGATACACTCTATTTTGCTTCACCATTAAATATTTAAATCCAACAATTTTGGTAATTCCAAATAAAACTTGTCTAATACCACAAGACCAGACTACAAATATATTAACAAATATTTCCCACCAATCAAGAAATATAATATTCACTTTTATGTACGAGGTCGAAGTCGATGTCTTCAAAAGGTAAACTGAAATTGTTTATGGTAAGGTCGAAAGCTCAGTATTTTATAAAAATATGTTTTTTTGAATAATTATATTATTTTCTAATATACCCAAAAATCTATTTTCATATCTCTAAACTCAACAATGTTTGAACAAATCTATTAAAATAATAAATAGTTTGAACACACAATTTTATTAAAATAATAAATCGTGCGAGCCTCAAACCGTCACACAGTCCCACCAAAACTTATTATTATTATGTATTAATAATAAATTTAATTCAATTACCTTATATTAATTACAAATTGGTTAGCTAGTCAAAATCTATAATACTTAGATAATTATTAATTTTAAATATAATTGTATTATTTTATATTTAAATTCGATATAAAATAAATAAATAAAACTAATAAAAATATTGAACCTGAGCATGTTTGGCTCGAACATATGGACCGTCACCAGAAGGAATTTTGTGGGTCACATGAGAGAGCTCTTTATTTTCTTCTCCATCTCTCTTTCTTGAGCTGCTAATCACCTCCATTAATCACTAATTAAACAATAATTAACGATAATAACTTGGGCTCCGATCCGCTGCAGCTGAACACGTTAAGTACGATAGGGACTCGACTCTCTGTACTCTCTTTTAAAGTACAATAACAAAAAAAAAACAGACATATATAGAGAGAGAATTGGGAGTGTGATTGCGTCACATTACGTCACTGTGAATCTGAACAATGATTGTAAAAATAACGAACCTGGTCGAATCTGCGTCTACGTTCGTTTTGTTTTTTTATTTTATTTTTTATTTTTTGGTTCTGCGTCGGTGACGGATTTTACTAAAGTGACGGTCGGTTACTGGATATTGACGACGTGTCAGGCGGCGCTGGCGTCACCGTCACGCTGCTTATCTCACCGCTTCTCGCTCGCTTATCTCCTCCCCCGAGGAGGCACGAGATTGTATCGAAATGAAGGTCGGTCTGGATTCACCGAAACGGCGCCGTATTGCTGTCACTTTGATTTTGGGGTAATAGTTATTTTTTGAGTGTCATTTATGAGAAAAATGAAATTATTATTATTATTTACTTTTTTTAAGAAGAAACGAATTTTATTAATTACATAATAACTAACCCGACATCAACTCGAACAATTGAAATTACATATGGTGGGACAGATCACTCACCATAATCTCAACTACTGGTATTTAAAACAAAGAACACATGTTTTGATAGTGGATTGTTCGAAACATTGTTCATTAATAATTCTTCCAAAGTTGTTGAGCTCGACCCGTTTATCATCGCGTAAAGTTACGACCTCCACCTCATAAGAATGAAAAAACTCTGTTATTTCTTTATAAGATTTTGGACAATGGTTATTTTTGGAGTGTCATTTATGAGAAAAATTAAATTATTGTTAGTGTTTTGCATATCTTAGGTTTTTTTTATCATTATTGAAAGTGCTGAATTATAAGAGAAAACAGCACGGCATTACTTTGAAGTTAAGGATATAAGAATATTTATAC
>OY987321.1:1087713-1122177 GCA_963920655.1 Geranium rotundifolium
GGATTATTGTGTTTGTATTGAAATTATAAAATTTCGTTTTTCTATAAAAATGATGATTAAATTTTCTTACGGCATGTTTAATAACTTTTATTCACGTCCGTCAATAATTCGCCGAGTTTTGTTCATTTTAGTGATCTTTTTAGAGAATTATCTGAAAATTTTGCCGAGTTTTGTTTGGCGAAGTTTGTAGGCTTCAAAAGATATTATCAGAACTGTGATTAGAAGAAGAATTAGGTCAGGGAACTCCCCAACTTTTATAACCCTTGGCTTTATGGGTCGATGACATCCTGAATCCGACCAATAGAATTTGGGGTATCAATGTTGTTTGCAGAGACAACTTCGGTCAACTTGTAGGAAGTTTCTCTAGGAAATTCACGGGGTCTTTCCATCTGTTAGAAGTGGAGGCCGTAGAGATTCAAGAAGCGTTATGTTGCAGTGCGATGAACCAGTGGTTCACTCGTTGGAATAATATTAAGGCGGCTCGTATGATTTGCTATACATGCTCTACGTAACTTAAATTGTAAATCACGTGTAAGGGATGTTTTATCGACTCTTTGTGTAATTATTATCCGCGAACTTCACGTTTAATATACAGTTGAGTTTTATTTCCAAAATTAACGCATGGTAGTTGAATTCATAAAATACATGTAATTATTATTGAATAAATTCAATTTAAATCAAATTCCCATATTTTCCATCAAATTGAAGCTTAATTTAAAATATATATTATGTCGATCCAATAATAAATAAGATTATAGTGATTTACTGATTTTTATACAAATAAATCTCATGTAGCAAATAAAATCATGTTTTTGTTTAGTCAATGAGATGAACTCAAGACGGGCCTGAAAAATCCAACATTGGCCCATTTCACCTAATCAACAGCCCAACACAAAATCAATAAAAATAATCGAGATAATTTCATATATCATCCCCTAAAATATACTAAATCTCACCCAATACCCACTAAAACCATTATTCTCATTAGCACCCCTTAAAACAGACAAAAATTTCAGTTGTCAAAAAATTATTGAAAAAGACAAAAATACCTCTCTCCCTCACCACTTTCTCACCATACCTCATGTCTTTCCTCCCTCCCTCCACCGTCGCCAGCGAGGCTCCTTCCGGCCAATTCCCTTCACCACCGCCATTCCTGGCGCCACCTTAAACACCTCCACCGTCACCGTCAGCCTCCCCTTCCTCCGCCCCCTCCATTCTCAACTTGAACTCATTCTCCCTCCAAATCCTCAACCTTGCTTCTCTTCCCATCAACTCAATTTTCGCCAGAACGGTAGACACGCGACGGGAGGAGATTGGCCGGAGGGAGGCTCACCGGCGACGGTCGAGGGAGGAGAGAGGGTATTGTGATGGAGAGGGGTATTTTTGTCTTTTTTCAATAAATTTTTGACAACCGAGATTTTTGCCCATTTTAAGGGGGTGCTAATGAGAATAATAGTTTTAGGAGGTGTCGGGTGAGATTTGGTATGTTTTAGAGGTGGTATATGAAATTATCCCAAAATAGTTTTAAAATTAAAAAAATAATTCAAATCAACAGAGACCTTGTTTTGTTTCTGATACAGAGCTCGAGAGAGAGAGAGAGAGAGCTCGAGAATGAGCTACTTGTTGACGACGCTGACGAAGAAGCAAGAATTGGACTCTATAATCAGAGACACCATTGACAAGGTTCTCGTGCTCCGATTCGGCCGAGCCACCGACTCCGTCTGTCTCCAGCTCGACGACGTCGTTAGTCCCCTTTTTGCTCCTTCTCTTTCGATTCGATTCGGTTCAGTTCAACTTTGATTGTTCATCGATTATCGTAGCTCTCTGGCTCGATCTTTTCAATTTGTTTTGGTCGATTTCATCGTTTACCAGAAATATTGGGATTATAATCTATTATCATCGTTTTCTGGCTTGATCTTCGATGTTTTGAAGAGAATTGAAACGAGAATTGTGCGTTTTTTTCAATTTGTTTTGTTCAATTTTATCGTTTATCAGCATTGTTGGGTTGGGGTTGTTTCTTAGGGTTGAGGGTTCTAATCTAGTCTGGAATCCGATTTAATTTCACCATTGAGCAAAACGTTTTTGATTCGTTCATGACATTGAGGAAATTTGATTCAATTTAACTACGAGGACTGAAATTTTAGGGGTAATTGTAGGAGAACACAAAATTTAGGACTAGTTAGGATGCTGATAGATTCAAATTGGGAATTTTTGGGAACATAATCCATGATTTGGAACTAAATTGAAACACAACACACAGATTTAGGACTAAATTAGAGCAAAACTCATGTTTAGATTTAAATTGTATAAAGCGCATAAACGTTGAAACTTACTTTTTAGTTTGCGTTTTATGGAGAAATTTCAACGGTAAATGTACTAATTTGGGACAAGATTGATAACATTATGATTATTTTGGAACACAATATTTTATTTGAGAATGTATTAGAATAAAAATGCATAAACTTATGACTAATTTGGAATGAAATTGGATTGTTTTGGAACATTTTCCAAGTTCAATTGGGTTTTCAAAAGTTTGTTATGTGATGAGTGAAATTGATAAAGTTTTTTGTATCAGCTTCATTGATTGTTTGGAATGTGAATAGTTATTCTTGGTTTGTTTTTGCCGCAGCTTGCTAAAACAGCAAGGGAGGTCTCAAATTTTGCAACTGTAGCATTGGTCGATATCGATTCAGAGGATGTTCAGGTCTATGTCAAGTACTTTGACATCACTCTGATCCCATCGACTATTTTTTTCTTCAATGCCCATCACATGAAGATGGATTCTGGGTATAGCTTCTTTCTTCTTTCTCAATTGCGTTCTGTTCTAGTTTTGGTGGTTATGTGTAGTTAAATTGTGCTTGTAGTTGGGGTTCTCGGGAAATGCCCAATTGATTCTGTAAGACATAGCTAGTGTCTGTAGACTATACTTCTGACTTGATGAAAACTTTAGAATGTAGGTTATAGTTTTAATGACTTAATGAAAAGGCTAATATGCGTGCATGCTTTGTCTTTCTGGGCTAATGCTATGTATCATTGATATGGATGAAACTCGAGCCGTGCCTTCCCTTTTCCCATCAGTTTGTTAAATACACTTTTCATCGACCGAGTATACTTTTGCATTAAATAGTCTGAGAAGGTTACTGAACTTATGAATGTGATTTCTTTTCAATCTATAAACTGTACACATATAGGACTCTTATAATATAGGGCCTTCAGTTTTGCTCTCACTGAAACAGTCAAATAAGGAATTTCTATGCCATAAATTGAATTTTGAACATTGTTTCTAAAGCTATGTGGCTAATAGTGTCTCATTGCAAGTCGGTGTTCTAATTCTTGTGAGATATCGCAAACTTAATTCCTCTCTACGTATTGGTAGTCTTTATTTTGCACATTGTACTTTTTGAGGGACTGCCCATTAACATTTTTGTAATTTTATCCTTCAGGACCGCAGATCACACGAAATGGATTGGCGCATTTCATGGGAAACAGGACTTCATTAATGTTGTCGAGGTATGTAGATTTTGAATTCACTTTTGTAATGGTAATGCCTGTCGTAATGCTGCATAATAGTGCTAAATGTCTTTAAAAACATCAACCATAGAAAGGGAACACTGTTCCATATTATTTTGAGGAAGTGATTGAAAAAGCATGTTTCCATTGCAGAAAATGACTTGAAATGCTCGATCTCGTGCTATCCAATGAGTTACTCAATTTTCTGATAAATGTCCAACAGTAATAAACTAATGGTACATAGTAGAGCTAAATGTCCTCTAATATATACTCAACTATCGAAAATGAACCATAGTGAAAAACATATGCATCTTATTTTTATCTAATTTTTATACATAGTCGATTTTGGGCTACCCTAGGAGTTACTCGATTATGCGACGAATAATTGATTAGAAACCAGTGATTTAGTAATGAGGACGAGTATCAGATGTTACTTGTTGTTGCAGGCCATATTTAGAGGGGCGATGAAAGGGAAGCTGATAGTAACCTGCCCTCTTCCCCAAGACCGCATACCGAGATATCAGCTACTATTCAGAGGCGTATGATGAGAGGCAAGTTTCCGCACCTACACAAGCTAGGTCATGCGATAAGGAGCTCACTTTATATACGCGAGATCCTGAATCCAAATCTTGGTACAAACAACTATATAGGATTAGAGTAGGATTTCCTGAATTGTTGCTTATAAAAAAGGGCAAGTTTACGTTTAAGCAACGCTTCGAGTGGCACGAGTGACTCTTGATTTGGTCACACGACTGCTTAAGAATCACAATTCAATGAAACTGAATTTCATTTATTTGATATATTGCAAAGTTGAATTCTTTCTCGTTGATATATATATATATATATATATATATATATATATATATATATAGTGTTAGCAACGCTCCTATCCGAACAGTTAAAAGTGATTCAATTTGCTTAGAAAATCAGTAGATGTCATAGTCTACCTGCCTTGGCAAATAAACACCAATGTGATCAAGGGACTGACCGTGATTCTTATTGATAGTTATTGCAAAACATGGGGTTACTGGTATTTACCTTCGATTGAGTTTGAAAGGTCATTTTACGTCATTTGGTGACATAATAATCCTCGGGATCGTAACATTCTTGCCTTTGTGAGTACCTGTCATGATATCTCCACGAATGGACCACTTCCCAATCATCGGTACAAGTAGCCTAGTCCCGTTGCATAGTCCTTCTGACTGGTTCAAATTTCTAAGCAACATAACTAGAGCACCTACCATATTTTTAAACTCATGATCAAGAACACCGCTGAATTTAAGACTTCAGGAATTCGTTCGGATACAACAAATCTTCTTCGGAGGTCAGAATATTACCTCTACAAACAGTGTCAAAATTATAGTATGTGAGATTGTCACCCGGAAGCATGTCCATCGTTATGTAATTTATTTTTTGTACCATATCATTTTTTTGGAGTAAGAATGGCCCGTTTGGACAGATATAACGGAACGGACCATTGTAACTCGTCAACAATGTACCATATGAACGACTTCACAAATATTATTGTACTTAATAATAATATGAACAAACCACTTAATTGAAATACTTGGGTAACAATTACAAGCCTCCAAATTATAATGAATTTTCCGGTTTATGCTTCAATTTAGGGTGTTTTTCAATTGAATTTTTCTATTTTGGGCTTTATTAATGTTGTATTTTAGTTCGTGTAAAATTATTATACATAATTCCTCTAAAAACCGATCGTAATCTAATCATTTTTTGCTTGATTTATGATTTTTTTTGGTTTTTTGGTTGATTTTCAGTTCAATTCGGTTCAAACCGACCGAATTTTTTCGGTTCGGTTTCGATTTGAATTCTTCAAGAACCAAACCGGTCGGTTCGGTTCAAAAACCGAACCGTGAACACCCCTATCCAAACATCTTGGTCCTCGGCAATCATCTCATCATTTTCACCAACAATCCTCCTGAAGCAGTGCCAAAAGTAAAGTACCACTTACCATAGGCTAAATATAAATAGTGAATTGACTAAATGAAAATGTAAAAAATAAACAATACAAGGATAAATGAAGACAATACTTGCAACATGTATGTAAAAACCCCTATAAAACATCATAAACTCCATTTGTTATTTTAACGTCTTTCCTGACCAGACCGTCAAACCAACTGGGTGCAACATCAATGTGTTTGACAGACTCTTGAAAACAATTGCCAACAAATGTCTAATTTTTCAAAATCCTGTGTGATTTTTGTTTTCATTTCAGGGGTTTCCTTAGTTCTAGAGTTTAATTATCTATTTTGCTTGATTCAAGACCCTTGATTTTGCTGTTGATTTTTTAGAACCTATGTAAAATGTTTTAATATTTTGGGTTTATATGTGATTCTAGTTTCAAAATTGATGTTTTGGGGTGGGTTTAATGGCAGGTTCTTGAGTTGGCTGGTAATGCAGCAAGAGACCGAAGCTCCGGCGCCAACACACTCGGCGTTGAAGAAGAAGAAGTAGAAGAAGAAGCAAAACCGGTTTAATTGAATTTGAACCGGTTTCATTTTGATTTTTAAACCAATTTAATCTTGGTTTCTTAAATCAATGATATTTTAGAGGTAAGTTGTTACAGAGAAAAAATAATTAAAGTATGAAAGTGTCATTTCGGGTGTAACAATGATAACTATGCACATCCCTAATTAGGAATTGGGTGAAAATTATGGTAATGGGCCTAACGGGCTTTTGAGGTAGCCGGCCCAAAAGCCTACTCTACTCTTGCCCGCCCTCTTTCGTAGATCTGAGAGAGGTCGATCAGATTGCAAACCAAATCTAGAGAGAGAGAGAGTCGCGACGAGAGAATCGATCTTGAGAGAGAAAATGGAGCAACCGGAGGAGGAACCAGATGAGGAGCCGGAGCAACCAGAGCTTGAGCAACCAGAGGAGGAACAACCAAAGCTGGAGCAACCGGAGGAGGAACAACCAGCCGAATGGAATTGGCGTTTACAACTTCCTCAGGCTCGAGATTGGAATGAATACCAGAAAACACTAGTCCTTTGTCGAAATCCGACACTTTCGCGATAACTCCAGGTGTTCTACATTCTGCATACCAACTTCTTCGACTGCACTACATCATTTGCATAAAAATCATATTAGGCCTTCTTATTCAAAATTTTACAGTCATCCATTTTTTTTAAAAAGCTCATCCATTCAGTTTTGTTATATAATTCCGTACCCTCCAGCCAATTAGTATAGATCACCTGCATCTCTATGTCCCAAATAGGATCAGCCTAGACTGACTAGCACCATGCCACCTTACGGCCACAGACGAACAAGGAAACCCTATCGTTCATGTTTCTCTTGCTGCTATCCCTGCACATCCCAACGACCATCCCGGGGACTTGGACTCTTAGTCCGACGATGACGACGATCAAGACTCGGACGACGACGATAACGACGAGGACGGAGATTATGCCCCGTCCGATGGAGATGAGGTAAACCAATTTCTTTTTTGCAAATTGGGTTTCAATCAGGCTGCTATAGGTATTTTTTGTCTGATTTGTGCATGTTATGCCGTTTTATTGCTATTTTAGGATTTGAGGATACGAATCATTTGATGCTGGTGATCTTTGTATCTAAGAACCAGGGTTACTCACATTTCATAGCCGATATCTGAACCACTCACTCATTGATTTTCTAAAAATCGAACCGATTTCAACCGACAGCCTCCGGTTTGCTGCCCGGAACCTACATTTCGGGTCAGGTCGATAAATTCTGTACACCCCTAATTAGGTGAAATTTGACCAGGTGTAACTATGGTACCGAGCCTTGTCATGGGCTTTTGGAGGGAGCCCGCCCAAGAAGCCGACGCTTGCCCGTCCTCCAAGTTTCTCTTCTTATGTAGATTTGAAAGTAGAGAGGGAGAGAGAGAGAGAGAGAGAGACAAATGAGGAGCAACTGGAGCAAGCGCAGGAGGAGGAGCAACATGAGCAAACGAAGGAGGAGCAAGCCCAATGGAATTGGATTCTGCAGCTCCCGCAAACTCGTCATTGGAACCCTAATCGGTACAAATGCGTCCAACGTAGTATTCACTGTAGAGCTGATCAATGCTGGAGATTCATTGCAATGACCAAAGGAAGAGGGTTCTGTAAGAGGTGTCGTCGTAGGTGATATAGCCACTGTTGGGCGAATTGTCATCAACTCTGTGTTTAATGGTGCGATAATCAGGGTAGATTCGTTCCTCTTCACGCCAAGCTCTCCTTGTACCCAGACCTTTCAACCCCAAAAATTGCAATTATTGCATCCCGAGAAAACCCCACTCATGTTCTTCGTTACCCACATATATCAATAATCAGGAACGGCCGTAGGATTCTTAGGGTCTTAAGCGAAAAATTATATTAGGCCTTCTTATTCAAAATTTTACAATCATACAGTTTTTTTAGAAAAGTCATCCATATTTTTTTTTACAAAAACTCATCCATTCAGTTTTATTATATAATTGATATGCTTGAGGCCTATTTTGATTGGGAGCTTTAAGCGGTGGCTTCATTCGCTTATTAGTAGAGATGCCAATGCTGGTAATTGAGAACTCTGGCACCACATGTTCCGTACCCTCCGTCCAATTAGTATGGATGACTTGCATCTTTACGTCCTAGATAGGGTCAGCCTAGACCGACTTGCACCAGGCCACCTTCCGACCACTGAAGAACAAGGAAACCCTCTCGTTCATATTCCTCTTGCTGCTTTCCCTGCACATTCAAACGACTATTCGGGGGACTTGGACTATGAATCTGAGGACGACGTCCTCAGACGATAACGACAGGGACAGAGATTATTCCCCGTCCGATGGAGATGGGTAAACAAAATTTTTTTTGTAGATTGTGTTTCAATTAGGCTGCTATATGTATTTTTTGTTTGATTTGTGCATGGTTTCCAGTTTTATTGCTATTTTAGGATTTGAGGATATGAATCATTTTATGCCGGTGATCTTTGTATCTAAGAACTAGGGATACTCGTCTTTTCTTCCGGGATGGAGGTAATTATGTAACTAATGTTTTTTGATGGCACGAGCTTATTGAAGTTTACTTCATGTATATGCTTTTTTCTGCTCAAAATGAATCATATTGATTTAGTTAGAATTTCATGAACTCTTTGAGAGAGCGAATATGAAGAATTATGCAATTGCTTGAAATTTCAAATTCTTTTTCTTGCAACCTCTGCACATATTCCCTACTTGACTCACATATGCCCAAACTGAAACGATCATCACCTCTTTGAGGCTCTATATTATGATCTTAAATTTTCTGGTTTTATTACCACATGTAAAAATACCTTTCTCTCAGTTTTCGCATATGATGAATTATTATTTGTATAATTGGTTTGGCAGTCAGTTTATTTGATTATTTTTCTTGACGTGGACATTATTGAGGAGAAGAAGAGTCGTCAACGTAGGTACCGATTGATTCGTGGCGATTGTAGTAAAAGATAAAAATGAGAATTAGCAATGTCTCAAACATTTTGATATGCTCTCTCCCATGTATGTTGTATTGATTAGTACATCATAGATTTGTACTCAAGATTGGATCACATCTCTCGTATAATGTTGAAATTGAAATGGTTTTCAAAATATTCTCATTCTTTTGGGTATAATTTTGTTCATTTCGGATATGTATTTTTCGGTAAGGGCTACCCAAAAAATGACCGAACTGACCGGCTCAAATTAAAATTAACCGAACATGAAAGAACCAAATTGATTTGATTCGGGTTTTGAACAAAATAAAAACTTCATCGATTTGAATTTAGTTTATAAAATTAGAGCAGAACAGAAAATTGAACTAACAAAAAATAGATGTGAGAATGGATCAAATGGATTGTTTTGGTCCCTCATAACAACATTAACTTGTGAACACCAAACAAATCAACACAAATGCCATCGACGATCATATAAGACTACAACCAAAGGTTCACTTTTCAATGAATACATTGACACATGTATACTTGCATGCAAGGTTTTGAAATTTGGGGCAAAATTCGACTCGTTAAAAAATGAAAAAAATTCGGTGAAACTTGTTTTGTAATAAAATAATTTTTCATATCTATGTATTCATATGTAATATTTATTATAGACAAAATTAATTATATATAATCAAAATTTATCGCGTATGTGGCACACGAATACCAAGATACATTCAACACATCATGCCTGATTTTCACTACCTGAATTGTTTGCTACACATGCAAAAACATATATCAACTACTATAATTACACGCTACATATATCGCCTTTCTTAAAATTATCGACAACAGTCACCGTTGCAGCACCCATTCCCGAGCCTGCAATGATCACGCATTCAACCCGATAGTTATTAGCTATTGTTAGATGTTTTAATATACGCTTGAAAATATTCAAGGATTCTAAAACTCGGGGTCGGCCAAAACTTGGCTAGCCGGAAAATAATGTTTCGACAAATAGGGGAGAAATCTCATTTTATGCATTATTAACGATTTCTCTAGAAAAAACTGAAAATGATAGTAATAATAATATTTTGATTAAATAGAATAGTTTCAAACAACTAATAAGTTGAAACAATTATAGACATAGATAACGAGTTAAAAAAAACTTTGTCCGGGCTTGACCAAATTGACCGGGCTTTGGACCAATTTTCACTTATCGTTCTGGTTGTTCAGTTTTACTAAGCTATCGAGTAGAACTCGGGATTTTTAGAACATTGAGATTTTTATAACTGCAAATTTAAAGTTTTTTTAATTTTAAATCGAGCTCAAATTCATCGTCTAATTCGGCCTACAAATCGAGTCTGAATTAAAAATTGAAAACCAAATAATTCCAACTGAGTAGAACCAAGAACCAAAACGGAGAAATTTGGCCACAACCGGACCGGTCCTACACTTAATGTTTCCAGGTATGGGCAGACCTGGTTTTTCTTCGTCGGCACAGAATGGATATTATTAGAAACAATTGTTTTTCTGATAAAAAAACTATGATAATTTGAGAAAACCACGAAATTGATCGGTTCAAATCAATTAAATTTGGTCTGATCGATAGAACCTGCCCATACATGTCTGTATTTGAGCTCGTAAACTCTTTACGCTAAAGGCATCATTTCGAGATCGTTTAATCTTAAACTCTGCGTATCAGTTGAGTTGAAATATTTAAATCCCAACGTGCAATTTTCGTTACCATTTTTTTATAATTGAAAATTTTAAATTTTGTCCCATAAATTAGACATAAAGTCATTTAATTTGCCCCTTAAATTAAGCTCAGGTCGAAGACCCGAAATCAACCAAAA
This sequence comes from Geranium rotundifolium, assembly GCA_963920655.1. Lineage (NCBI taxonomy): Eukaryota > Viridiplantae > Streptophyta > Magnoliopsida > Geraniales > Geraniaceae > Geranium > Geranium rotundifolium. The sequence goes on from OY987321.1 coordinate 1,098,489, forward strand.
TTTGTTTGGTTGGAACCGAATTGAACTGAACCAGACCCGTCCTCTCCTCACCGTCCCTAGCCTCCGTCAGTCCTCCTCCTGTCCATCTATCTCCATCTACTTACAGCTGCGAATTGATATGTTGGAGAGCCTTCATCTCCATCCCTATAAATCAAGCGATTGTGGAGAGAAGACTCACCAACGACTCGATTCTCCAACGAATATTCAACGCCAGCGACATGCAACACCGGTTAGGGTTAGTGTTTCTTCTTCTCCCTCTTTCATTTTTGGCATGTTTGGGTTTCGACTAAGGGATTTGGGTTTCAATTTGGGGATTCGAGATTATTAGGGGTTTTCGATTTAATTTAACTGTAAGTTCTAAATAATGGGTTTTCTGTTATGAATTGGGGAATTAACGTTTCAAATTGGGTATTATTAAGATTTTCAGTCCAATTTCGATTTTTATTTCATTGTAAATTTTGAATTGGGGAAATGGAGGGTTTTCTATTATGAATTGAGGAAACCCTAATCAATTTGAGGATTAGGGTTTCGAATTGGGGATTCGGGATTATGAGGGATTCGTGGATTAGGGTTTGAATTGAGATTAATTTTGGGGTAAATTGGGCTGATAACTTGGAATTTGACCAATTTCGGGTGTGTCGGATTGAACCCGACTCACCCGACAACCCGAGTGCATAGCCAAGTTTTGGGTCCGACTCCCTAGGCCCGACATGAGCCGAGTCGGGTCTAAAACCGGTTGGGTCCATCCGACCCTATCCGATGAACACTCCTAGTTGGAATCGAATTGAACCGGACCAGAACCGAACGATTTAGACCATAGTTCGGTTTAGACGCGGATTGAAGAAATAGAAGATCCAAATTCATATAAAGCAATCGGAGATCAAAAGATTCAAAACCAATCAGTGAAGCGAAGCGATTCAGCGACGAGCAAACCAAAGAGTGACAGTCTCGAAGATCCATGGTCGTCAATTTCAGGTGATATCTTGTGTTTGGTTGCCGAGAAAATTGAATTCATAGAAGATTACGTTAGCTTCTGCGCTGCGTGTCGTCATTGGTATGTTCATGGTTCCGAATTTTACAATCGGAAGAAGAAATTCGATTTCAAAGCCCCTTTTTACATGTTCGGACACGATCCCGACCCCGAGATCGACGAAAACCCTAGCTCGATCTACAAGAAGAGCCCTAACCCTAACCCTAACCCTAGCCCCAATCTCAGGTTCCGCAGCTATGGATCGAAGAGGAGCTTCGCGATCGAGCCGCCCGAGACCTCCTGGAGGAGGTTCTGGGGCTCGCCTTTCGGGTGGTTGGTGACTTTTGGGGCCGTTGACCTCCAATTCGGCTTGGTCAACCCTTTCACCAGAGCCACCATTGCTCTACCTTCCATGACCACATTGTGCCCTGGATTCGTGTATCAAGGCCTTCCTCACGGCCGATCCAGTCGAGTCGCCCAAGGATTGCCTCGTTGTTGTTGTGGTCATGAAAGATTTGCGCCGCAGGCGCCTGTTTGCCTATGCGAGACCAGGCAGGGACTGTGCCTGGTCTCGCATCTCCTCGGGCGACCAAAGGAAAGGCCTGAGCGACGTGGTTTCGTTTCGGGGCAAACTGTATGGAGTCACCTCCTGTTGTTCCGACACTGTGACTGTGTTCTCGATACAGATCCAGCCTCGGGGAAAACTGGTCGAGGTCCTGAGCGTGAGGCTGGCCCCCGGAGATACAGCCCTGGGGATCCCAGGGCGGGATCTGGATGTCGATTACAAGCTTCCCATGATAGATACCGTCATTAGAAGTAACCAATTCGTTAACATTAGGAAGTACCTTTTCGAGCTCAACGGGGAGCTCTGCCTGGTGCTGTGCCACATCGTGGACGAGGTGCGCGGAAGAGTATGTAGCACGGGCTATTTCAAGGTTTTCAAAATCGATCTGTCAGTGGGGAGGCTCACCCGGGTGTGGCCTCTAGGCGATCGTTGCTTGTTTGTGGGTAATCACTCGACCTTCGCATACGAGACGGCTTCCCCTCCCCCAGAGGAGTTCAAGCGACTCGACTACCCTCCCGATAGCCTGATGAACAACCACGTGTTCTACACCTATGACGATGACTGGGCGAACTTCATCTATTATCTATTACGGGGCTCATTTTTACCCCGATGTGGGAGTGTGGGAAATGCTGCGTTCTGACAAGGTCTACGGCAGCAAGGAGACTTTGACTAAGTATCCGCCGCTCTGGATGATCCCGTCTATACGATTAACGAGGCTTGAAGACTTGATGAATCAGTACGTGATGAAGCAGTGAAAAGCTCAGAGTGTACTATGCTCGGTATGTCTACATTGCTTTCCGTTCTATTGAATGAAATCGAGCGAACTGAGCTCGAGCTTTGTTACATAAGTTCGTTCAAGCCTGAGCAGATTGTTTTTTTATGAGCTTTGCCCTGCCAAATTGAGTCTCGACTTGGCTCATCTACACTCCTACTTTCAGTGTTCTAAATATACATGATTCATACAATTAGTTTCCGTTTAATTCTCTTGATCTCCGATTAATTTTTCAATTAATCCCTACCCAATTCCTGATTATTCCCGAGAAGATCATATCCGCTCGACTAGTGCCTAGCTTCTTTCTAGAATACTGAGATGTAAACGGCCCACTCGAGCCCCGACATACCTGCTTAGAATGGAACGGGTTATACATCCCTAAATCCAATACATCCAAAACGAGTTCTATATAATCCGGCGCCCGCCCGCCCAACCCGGCTCATACAATACATCAGATCATGCTCAAAACCACCAAAACCTAGACCAATACGAATAATTTTCGGACAATTTATTTGGTTGTGTTTTAAAATTTCTCGACTTATCCAATTAATCTTCACAAGACTATCTCTACTTGATTAGCACCTAACATGTTTTCCGAACAATAATTTAATCTAAACATAAATCTAACACTAACACTAATTCATAAACCTTCATGCCTATGATTCAAAATAACCTCTGGATCAAATCAAATCAACAAAATGTTACTGTTATTACATAACATCTCAGGATTCGAATGTTATGAAGAACATGTCACTCCGGAACCAGTTTTATTCACCTCTCGTTAACACGAATCGCAAAGAGCAAATAATTTTTTCTCTAAGAATTCGTCGTTGATATGTTACCTTCAAGTTTTGGCCACCCGAGCATTGCAAAGCTCGTCGACGCTATCCCCTCTTTCAAAGACCGCTGCAGCACCCATTCCCGAGCCTGCAATGATCGCGCATTCAACCCGATCGTTAGCTACTGCTTGATGTTTTAATATACGCTTGAAAATTTTCCAAGATTCTAAAACTCAGGGTCGGCCAAAACTTTGCTGGCCGAAAAATAATGAGTTTCGAGAAACAGGGGAGAAATCTCATTTTATAACATATAATGCATTATTAATTATTTTTCAAGAAAAAACTAAAATTAATGATAGTAATAATAATATTTTGATTAAATAAAATAGTTTCAAACATCGTAATAAGTTGAAACAACCAATCATCGTTAAAAATGACTTTGTCCGGGCTTTGGACCAATTTTCACTCATCGTTCTCGACTTCTGGTTGTTCAGTTTTACTAAGCTATCGAGTTGAACTTAGGATTTTTAGAACACTGAGATATTTATAATTGCAAGTTTTTTTAATTATAAATCGGGCTGAAATTCATCGTCAAATTTGGCCTATAAATTGAGCATGAATAAAAAAAATTGAAAACCAAATGGTTCTAACTGGGTAGAACCAGGAACCAAACCGGAAAATTTTGGTTACCACCGGACCGGTTCTACACTTTAGGTTCCGGGTATGGTTCCAATAATTGAAGAATCGGAGGGTCCGGTCTGGTTCCGTGCCCAACCCTAGGCAGTTTTTTTTAAAATAAAAAATACCTACGACTAAAAATAATTTGACGACTCTACGCCGGTTATAAGAGGGAAAGAGAGATGACCTATGCACATGGAAATGACGCCAAATCGTGAATCCTTTCCCCGGCGCTTCATCTCGTGTAATAGCGTAGCAACACATCGAGCACCTGTCACAGAACATAACGGGCAATAACATCAAATAAATCATTTCCCGAGATCACCGTGGTTTTACAATAGTCTCGTATGAGACACGGACAAACCTGTCGCTCCCAGAGGATGTCCGAGCGCGAGTGCGCCTCCATTGACGTTGACCTTCTCAAAATCGAGTCCCAGTTTCTTACCGCAATACGTGTATTGAGAAGCAAATGCCTGAAATCAGTAAAAACAATGCACAACTCTGTGATTATTCACTTTTCACCGTCTTATCATGAAAATTCAAGGATTTAACGAACTAAGTACCTCGTTTATTTCAAACAAGTCAATATCGTCGAGCTTGAGACCTGCAGATTTGACTGCGGCGGGAATCGCAACAGCAGGCCCGACGCCCATGACGGCGGGGTCCACGCCCACAGCAGCAAAGCTCCTGAAAGTCGAACGCATGGAAATGATGTAAAAACACCGAAATAATACTAATCAACGACAAAGAGAGCTCACGTTAACGCTTAAGCCTAAATTTGTAGCTTCTTGCTAAACAAATATTACACGATCACATAATAACATAACAACAGTTGTTATCACTAATGAGACGATGAGATCAGTGAGTTTTATAGCATGTAAATTTTTTATATAACAGGTTAAGCAACCTTATTAATTAGTTGGTGAAACCCTAATATTTATTTTCACCGTATTTTTCTGATGTGGGTTCACGTGCACCATAACAAGACTGGAGTCCTGTATATGCATCGAAGGCCAAAATTTTATGTAATGAACTAAATATATTCGGTTGACTTTACCGCTAAAAATTCAACCTTATCAGTGAAATTGACTTTACAGCTAAAAAGTCACCTTAATCAGTGAAATGTCGCACTAAATATAATTGGTATATGAATGAATTTCTGCACGTGGATTTACTTCAGTATATTGCACGGCTGGCCAATTTTAACGCGAGGAGATGAGATATTTACCTAAATACCCCTAGGATCGGGAGTCCCTTTTGCAGAGCCACGCTTCTCTTCACGAGGAGGACTGCTCCGGCACCATCGCTCACTTGGCTAGAATTCCCTACGGTACAAATACACGTAACAATATCTCAAAATTCCAAATTCACGATGCTCAGTTCAGCTAAGCATGTTATAGCAAGGACTTGACTGGAATGGCTTTAACAAATATACCTGCGGTCGTGGCGCCGTCCTTCTTGAATGCGGGCTTCAGCTTTGCCAGACCTTCCAGGGTCGTGGTTGACCGGATTCCGTCGTCTACGGAAATTATAACCGCCTTCTCTTGTCCTGTTTTCGGGTCCACAATCTTCACCAAACAGGAAAAAAAACTGTTATTCTCTGTTTTAGAAACCTTGCCGATGAGCATTTTTTTCCTTCACAAAGCTTACCTTTGTAGAGACTGGGATGATCTCGTCTTTAAATTTCCCCGACGCAGTAGCAGCAGCAGCACGCCGATGAGAGTCAACCTATTCAAAGGAAGCGAACGTTTCAAAACCAAGATTCTAAAACTCGGGATTGGAGAGAACTCGAAAGACAAATATAACAACAGTTTAGTAAAATAAGATAAATTCAAATAGCCATAAAGTTAAAACAAAAATACAAATTATTGAACAAAGAAAACACATGTAAAAAATAATATGAAAAAAAGTTGACCAACTTTGATCAGGTTTGGCCGAGTTGACCAATTGAGAACTCGGGGATTTTAGAACTCGGTCCGAATCAATTTCACCGAGCTCTTCCAAGAACCCGAGAGTTTTAGGACACTGTTCCAAAACTATTTTCACAGACTCACAGTTACTAGACGATAATACAATAACTGATATGTTAAGGAACTCACAGCGGCCTGATCTTGCTCACGACGGGTTACACCATATCGTTCCGCAACATTTTCTGAAGTTATGCCCATCGGAAGGAGGCAATCTCTAGCTTGCGCGAAGATCTCGACCTGATAAACACCGGAACGCGCAGTTCAGTAAACCAAATCCGAAACCGAAACAAAACAAGTCTCTTATGGAATGTAAATTTCTAACATACTTTTGGGTTGACTTTCCTAACAAGACTGATATTATCTGATGACATGTGCTCTAATCCAGCTGCAATGCCTGTGTTGCACAAAAAATTGGTCGGTACCGAAGCTGGACATCGCATAAGATTGAAATAATCAAGAAATAGTTTTAGTTTTACCAATGTCGTAAAATCCTGCTTTTATGGCCGCGGCAACGTCAGCGACTGCCTGAAGACCGGATGAGCATTGCCTGTTGACGGTTCTCAGTGGCACCGTATCTGGTTGAAATACAACCGTTATAAACAAAATATACTAATTATCACCCAAAAAAATAAAAATAAATGTATAGCATTATCATTGTTTTTCCATTATTTGCTAAAAAAACTTCAAATGGAACAACCTTGAACCTTAATGTACAGAAATTAATTGTTTGTCACAACTAGGGCGGTTCATGGTTCCAAAACCAGAACAAACTGGCGGTTTCTGAATTTAGGGAACCATGCCCGGAACCAAAGGTGCTTGACAGGTCGGTCATAACAGCCCATGATCACGGGACGTTCTTCGTTCAAACTGAACTGGTTGGCTTTTAGTCTCCATTTTGAGCCCGATTTGTGGGGCGAATTAGGCCTATAGAAGTTGTTATCGGACTAATTACACAATTTTTTTCATGCAAAATACTGAACTATAAACTATAGTTGTAAGATGTCATTCGAATTCGAAAATTATACGGCCCAATCAAAACTTTAAGTTTGCAAATATTCGAAATAGTATTAGCCGCGGTTAAACCGCAGTTCTTTCCGATTTAACTGTGGTTTTAATTTGTAAGAACTAGAACCGAACCGAACCACAATTGAATGATTCTCCTAAAATTATGACCTAAACCGAACCATTAGCCATGGTTCTCAATTTTTTTGGGTACGGTTCAGCTCAGTTCTCGGTTCCGGGTTCAAAATGAACACCCCTAGTTACAACTCCAATTGTCCATGAAACACGCGAAAGTGATGAAGAAAAATACCAGGAAAACCAGCGTAGAACGCTGCCATCCTGCACTCCATTGCTCGAATAGAGCCCGGTGCCAAAACCGTTCCAACGACTATATCCCCTACCTCGCCCGGGTTCAAATTTGTTTTTTCTATCACAGCCTACAACGAGAATGTTCCATGTCAATGGTCTGAATGTAAGTCCTCAGTTACTCAAATGCAGGTTCAAAAATATAAACCATGTAAGAGCATCGACCTGACCTTCAAAACGGGAGCAAGGAGATCATCGGGAAGGGTATCCTTGAATCCTCCGCGCTTTGCTTTACAAATTGCAGTTCGGTATGCACTGTTTAACACAATATGTCCATCAAATTAACAAAGGTCAAAATATATATGCCATGATAAAAGGCCGAAATTCATTTTCCATAAATTGAGTAACTTACGCAACTATAACAACATCATCCCCGAAAGAAGCAGTCCGCTGATACGCAGCGCTGTCTCCGGCTGCGCAGTTCGCAGCCTACAAGACGGAACCAGAACAATAAACAAAACTCAGCCGATTTTACTTTTACAGACAAAAGACAATATAGATGCGATCTGCAACTACAATGTGAAACAATAATCGCTACTTCTTAGATGAGATCGCATTTCAACGGTTAGATATTAAGCAAGTTAAGGTACCACAATTCAGCTGAATCAAAACTGAAAATAATACGGATATTGCAAAATCGAATCTTAATCTTAGCAAATAATGACAGAGTATTGAACAAAACCCATAGCTATGTAGTATCTTGAAAAATAATAGGGTGTGGGACTAAACTAGCATGGAAAAAACGCGTGGCCATCTCTGGAAACCCATAAGCATATATCGTTGAACCAATACAAATTATGTCTCTCTAACCTATTACTCAAAATACGGCACAATGCATTATTATGAAAATTTGCAAGACAAAATCAAAGTATAGTTTTAACTTCTTTTTTTGCTCATCGCTGAAGGGCATTTTTTTAGTTCTATAATCAAATTTTAAATTCATGCTCCAAATAAATCAAGTTGCATATGTGTGAATGTACTCAACTTCAGAGCATAAGAAACATAGTCAGCATGTCAAGCAAAAAGCAACAAACAAACATTTTCCTGAAAGTTCTCACAAAACCCACATCAGAGCATAAGAAACCAACACAATTCAGTTCATCAAGTCAAGTAAAAAAGTCAACAACCAAACATTTTCCTCAAATTTCTCACAAACTCACATCTCAAAGAACCAAAAAACCCCAACTCACCATTGCCCAATTAGCTGAAAACTATAATCTGCAAAGGGTCACTCACCAATCCAATCATTTAATAAGAAATGGCAAAGAAAGTGATTTTTCCCAAGCATATGTATATGTGTGTGTGTGTGTGTGTATACATGTATTCATCTTTGGAGCATGAGAGTCACAATCAGCAATTCAAGCAAAAAATCATCAACCAAACATTTTCCTCACAACTCTCACAAAACCCACATCAAAGCAAAAATAAAAGTCACAACAAGCAAACTTTTTTCCAGAAATTTCTCACAAACCCACATCTCTAAGAACCAAAAACCTCAATTCAACATGACCCAGTTAGCTCAAACCCATAATCTCCAAAGGGTCACTCACCAATCCACCCAAAAGCAAAAAAAAAGTGATTTTTCCCAAATAAAAAGCAAAAAGTAAGAACTCACAGAGAAGCCGTGGAATTGAGAAGAAGTGGGTTGAAGATGTTGGAGCAAAACCCTCTGTCTGTTCAAAGCTTTCTCCATTTCTCTCCAAAATCAAAATCTCAATCTTCCCCAAAAACCAGATTTGTGGAGCACCAGCAGATACATACACACACATATATGTATAAGAGAGTAATGTAATGACTCACCAAGTCAAGCACTACACCAACCAGAGTGGGCCCAGACACTCAAAATTTCCATATTTTCATTGGATTGTCCATTCAGAGAATCTAGACCATTGGATTTTCCATGTGTTTCACAAGATTTTTATAATCAGTTTTAATTTCATTTGTGTGTGAAATCAATATACACTGACCCGTAGAGATCATGACCTGTTGATTCATGAATAAAGGTCATTGTTTTTCACATGTTACTTGATGGATCATGTTCTAATTAGGTAGAGTTTTGATGGAGGACTCAAAATTAAATGATGATATATATTATATGAGTAGAGACAGGCAATAATTAAATGTGAAATTTAACACTCAAAATTATTAAAGTTGTTCAAAAAAAATAGTCTTTGATTGAGATGGGTTTAAACTTTAATGAATTAAATTTGAGTTCATTTATAAAAAAATATTAAGTTCGATTAGACCGTGATCATTTAAATATAATACTTATAGTTAATTAATTAAATAATAAACTAATATGACTTGTAAATATGACGAATCTTGAAAAAATCAATTTAAACGTGTCTCAAATTTTAATGAGTTCAATATTAAGTTATATTTAAATCAATGATGCAACCAAATTGTACGGAATAATTAATAAATAAAATCTTCATAACCAACTATCACACCAATAATCAATGACGATGATTGAGACTAATCTAGCACGTAATTACTGTAATTTGATCGTGTTAAAAATAACTTTGCTTAATACAGTTTTAAATTTAATCGAGTTAAAAATAACAATTTTTTCAGGTATAAAAATAAAAAAAATGACTCTTTTGTGCACTTAAATAGACACTTTTCACACATTTATACCTTAAATTTTTTTTCCTCTTTTTTTCATACTTGAATTTTATTTTGGACAACTTACCCCTAAAATTTCAAAAATACCGAAATTACCTCTGAATTGAACCAAAATTAAATCTGGTCTAATGGAGAAAACCGGCACAATTTTTAAAGAGTGTAAAAAAACGAAATTACCCTCAACTATTCATCAAATTCTCAATTGAATGCCACCCTCAACTATTCCTTTCCTCCTCCTCTGCCGCCCCCTCCTTGCCGACGTTTTTCCAGCATCCATTGCCTACGTTCATACCTCTTTCTCTTCATCAAAATCATCACTTAAATTTGAAAATACTTATTGGTGATTAAGAGTAACCCAAACCCACCAAAATTTCAAATTGGGATTTAATCAAGAAATTTACAAACCCAAGAATTGGGATTAAACCCAGAAATTCTAGTTTTGAGAGATGTTCAAGTGTAGAGTAGAAGCTCAGTCTGGGCAACATAAATTATGATTTCTTGTTGCCTTGCTCGCGAATCAAATTCCAAAGGTGGGAAGCCAGACGAGGGGTCGTTGTGGCAGAGCTTCCTTCTCCTCCGCCACCCCCTCATCCGACAAGCTGATGGTGTTGTTGGGAGCGAGTTGTCGACTCCGGGAAGCTCTTTGGAGAAGGACCACTAGGTCGGTGATCTTGAAGACTCACTCGGCCAGATCTGGTTCTGGGCGGAGCTGCCCGCTCGGCCATATCTGGTTCGGGGCGGAGCTGCTCTATAGGTTATGGAGTCGTTGCTGGTGGTGGGCGTTTGCCATGGATTAGAGGTTTATCGGCCAAGTGGTGGAGCTCCAGTTACGAATTGGAGGTGAAGAATTTCCACAATTTATTGCCAGTGATGGGGGAGAAACTGGGCGGGGTAGGTCTCATGGTGGAGCTCTATAATAGGTTCAGTTTGCTCGCCGACGCCTGCCAGAGAGGACGCCGGAGAAGACATGAAGAAGATGATGAACAGTGGAGATAAGGGGCATAAATATAATTTAATAATTTATTTTTCAGTTTTTTATTTATTATTTGAAAATATCAATATACCAATAAATTGTGTTATAAATTTGTTATTCAATGGAGGGTAAAAAAGTAATTTCATATTAATTAAATTATGGTTAAATCTGGTTGAAATTGAACTGACTCAATTCAGAGGTAATTTCGATATTTTGAAATTTATGAAGAAAATCGTCCCAAAATAAAATTCAGGTATGAAAAAAAAAAGTTAAAATATAAAAGTGTCAAAACTATATATTAATTAAGTGCACAAAAATGTCATTTTCCCTAAAAATAACAAATTTTAGTTTGTGTTGAAACTATATTTGATTAAATCATATTCATTTAAACATAACCTACATGATAATTAATATCAAATAATAAATAAATTGATCTTAGAGTGATCCACTGTTTCACTGATTGAAATTTCCGCTATTATTCTCAAACTAAAAATGGTAAATTAATTAAGACATGAACGTGTCAAATCTTAAAAAATTAAGTTGAATACGTAACATTTTTTTAAACAAATTTAACATTAAATTGTGTTCTATTTTTTCTTTTGAAGGAAAAAAATAAGTCGAACACAATTTAATGTTAAATTTGTTTAAAAAAATGTTACGTATTATAGTAAATTCAGACGAAATAATTAATGAATTAGGTTCTAGTTACGAAACCATGGACCAACCCTAAAAGTAATGCTAGTAGCATTATGCTCGCTAAATTAATAAGAATTTTAGAGCGTTTTTAAGTTTAAGAACTAGTACAGATAAATATACTTAATTATACGTGTTTTTAAGTTTAATAATTAGAATTTCTTTTATAAAAAAATTTGTCATTTCACGACCTTTTTATATTTGTTAATATTGGTTACTTGAAAAGACGATTTCATCTTTTAACTATAAGTTAATTTTGTATTCAATAAAAGGTAAAATGGTCATTTCATATATTATTAAATATTGTATCATAGGTTATATACTGAAAGTATTTTGAACTTTATACGTCAATTTCATTAGACTTAACGAAAATTACCTTAAACGTAACTTAACAAATTGAGGTATTTATCTCGTGTCCTTTGAGTGCACTAAGTTTAAAAGTTTTGTAGAACCAATTCAATCCAATCCGTGATATAGCTGGAAAGACTGATCCTCCTCGCTTTACTTCAAAGTAACGAAGTCATTGATTTGACACGTCGGTTGATTAATAAAAAGATGAAGGAATGTGCTAGTGTTACTAATAGTGTGAATAAATCGAATTCGACTCTACCAAGATATTGTTAACGGATATGAAACTCGAGGACGAAATACAAATCTTATCCTGAAAGTTGGTGTGGAAATGTTACGTTAGTTAATAGTTCATTTGGATCTACCAAGCATAAAAATAATTAGATAAAGTTTGAACAGTGAACTTGAAAACGTGTATAATCGGCTAACCTAATTATCATGTATCCGACATGTTTAGCTGGTTCAGTGGTTTTAGTTTCGGTTGTCGTTTTGTCCGGCGTGGTTATCTGAAGGTACTAAAAATATAGGGTGTGTTAAAATTGTCTTTTACTGTTTACTTGTAAACTGTACACGGCTGATTCTTGATTTTCGATACAAAATTTTGTCCATTTCGTGATATCAGTGAACTTATAAAAAATATTAACGTAGAATGATATTGTTGGGACCCATTTTATTTTTACTAAAAAGAGAAGGCAAAATGACTAAATTACCCAAACCAGCGAAGCCTACACGTCCCGACCTGACAACGGTCAGTTACTAAAACACAAAGCGCCCTGACATCATGAAATGACATATTTACCCCCGTCCGAGATACGGACAGTTGGGCCACTTGCCTACGTGTCGAGCAAAACGCAGCGTCGAGGGCCGAAACGACAACGCCCACTCCGCATCGAACCTCGAACGTGCCTTTCTTTCCCTTTCTTCGCCTATCTTCCCGGGAAAGAAAGATTCTCGGATTCTTTCTTTGCCTCTCGAATTTTCCCGGTATCCAAACACGCTACGCGAAGCCATCGCTGTGCCATTTCTCGTGCGCCTCTTGCTCTCCCGATCCTGTCTGTCTGCAATTCGCCGCAGATCTGGATCGGGGACGGCGCAGCCGCGAGAGCTCGCCGGAGTCGGCGTTCGTCGTGCCGATGGCGTGGTCGGGGAAGGAAAGGCCTGGGTCTTCTTCGAGCTCCGGTGAATTTCCGGTCCAGGTCGTGCGCGAAACCGCGGCGAGGATGAGGATCGGCGGCGAGAACGGGGGATTGCGCGGCGGAGAGGCCGGTGGCGGTGGAGGTCCGGTGGATTCGGAGAGTCGCCTGAGCACTTCTTCGTCTGGCTCCGTCGAGATTTCGGTCGGTGTGGAGGGCGAAGCCGTTGGTGGAAGTGGCGGTGATGGTGGAGAATCGAGTGGCGGAAGAGAGGTCGGTGGCGGCGGCGCTCCGGCGAGTAACGGAAGCAGCGCCTCCTTAGGTCTGTGCGATTTCTTTTCGTTTTTCGCTTTGATTCGGTTTACGCATATTTGGTTGCTTAGAGGACAAGCAAGAGCAGCGAGTAGATTTGTGTTCTGATTTTTTCTAGGCATGACTGCAAAACTTTTGAGTGATTGGAATGTGCTGAGAATTGAACCATAACTGTATGGGAATGGAATTGAACTAGGTGGATATGTGTTCCGAGTTTTTAGGAAGCTTGGCGTGTTATTACGATAGACAAGAGATTGGTGTATTATTCATGAAGAGCCAACCTATGCTTTTTGTCAAACATGTGGCGTGTGATGATTGTTCTAATCAAATCATGCTGATCATTTATGGATTATTGTACCTTCTGCTGAAAACATGAAGATTAAGATGTTTACAAGTCTTTGTGAAAGTAGCTATAGTTTTTTTATTATCAGCAAGTTGTGTATCAAGATTTGGGCAAGACAGCACCAAACTCATTTTTCTTAAGAGTTCTTAAGATTATTGTTGACGATGATAAGATTGATAATGCTAGAGACGCTGCTCTTTTGAGGATTTTCTTACAGTTTTGTTCATAAATTGTTGACAATTTTGTTTCACGGGCTTTTAAATGTCATCACCTTTGCAAGCAGTTGAGCATTTTTGGCTTATGGTTTTGGAGGTTTTAGGAAAGTGGTAGTCGATTAGAAACAAATGAAGGGTCAAAACTACTATCTTAAAACTTCTGAATATCTTGCGTTCAATAAGTCTTTTTGAGGGAAGCTTTACAAATCCGAAGGGTTCGTAGATCAACCTTGAAGGCATATTTATTTTTCCAGATTGGTTTTTGTTTGTATGGAAGTCAACCTCCTTATTTTTCCACAAAACTATTTGCTGTCTTTGTATTTGTTGAAAATATGTTGGTAAAGATTCTAGTGATTTCTGTTTCTCAGGGATTGTGGGCAGGAATGTATCTAAAGTGAATACTATGCCACGAGAGAGTTCAAATGTTGATCAACTGGAATCAGCCTCAAGCCAGCCTAAAATGCAGAGATCAAAAACTGAAAGGCACAGACCTCATAATCTATTTCCTGGAGATGCAGCCCAAATCTTTGATGATAAACTTACTGTCCAACAGAAGGTATCATAATTTTTTATGTTCTTTTTCACTTGGACCTTGTATTTGTAGCAAAATAATTAGCATCTGCCATGTCTTGTCGCATAGTTCCTTCAAATATTGGAGCAACTTATGCTCTATTGTGGTTTGGATCAGTATGTGGCTACACATCTCTATGTATGAAAGACTAAAAAGTGAAACTCTGCTGGGTTATATGATATCACAAATATTCTTATTGACATGGTATCACAATTTTCCCTAGTTGTTGCTTTCATGGTGTCTTGATGGGTGATTTTCAATATTAATTTTCAACTGAATCCAATCATCCTCTAAGTACTGATATTTCCAAAACTGTGCAGCTTAAGTTGTTGAAGAGAATAGCTACCGTTAAAAATGACGGAACTGTAGAATTTGAAGTTCCAGGAGATGTTGAAACCCATGTTGTAGGTGTTCAATCCAAAGATGTTGGCAGTGAAGCTGCTGATGATGAATCACTGGATTCTACAGAATTTCAGTACATACCGCCAATGCAAATTGTAATGCTTATTGTTGGAACGCGTGGGGATGTGCAGCCCTTCGTTGCAATTGGAAAACGTTTGCAGGTTCCTATTGCACAAGCTTTTATATATAAATATCTGTCTTCCTAAACAATCATTTCTACATGTGAAAAGCGTGATATGCATAGTTAAGCTTTTGATATTGGTTGTTTAAACTTTAAATACATTGTCAAGAACAGGTTGCTTAAACTTTAAACACATTATGCATCTTTTATTTTCTAGTAGAACTTGGATCATTGTAAGGACTGATATCACCCTTTATTCTGGGGGGGAATTTGACTTTGCTTACAACAATATTTGCACGCAGGACTATGGTCACCGTGTTAGACTGGCAACACATTCAAATTTCAAGGAGTTTGTCTTGACTGCTGGGTTGGAGTTTTATCCTCTAGGCGGAGATCCAAAAATTCTTGCTGGCTGTAAGTATCTAAGGTTCCAAATGTGCCATTGGTTTTAGAATTATCCGGATATTCAGTCTAGATTATTGTTTGAAATGGATTTGTCTCCTGTAAGTGTTTGAAAGGCTTCGTTTGGGATATGGCTTTGATGTAGAGTTTGATTCCTTAATCACTAAAACTGCAGTTGGACATTACTGAGTGCCAAGTTTAAATATCTTTTCTTCCTCGTATCCTTGGATTACTTGCTAAGTTTAGGCTTGGAAAATGAAAGGAATTTGATGACTGAATCTTTTCTCTAGAATATAGATATCTTTGCATCGGCCTACATAAGTTTCCCTGAAGTTGGTTATGGATTTCCATCACTAGCTTTCAGTAATTGGTTTGCTTTTCTTCTAAACAGATATGGTTAAGAATAAAGGCTTCTTACCATCTGGCCCTTCTGAGATACCTATTCAACGGAATCAGATGAAGGAAATCATATACTCCTTACTGCCAGCTTGCAAAGAAGATGATCTTGATTCTCATGTCCCCTTCAAAGCAGATGCAATCATTGCCAATCCCCCTGCATATGGTCAGGCCTTTCAGTCTTGGACTTGCCATTGGATTCTACTGTTGAATACTCTTTCTTTACGTTTGGTGGTCGTATATGATAAGGTCCTGAGCATTTGGTCATGAACTGTGGAATTCCTAATAATCCTGATAAAGATAGACGACTTTTTCTAGTAAAAATGAAGTTCAGTGTAAAAAGTAATTGTACATAAGCAAATAGACATTTGGAAAACTTGTAGTTGTCTAGTGGGTTGATATCATTAATCAGATATATATTTTTTTCTGTTACTAACTTATTATCAAAGTTAACATACAATCACACAACTTTTTTTTTATCAGCAAATATTTGATAGTGTATTGATTTGAATAGAGAAAGAGATCCCGAAAAGGGAGCAACTAACTCTTAGCCTAAAAGGCAACACAATACATGATAATTGAAGCAATAGAGTGAATTGAATTACAAGAAATCTCCTTGCTTTGTTTTATTACTAATCCGTGTTAATTATTCAATAGGGCATGTTCACGTGGCGGAGGCATTAAAAGTACCAGTTCACATATTTTTCACAATGCCATGGACGTAAGTCTTCTTTGGGTAATGTAATTGTACTGAGTTATTGAATGCTGTAACACCCTATAGTTGTCAGTTTGGATGTTGGGCCTTTTCAGTTTAATACTGAATAGATTATGTGGTTTAGATGGGAACTTTAAACTGTACTGTGTGATTTTGTTTTATCTTTCATCACCAGGCCGACTAGTGAGTTTCCACATCCTTTATCCCGTGTCAAACAGCAAGCTGGATATAGAGTGAGCCTTTTTATGTTCTTCTTTGGCTAACAGTTGTCTTTCCCCTCTTTCGGCTTAATAGCTCTATTAATGAACTTTATGTTCCGTACTATTTGTGCAGCTATCATATCAAATTGTTGACTCTATGATCTGGCTTGGAATACGTGACATGATAAATGATCTCAGAAAGAAAAAGCTGAAGCTACGACCTGTTACTTATTTAAGTGGCTCGCAAGGCTCTGATGCTGAGGTGCCACATGGATACATATGGAGCCCTCACCTTGTTCCAAAGCCAAAAGGTTGTTGCTTTAGACTGATATTTCTGTTAGAAAGAGGTTTAGACTTGTTTTGATACACGACCCATTTGTGGAATAATATCAAGCTGTATGTGTTTCTCACTGTCATAGTTGCTTGTAAACATGAAGTGTGGCTGCAATTCTATAACTAATTATGGTGAAAAGAAATCCACCCCAAGGCCCAAGTTGGTCTCAATTAGGACACACAAAATTGGTCTCTCTGTCTCAACTTAATGTTTGCTGATCATGGTTTTAAGATGTAAATTTGTAATTGAGACATGGGAAGAATTGTCAGAGAGATAAATGGTCCAAGTGCTTACATTTAGGTGCAGTTCGGCCAAACATGAAATGGTAAGGTAATAGTGCTGCAATCCGGACATGGAGGGCCAAACCGGAACCTAAGTTGTAGACTCGGAATTATTAAATTCTTTCAAGCATGTTAGTTTTTATTTATTTGTTTAAATTAACTCCTTTTGTTCGAAATATGATATAGCATTTGTATTAATGGAATCAGCATATTATGCTTCACTGTTGTTATAATGAGCTAGTATGACTATTTTATTGAAGGTTGTCAACTTCGATCCACCTTTAATTGCTTGCTTTTGCAGATTGGGGACCAAAGGTTGATGTGGTAGGGTTTTGCTTCCTCGATCTTGCATCAAATTATGAACCTCCGGAGGCACTGCTAAAATGGCTGAAGGCCGGTACACAACCTGTTTACGTTGGGTTTGGTAGTCTCGTGAGTATATTCTCATTTCTTCCATTCTAGTTTGTGAAACTTCAAATTATAATCTCCTATTTATTACAGCTTATAAATTACTATTGATTATCACTCATACTCCTCTTGAAAAATGTTTCTTACATATTTTGTCACCTTTCCATCTCAGCCTGTTCAAGAACCAGCAAAGATGACCCAAATAATTGTTGACGCACTTGAAAAAACTGGACAGAGGGGTATTATCAACAAGGGATGGGGTGGTCTTGGTGACTGTAAGTTTTTAGTTTCCGAAGTTGGATTTTTAGCTATAGTGCATATCAGTTATAATGTATTAGTGTTCAGCATGTCAAAACTTCTGAATTTGCTGATTTTTGTGAATGTATTATATTTCTACCCAGTGGCAGCACCAAATGACTCCATATACTTGCTGGACAATTGCCCTCATGACTGGCTGTTTTTACAATGCAAAGCTGTGGTAAGACATAGTTTTAACGTTTCTGCTTTCAGTTCTCTAGAGTCGAACAACACTGGCAACAGTGATGACAATTTTATTTAGTGTCTTACTTCTTGGAATAGAATGTCAAACCAAAAACCATCTAGGATCATGCTTGTAGGGCAACAAGTGAATATAGTTAGCTGTTTTGCTAATGGTTCCATGTCAGCGGGCCTAAAAACGTCTTGGTGACTGTTTTTACTTATGGGTTCGTTTGGACATAGTTTAAAAAAAATATTGGGTTACGATTCATATTTCTAGCCGAAAACCCCCGACCAGGCATGATTTATGAACTTCGTATGAAGAATAAATATCTAATTGTTTCTTTAACTTGTCCTACTCTGCAACTCTCTCCCCTTTTGCTCAATGCTATGGTTTTCATTTCAGTGTATGAGATTTTCATGTTTTGATATACGCTTTCAGGTGCATCATGGAGGTGCCGGAACAACAGCTGCTGGTATTAAAGCTGCGGTAATGACTTCATAGCTATCGTAGCCGAGATCGTACATTGCATTTGATTTGCCTTATCAATCTTTTCATTTTTTTTATCCTTGATACAGTGCCCAACAACCATTGTGCCTTTCTTCGGAGACCAACTTTTCTGGGGAGAGCAAGTACACGCCAGAGGCGTAGGTCCGTCACCCATACCAATTGACGAGTTCACCCTACCCAAGTTGGTTGATGCAATGAATTTCATGCTAGACCCCAAGGTAATTATTCATTTTCTATATTGGTCGATTTCCAACTCAAATTTATATCCCTGAAAGACTTTGAAGTTGAAACTGCAAAAAGGTGCTTTACATTTGTTAGTCATAGTCTACATGTAATAGTTTATTTAATAGGCTAAGAGGGAATGACGTTGGTAATAAAAGCGTAATTCCACAAGGACTCTCAATCTTCTTACTGCTTCTGATTTACGGTACCTGCGTCTTAATCTCATGAATAAGAATTACCAAGTTCATTGCAATCATAAATTTGTTCGCCTTATGTGTAGGATTATATAAGGTCGGGTTTCACAGCTAAAATGTCAAGCTTATTAGGCATGGCTCCTCTTTATATGCACAAAAAAATTCTATATGTATTAGACATAGGATTTATATGAAAACTCCAATCCCCGAAAGTGAAATTAGCCGGGATGAACTTTTTGCAAGATTGCTCAACGATTCATGGCTAAGAACTCACAAAACATCATCGCAGGTGAAGGATCGGGCTGTTGAACTTGCCAAGGCAATGGAGAACGAGGACGGGGTGGAAGGAGCCGTCAAAGCCTTCTTTAAACAGCTTCCTCGAAAAAAGTCAGAATTCGAGGAGGAAACAGCCGCCGCCAGTTTCTTCTCTGTAAGTAGATGTTTTGGTTGTTCATAAAAAAATCTCGTGTTAATGGCTTTCTAGTTCCTTACAACGTTCCGTTCGAGCTATCATGGTTTCCTCAACAGTTCTTTATATAGTTCTGATAAAATTAACAATGTTTATAGTTCACACACTCTCTTATGTCTACTTAGGTTATTGTCATGGTCATTTTTCTGTTTTGTGGGTATTAATGCTCCTACATTGTCTCTAGCAGAGAGCAAATATAGTGTCACATGACTGAAACTGCTGTGTGTTTGAACATTGGGTAGTTCATGAAGTTGTTTTTTTTCATCAGCAAACAACAAAAACTTAAGGGGATATAGAATGATTTGGCTTCGACCGGGTTTGAACCGGAGACCTTTAGTGTGTTAGACTGACGTGATAACCAACTACACCACGAAATCACTTTGTTGGGTTCACGAAATTGTAGATGAACTGAAGAACCCATTTTGGTTTTTGCATATGTGTTGAATTTCCAACATAAATGCAATATGAGAATATTGTGTCCGGGAGTTATAGGTATCCAAAGTGTTTTATACATAGGGATGATAAAAAAATTTGAATTCGACATAGATCAGGTATTCCCAATTTAGTTAGGTAAAAGACAATGATCAATAGACTCATTTTCATTTCAATCCACCCCAATGAAGTAAAACACCGTGAATTTGATGAGAATATGATATCCTCGATCTGAAAGAATAAAAACGAGAATGAGAAACCTAACGACTGGTAACGATAGCGTATCTAATGCAATGAAAAGCAAGGCAATCCTTAGACTATGAGAAAGACATCCTTAAGATCTAATATCGTTCTTGAAAACTCTTTCAGCGCACTAAGACGTAAGCTCCCCATGTTAGATTGCTCTTCGATTTCAGGCTCGACTTCATCCTACAACAAAAAATTAAGTCTCGCCTTCATCCTACAAAAAGAAAAGGGGTATTCTTCCTCAAGTCGCTTATCCTTATGAGTGAAATGACTTTCCTTAAAACATACGTGCTTAACCATAATTTCTCAACGAAATAAGTTAGCGCATTTGCCCTGTTATCTTTTTTTTCTAATTAGAATATTATATTCCAAAAAAAGCTCAAAATACATTGTAAATAATAGTTTTGCTCATTTTATGTCAATTTTGTGAAAATTCAATAATTAGTTGACATGTCAATAAAGTATTTTTCAAGATTTAATGGGATCTGTGTGCTTTGAGTATCAAAATTGGATAAATCATTGTGTGAGTTAGCATTACTTGTTGCTCTACTTTGGTGTTTGAATGTCACATCCATATTGTTGGGCTCTTCACCTTTTTGTTTACTGCCCTTCTTATTTTCATTTAAGGCCAATTCCAAACATTAAATTTGGTCGGTTTTTTATAGCCCAGTCCACACAAGATCTTGGACCAGTCACAATCAAATCTACTATTATTTTTCTCTTTCTCTTCTTCTTCGTCGAGCCCAAGTGAGGGTCAAGTCAACATTCTCTCTCTCTCATTTTCACACTTTTTTGTTTGAATTTTGCAATGGTTCATAAAGTAGATGATTATATATAAACCGTCTTTTGAATGTGGTTGGACGTTTCGGGTAATGTTAAATGCAAGACTGAGTAGGTCGAATCGGGTGTAACTTTATTATGGTTCGACTCTCGAATTCGACCGAGTTTTTATAGTTAAGTAAATGATTTAGAAGGTCTGTCTTACTGGCGTCTATTTTTTCAAAACCGATGACCACAACACAGACCACATTGCAATGGCCGGTTCTCCCAGCCAGTTTTTTCGGTCATTTTGCACTGTGACATGCAACCCATATTACCAGGTGTGGTCGTGCGAAGAGATAATTTCATAAATGTGTATTAGAGACGCTATTAGGTAGGGTATCAGACGTGAGCGGAGGAAAAGATGAGACGACAGCGTCTGAGAGAGTAGAAGAAACAGAGACAAATATGTGAAATGAAACCGAAAGAAGATAGGGATGGGTAGGGTTAACGAGCGACGCTCTAAAAAAATTCAAATTATCCGATTAGTCACAGATCAATCTTCTATTTTGAATTAGTCTTTGAAATATCATCTCCGGCCAACTAACATCTATCTTTTTAAAAATATTATATAAGATTAACGAAATTCTTACTATCCACCGTTCATATCACTCGTATATACCCTTACGTATATACTCTACTTCCTTCCCTTTTTTAACAAATCAAATCACATTCCACCAATCCACCACCAAACCGATGCTTTCATCTTCAAAAGGACAAAAAATTGATCCACCACTTATGGGTTTGTGTACTTCCATCCCAAAAAATATATATATTTCTCATGAATAATAATAATAATAATAATAATTTATTAAAAGACAATAATGTTAAGGTTCCGAATTCCGATAATAAAAGGCCACGTGAATAAGTGGATAAAACAGAGGGTCTCGGGTTAAGGAAGCGACACGTAGCACTGAGGAACAACAACATAGACACAGACAAGTCACCAACCAATGAACTCACATGGGCTGTGCTATTATGGTCGTGTCTCCACCCCATCCCCATGTGCCCCTCATTATTATTTATTTATTTATCTATATATTTAACAATCAATTAAATTAAAATAAAACAAAACAATTAAATCATATATATATATATATAAATATTGGAATCGCGTTTAGTTTCTCTATTCGGACACTTTCTTGCGACAGACACAACGTTGGGTTTGGGTCAAATGTATTTATGTTTCTATCTGTATCTTTGCTTTTATTTTACTCTTTGTTCACCATATAATTAATTATTCATTATCCATTTAATAATGATAATAATTATAATTATAATTATAATAATAATTATTTTTTTTATTGTTACAATTATTTGTGTATAAGTCGACGTGCATGTGTATATACGTACAATTCGTTGTTCATGGCATGCCACTAATGTGGCACTCTAAATAATAAAGGGTGTAGAAAATACATTTATTTGAATTTTAGTCAAGGAATATGAATAATATAAAAAGTACAGTTAAAAAACAATATTAGGTTGATAAGAATAAATTATCATAAAAATATAATATTAAATACAAAGAGGTTCCCATTTGACCATTTTCACTTACACTTAGCCAACTAGTTACGTTAATATAACATTTGATCATTAAATAATCATAAAACATAAATACATACGCTACTGAAAAACTTCACTTATCTGACAAACCCAAATTGGGTTAGTCGGATATATTTTTAAATACTTAACTAACATTATGTCAGTCGACAGTCGGGTATAATTCAGGACAGCAACCACATTATTGACCAACAACGGTTATGTGGTTTAACCGAGATTATAGCCGATTGACATAATTTATACCAACTTACTATGTCTAAGTTTTAGTCATAAAAAATTAATAAACATTTTAAATAAAAAAAGTTGATTATTACATTATCAATCCATATATATTACATTGAAATACTACATACCCTTTATTTGGAAAATTCATGGGAACATATTATTATATTAAACCATAATTAATCTCTTATCGAATCAAACAATACCTTGAAGCCGACAAAACAAACCGAACTCATAACTATATATCAACGGTTAAGTTAACATAAATTTTTACCATTATAATTAACTATTGTTGGTCGGTGGAGATAAAGTAGAATTTGATATGTTATCTTTTACCCATAAACTGTTAAAATACAAATGGATAAAAGTAGAATTTAGCATTTTGATTGGCCATTTGGGCTCTTTGGGAATGTGTGTATATTTATTTTATTTATATATTATATGATATTATATTATATAAATGTGATTATTTATTTTAAAGGTTGATTTGCATGTGAAAATAATAATTTTTACCAAACTTTTGTATCTTTATGAGCAGTGGAGGCAGAGAGGCAGATTCCACCTCACATGCCAATTCCTTGCACCTTATACAATACATCCTCTCTACATGCTATTTATTGATTGGCAAAGACAATTAAAATCTATGAATTTTAGACTTCATTTTTATTTATCATAATCATTGTTTTCATACCAAAAAGAGTGACTCAAATGTGTGATATTTTTGTGACAAAAGTATATGGTTGAAATCTTATCATACCCAATAAAAATATATCACTAATTTTTGAGTTTTGAATGAAACGGGAAGACGAACAAATGACACATTATATTAAAATATAATTTTATCGTATGAGTTTAAACTGATAAATACATGTTTAAACTTATCATTTAAATTGGTTTCTTGAATAAATATTGTTACGTAAGACAGCTAATTAACACTCTCATTGTATGCATGTCAGATAATCG